>JAODGC010000006.1:5579621-6179621 GCA_027574925.1 Ecitoglossa quadriceps | reverse complement strand
TTACTATCTTCGCAATTTATTTTGCTCCTATTATTTTTTCTGAAGAGAGTCAACAAACTCCAAGAGAAAACAATACAATCCCGCACTTACCGCCAAAGCCAAGTTTGCCAACGAAAAAGTGATTAAAAATGCGGACATTTTCAGATAAATTTCCTCCATAAGCTCATTGAAATTGTTAGAAGTTCTTTGAAGGTAACAAAATAGTACCTTATTTTAAATAGTTCACTATTTATCAAAAAACTTCGCCGCACACATCTCCTTTGCAACGTTCAAGTACGTTCAAGTACTTGTTCTGAAACCCAAACCCCATTCCTCCTTTCCTCACCATACCTGACATTATTGATCTGATTAAAATACTTCAGGTTCATGAAGTAAATCAAGCACATTATTATTGCGCAGAAAGTTGCGCCCCAGTCTTCCGCAGAACCGATCTCCAGCACATCATGCACTAGAAGCAGTCGGCGAAGAAATCTAAGATTTAAGAGATACCTATCTTGGGCTAACAACTATAACTACACATGCATGTCCATCGCAAGTCCCAGCAACAGCAAATTGCTTTCCCCTTCAGTGCACATAATATTCGAGCACGCCGCGGATGAGGATGTTAGAAGGTGACTGGCGACGCTGGAAGGATGAAAAAACCCAATCCGAATTCAAAACCGAGGAGCGCAAAGGGAGCCACCAATCGCGATAGCCGCCATGAGATGTGAGACAAGTCGCTTGACGTTTTGATCGATTCAATAAATCCACCGCTCCGAATTCTTCATGCCGCTGCGATTGTTGCGCGCGATACGTCGTTAGAATACCGGCATTACAAAGTTTAATTAATTGTGTGTTGATTCGATTAAAAGCGGGCATTTGAGAAATGCGCGTGTGAAATTTCCTTTTGGATGCTGCGGGTCCATTGGAATTGTCTACGTTTGAGACAACTCAGGTTAAAGCAATGAGCTAATCGTAAAACTTGTCATCAAATTGCTTTACCATGTATCACGTAATTGCAGTCGTATTTACATTTATAACTTACTCACCGGTGTGCAATGCGCCAGTGCTTCGGTGAACTCAGGATTGAAGAAATTAAAACTTACGTAGGATTGTCCATCGTGCTGCCATCTGGCATGCCAAACGCCTTAGGGAAAGAAGATCAAGCAGATCCTAATGTCGCTGGTCCTGAAATAGAAACAAGCGTTCAGTGTTTATCGATTCCACTGGAATTGTTGCAGCCATTCCTGCTGCACAATACACAATAACTAGAGAAATCTCGCGCGCGCACAAGACAAGCCACCGATTGGTTGGCGACAATTTATCGATATCGATTTTCTAATCGCCAATTATCCGCTCGAGCAATCTCCATAATCGCTGCTTCAGCGTTCGGCGCTTTTTTCGCATGCGTCCCGCCTCACCGCGGAAAGTCATTCGCTGCGCGGTTAATAATACTTATTAGCTGCGTAATTAGATCTACGACATCGTCGTTGTAAATCAAGGCTGCTGAAAATCACGGCTGTGTATTGCGACGCTGAGGAACGAGTGGAACGCGTCGGTCGCGCATTAATCGTGTCTAATTAATCACGGCATTTGTTGGTATGCGGACGGCCATTTGTCGCATTTTGAAATATTTCATTATTGTAATTAATACGGTGATACTTGCAGACTTGTATGCCATGTCACTAGTTTTGCTACTTTAATTGGCAGCCAGATAATTAATATATATATATATATATATATATATATCAAAGGTAGACATTTGAAATTAAGTTGGTGGTCTCTACACATTTACAAAACGCACAACTTACTCCACAGATGTTGAAAGAGAGATTCTGTTAGAAAAGCATTTCAAACTGAAGTGGGTCCATGAAATTCTCTACCCCAAAGGACAGAGCTTCTAAAACAGTAAACGTGAATTCCCATGGGATTCCCAGTCAATATCCCTAAAGCAAAACTGATAGTATACACTCAATAAAATTAAATCTTTGATTAATGCACTGTAATTGTTTAACTTTATTTGTCTACAATTTTTTAGCATCTCTTGAAAGCTGTGAGACTTACATCTTTCGCACAGCCCTGATAAATAATGCAATCGCCATGGACATTAGAAAAACACAACTTTATCTACCTCGCCGTGTGCATCACGAGCAATGCGTCTGCTCCTGTCACACGCGACGTCCTGTTGCGAGCATTAAATTGACGTCGTCGGGGTCGCATTGCGCGTTTCGTAATTGCGCTCCGGCGGCGGCGCTCGTTCGCGTTTCGCGCATTGTTCCAGCCGCGGCGCGCAAGAAACGCATGCGAACGCATTACAGCGCAAAGAGTGTATAACTATCACACTTTATTTTCAATTACGGCCTCTGATTTATTGCCGGTTTTATGGCGAGTTAGCCATTAAGCCAGCGGAAAAACTCGCAGCGGAAACTTTATGAAGACGAGGCAGCGCCGCGAAAAAACGAGGAGGAAAACGAGCAGGGGTATAATACGCGTCAACGCGTAGAACTAACCTGCGACAAGTGGAGATGATTTACTTAAATCGCGCGGTATAAAATGATGGTACTAATTAATACAGTTGCATGGTGCAACAGTGTTATTAATATGTTGATATTAAGTTGATAGATGCGTCCGGCATTGGTACTTTCGTGACGGAAAATGCCCGTCAAGAATAAACCGGTATATGTTCATTATATGTAAAACTTGTTAACACTTTGCACGTAAACTACTGTGTTGCAAAATTGCAACGGTTGTGGATATTTTTTTTTAGAAAAATTCGATGTTTTGTTGCAAACTTCTACCAGTAATTTCAACCTTTCCTTTGACTTTTGGCCATCAATCTAACACCCACAAAATGTCTAAAAATACAACATACTCTAGATACCAAAATGTACGTATATGTACAAGAAACGTACTCAAATTTTTCATACTCACTGCAGCAATCTAGCAGTTAGACGAAAGAACAATAAAGCAGAACAAGTTTATCTCGCATAAAACCTGTTAACACCTAACAATTTTCACAGAAAGCGCATTTTCTCAGCACCTATTCTCACCTGAAATTTAAATCTTTTGCGAACACATTGTACACTTACAAATTACATCCAAGATTCTTCGAAGTGGAACTAATATAATAAAATTGTCTGCAACCCACTGTCCACTGATGTTTCGCGACTTGCCGCGTAGTTTATGTGCCCCCAGTGAGTGATATTTAACGCGGCTGAAATTGTTTCCGTAATCCTTTAAGTCAGCCGCATTATGTAGATAAGCGCTGTGGAAAAACGCTATGCAATGTGCAGCGCGCGCGCCTCTTTGCTGGCATTCGAATGTAATCCGAGAAGAATTCATTTCTGCGTTCCCAGTGCAACAAATTCAACACGATTTCGCCGGGCGACGCGTGAAAAAATGCCGAGAATGTGTATTAAAATACGGTAGTTGGGAATGCACTGTAAGTGCGTGTAGGTACAAACAACGAAGGCGGCGGGTGGCGGGCGGCGGATGAAACGGTCGCCGACAATGCGCGCAGCCCGTCGCGCCAGGAATCTGCTGCTTAAATTGACTGCGCGTCGGCGGCGCACCTTTGTCATTTCAATTCGTTGGGGCAGCGGGTTCACAGGTTTCAATTAGGTTCTTCAAGTACGTTAATGTTACTTTATGAGGATATCTATTTATCTGCTGGTGCACAAGAAATTATGTTGGATATGTGTTGAAGATATAAAGGTCAATCGGAAGAAGAAGGCGCTGAAAAGGAAACTTTTAGGGCTAATAAAATGCAGTAAGTGTAATTTTGTTCATAAAAATATTGGAAAGTCTTGAATATTTTTGCAAGCAAACATTTTTATTATTATTATTATTATTATTATTATTATTATTATTAAAATTGTTATTAAAAAAAAATGTTTGCTTAAAACAATGTTTTTTTCAAATAAAAAACCTCTTCACACTTCACAAGAATATTTTGTTTATAATTGAAAGCACTTTTTCAGATGTGGAAAACACAGGACAGAATTGAGAGTATAATAAATCTCCTCGGTGATGTTTTGCACCAATTGGAATCGCTTTTCGCACGAAGAAGTGAAAAAAGTGCGTTTTTACATGCAATTTTCTCCATCGTTAAAAATACCGCAAGTGGACTCCATCCGACTGCAAACGACGCGCAAACAACATCTACAAGCAATAGTAGCAATCGAAGACTTGTTATGAGCAGAATAAGCGCAGCAAAAAACGGCGGCGAAAAACCTGCGGTCCCAGCAAGAAAACGGCAATCCCGTCGAGTGGCGTGTCGACTTGTTTGGCCGTGCAGCGATCGCATTTTCACGCAATTATTATGAATTATAACCGACTGCTGCACGGCCCGTGCGTCCATTACGCGCGCGGAAAAACTCTTCCTTCGCCGCACGAAGGACTCGCGCATACCGGATGAGTCCGCGAACTGGTAGGACGCATCGACGGCTAAATACCCGGCTGTCGGCGGCTTGGCGTGCCTTGGTTTTACGAGTGCGCCTAAGTTATGGGCTCGCGGTCGCCATGGTGGAGGTATGAAAAGAGTCACAATAAAGCTGCGCTGCGCTGCATATTAAATTAAGCCAATTAGCTGCCGTCGTGCGCAGGCAATTAAGAGATGGGGCGCACTGTTGCAAAAATCCGAATTGCATGATCGTAGCCGTCGCTCACCGTCACTGAATTGTAAACGAATGCGGACGAATGAAATGAATCTCTCAACTATCTCCACACCGCTCGTAAATGCGTGGAAACCAGCTAATTCGTTGTAATTACAATAATTAATACGATCCCAGAGAGCCGACAATGGTATCGACTTTTATTTATTCTCCGCTGAAATAATTGCTCAATCAAAATACCTGTACCGCTCACTGTGAAAATTTGACTTTCAGATTCTTTTCAGGTAATTACTTGATTTATATGGCGCATTGCACATCTGTAATTTATTTATCGTTTGCGATAAATTATCGCAGAGGCTGACAAATAATTATTCGAGTTGTGCGGCTTTTCACGGTTTATCACAGCAACGTTCTTCTTCGGCTGATTTTATTATGCCGCTTTATCTTTAGAGGCTGAACGTTGTTGCTGCTTCTGTTGTGATGCGCAACGCGTCAGTTTAATCGCCGGATTAATTGTTGTTGATTCATTAAATAAGCTGCTGCGAGTTTATTGCTTGCTAGCTACCGAATTGGCTACTGAGCAGCTCAGTTGCATCTATGAGGAGTTATCACATTGAGCCCTAATTTCTCTCTCTCTTAAAAGATTAACAAAGATAGAATAATTTGCTTTCAAAGTTCTCATGGAACTTAATATGTAATTGTTATAAGTACAAATAGTTGTTGTGGGGAAATGATGGCAATACTTGTTTTCATAAAATCTAACTTTGCAGTCCATTCTATTACGAAGCTAATTTAACTATTCTGGTTTACATTTCTGAACTATATTTGCACCTTATTGCGCAATGTGCATTAAGCATTGTGTACTGTTGTGTTTATTATTTTATTTATATATTTGTACTTGAATGTATTCGAATGATTGTTAGTTTGCAGGTAGAAACTTAACAACGCAATTTGGACTTTCAGTCCTAATTAAACCGAAAGTAATGAGGATAATTAGAAGTACTTTTCAAAAATAGATAATCCAGTTGTTAATTAAGTATGATAACTTAGTTTGCATTTGTGAGTATTGCTTATAATTACATTATACGCCTCTGATTTGATTGTGGTAAGTTAAAAGTTTGCATAGCCACGACACAGTGTGCACTTTGAGTAGTAATAATTCAAGAACTAAGTAAAATAAATTAATTTCCTCTTCACATATAGAATGCCCATCTATTGCTTAATCTATATCACATCGTGTGAATTCCTGCAATATTCAATTACAAAGATAACTTGTATGTTTATAAATCCGATTCGTGTTGGTTGTCCATGAAAAGCATTAAACATGCACAAATCTTGATTCAAAAGCAGATTAATTGTTCGTAAATATCATAAAATAATACGTCAGTTGAAGCTTTATTACCTTTGAATTAGTTACCCATTACGCTTTGAATGTTACCGCCTAACTAGTAATCTCTCCAAGCCGATAAACTTTGGATATAATTTATGAGCGAATTTCTTCAGAGTCTGGAACAGTTGTTATTATTTATCGCAGGTGCTATGAAAGCTTTTTCAGAGAATAGAAGTGCACACCATGCAATTGCAATGTATTACGAGTAAATATGCAAAGCGTTTAACCGCGTTTTAAATGCCAAATCGACGGCAACGCGCCGCAAATGAAAATGGACCTCGCGGCCGGCGGATTCGATTAATTTGCATACTTCGACACTTTGACATTTCGCGTGCGCGAAAGCTGGAAAAATGCTGAAAGCGTATCAATAAAATATTGAAATTAATGAAACGCAAATAATAAATGAAATCATAATGGCGACATGCGCGCGCGCTGCGGAACGAGGATGAAAAATCGCGAAATGGCAAAGTACCACCACGCAAGTTGTGCGTATGGCATGTTATAATTAAATTAGATAGACAATAATGGCAGAAACGGGGCAGAAATCCTGCGAAATGTCAACTCGCTCAACCGCTAAGCGCACCACTAGGAGGCCAGAAAAAAGGCCGCGCTATTTGTTATCACACTAAATTACGCATAACGATCCTCTACGTTATGCGCCAGCGCAATGTACGAAAGAAAAACCTGCACAACAACACGTAAAAGCCTTATTGATAGTAATTTCATTCAGGTACAACTTGGTACGTGTAAGTAAAGACTCTGCATTTGACACAAAATAATTTCACATCAATTGCTTTCAAAGTTTGAAGTCAAAATACAATGAGCTTAACTGAAATGAATGATGAATGGGGGGGAATCTTAATTCGCCTAACTTTCAAGACAAATTCGAAGAAAACTATTAGAGACAAATGAATGTTCTTTTCCGATACAGATTCCTCAATTACTAATCAAACAATGGAAATTATTGGTGATGGTTCTACTTTATTTCTCTTTGATTATTGCCGATTGAACTTGATGTTTGCACATGAATTTGACGATTAAAAAAAAAAGATAAAAGCATTTCATTGTTCACAGTTAATTTAGCAATACTACAAATATGATTTGATATATAGTTTTTTCTTTCAGTTTACCAGTACAACTTTTTCCGGACGAATCATCGAATTATTATTCTCTAGCCAATAAAATCACCAATTAAAAGTCAATGCAACCTAATTTCATTCAGGTAATTCAATTCACTTGTCAACAACACCAAACGCATACTAAATGCCACAAGAAATGATTCCAATTAAGCCAATTCAAGTCACACGCATTGAATTTGACCAGATGGACTTCATCCGGCGATGATCCCAAGTGGGTAATATTTCTGCCCCGGCAACGATGAACTGGCAAACAGGTGTATTGTAGTGCTCTGTTTCTGCCACCTGGTAATGTAGGTAACAGGTTATGTAAGGCCCGTGGAAAGCAAGCAACAGGTGGAATTTGCATGCGTCCGACTAGTGTTATTCAAATGAAATCGAAATTCTTTTCGAGCCCAACCGAAATTGAGACGGGTGAGACGCATTTGTGGGTTTATGAAGCTATTAAATTTCGTTGTGCCTTATTTCTCGTATGTTAAACTATTCAAGTTATGCGTGTTGTTCTACTGCCTACACCAGGTGCTTGATTGACATGTAAATTCCTAATTAGGGACACTTTTCCATGTATTTTGTAAGATACACTTCATTTATCATGGCGATTATTAATTAACACAGTTAGATTAGATATAATTTGAGCATAAAACGCGATTGACTGATTTTGACAGCAGGACTTTTAAGCGCAAGTGTAAGTGCAGCTTAAATCGAAACTAGTTGAGGTAGAACGATTTCCATTTACGAAACAGAATTTACACATATTAATTAATTACTGCCATGTAGTTAGTTGATCATATCTAGAATATTGTTTAAATTACTTGCATTTTATTAGAATACTGCTGGTTTAACTATTTTCATCTTACGTACAACTTTCTTTTCATTAGTAGAATAAACATTTAATGAGAAATAAATGTAAATTTAGTTCAATTAATTCATTTACTAATTATTTCAGCTACAGGAGTAAGATTGAAATATTACCAACGTAAACATTGCCAGTGGGTTATTAAATTTTCCAATGAAATCACAATGGTGCATGAAATCTTCTCCACTAATTTGAAGCATCTAATTATAGCTGATGTCCTTTGTTAATTTATAGCTGCTAGTTTTATTTCCAACCTGAACAGAGCTCTGTAATACCCACTTTAGGAGTGTCCAGTAATTTTCTCAAAAAAACCATAATTATATCCTCGATATCATACGACATACCAACAAAACAAAAAAAAAAAAAGCCACAAATACATCTAAAAAGGATGAGAAGTATTTAAGCTCAGTGGTGATTATGACTTGACGTGATCTCATGAGTCTCATGATGTGAATATAGTCACTTATGCGAATGATTTTATGATGGTGCGATTGTGTGATTGCAGATTTATTTCGTTGCATGTTGGTCGTTTTTTCGGGCGTTCGTGTCGCGCTGTCAGATCGCCCGCTGTTTTATTCGAACGCATTAAGTTCGCTCCGAAGCGCGATACATATATATATATATATATTTATATTTATAATGCGATACGTTTGCACTCGCATTATTTATGCGCGGCGGCGGAGCGAGGAAGAGCGATGCGCGTGGTGTGACGGCTGCAGCCGCCGCTGCCGCCGAAGAGCGATGGGAAACACGCCGACGAGTTATCATTGTCCTTGCATCTTGTATATTTGCTCGTGCATGACCAAATGTTGAAGAATGTGCTATAAGATGGGATTGTGACTGCTTTTCGAGAGGAGAATTGGTTGATTCAAAGGAAGGAAAGTTGGAAAAATCCAAGTAAATCGTAAATTAATGGAGGTATTAAAATCAAAGCGGATGCTATGTAATGAGGAATTAATGCGTTGTCGACTGTTGAAATAAAAACGTAATTTCCTGTATTTGTTTTCGTCAAACTCGTTATTTTACTGTACCTAAATAAGGATTTGTTCAGAAATCTATAACGTTTTGAATTACAAAGTATACTAATTGAGCTTAATTTATTTCCATATCCCCATCTACATAAATTTCAGTGCTGAAAATAAAATGTGATTTGCGTGGCAAATCACCGAGTTCTTGTTGGCAGTATGAGACACTTACAAAAATGATTATAACTACAGCATTAATTGAGTAATTACATAACTTGAGTAAATTAAATCAAAGATGTTAATATATGGAGATGGATTACTGAATAATTCTACTGTCAATTAAAATGATTAATGATCTATAGGTATTTTTGACATATTCAGTATAAAAGTTTGTATTTGCTCGCAAAAAAGTTCAAACAGCCGTAACTTCGTAATTTACAAAGTATTATAATTAAACGTAAGTGGCTTAAATTTTCTCATCAATGCAAATTTCAGTAGAGAACAGAAAATTTAATTAGCTTCACTGTTTTTCGAGTTATTTTCCTTTTTGCGCTTTAAATTTGAGTGGGCCAACGCGCAGCGTATCCTGCCTCAACCCCATAGGCGATGTTTTACATTATATTTGAGAACAGAAGAGCACACCAACAGCAGAAACTTCGCAGTAATTAACATAAGACCGGCTGAAAAATTATGGTTAATCGCTGTGAATCGATGATATCCACTTTAATGAATTCCCTGCTCGTCGCCGCTGCGCAGAACAAACAAGTCGAAATGAATATCTCTCGTTGAGAACTAAAAACTAGCTGTTTACAAGATCTCAGAAATAAAAACATGGACTGTAAAAATTTTAAGGTTACACGCAGCCCGAGTGCGGTGCGCTTGCGGTCGCCGCCGCAGCATGAAGAGATAAAACTTCAAAACTAATGGAAAACTGTGAAACAGCAGGAGGCTGCGGTCGGGTCGCCCATTCACGTCCCATTAAAATCGATAAAAACACCGATTACGCAGCGTAATTACAGGCGCGCAGCAAATGTTAATCAGTTTTTCCGACAATGAACGCGCGTAATTGCGTAATGCATCCGATCGCATTACACTTGTTATTATTATTCCGCATCCATTGACAATGCGGCTGCTGAAACTTCAACCGCACGCGACGTGATACAGTGAAGTCACATTAACGATATCTAATCCGTCCTAATTGCGCATCTGAAGGAGAGCGGCTGCAGCGGGTGGGTGCGCGCGATGCCGCGCAGTTGGGCGCTGCCGGCGGCTGATTACCGCCAAGCCGCATGTGGGAGTCGCATACCAGAGGATCCGTTCACTCGCGCGCGCTGCCGGCCGCGGTGCCCATCGCGGACGCACCAACCCAGCAGACCCAGCGCCCAGCCTGGGCTCTTTTCGCGAGAGATATCCCATTTTTTCTGGTGTCAAAAACTGCTCTACCTCAAGGAAGCAAGCAAGCCTCGCGCCGTGCAAGTCGCTTTCCTTTTAATTCCGCGAAGAGTGCGCGTTGGAAGTTCAACAGTCATTCCAGTTGATCTATGTGCACTTGATTTTTCAAACAAGTTTGTTGCGTTTTCTGCTTTGTACCGTGAAGAAACATGCTTTTCATACAGATTCAACACTTTGTTTTATGAGCCATGCATTTTTTTTCCACAAAATCAACAGGAAACAATTTTTAATTGATAATTACTACTCTACTAGGTTCAAGAATGTAATTTAGTCTTCCACCTTATAATTAGCATCGCTTAATTAACACATTCCACCAACTGGTATGAAGTTTGCATCTTACATAACCAAATTATAGTAATATTTGTAAGTAATTTCAAATTGTCATATTTTTAATAAACTCGCTACTTTCAAACGGAGAAGCTAACAAGTCAAATTTTCCAACAACCATTTCCTTCATGGCCGGTAATTAACTCTGAAAACTTGAAGCAAACCACGCAACAGTTGTTCTTCGCCGTTAAAACTTTGCTGGGAAAAGCTGCGAAAGTTCTTCGTTCGGCTTCGCAGCGTCAACTGCAGGCTTCGAAACTAAGAAACCAATGTTTGAAGGATGATTACCTTAACTCTGGGTAAGTTAGGGCAGTTATGATGACAGGTATGAAACCAGCATGTATCAATAAACTAAGCAAAGACACCTTGTTCAAATTCTGAATCCATACAAAGTACGTAGAGCAGTACTATAGAAAATATTTGCTAAGTTTGTGAAGCATCTAAATGTGAATTCTAAAAAAAGGTGAAATATAAATGAAAAATTCTGAGTAGAAATTGTATTCTGTAGTAGAATTGCTCTTAACATAAATAATTTATTTAAGTTTTCGGAATTAGTATTGTCTTTTCGTTATCTTTTTTTTGGCAAAGTTTAAATTCTCAATATTTCTAACGAAACTCCTTCAAAGACCTAAATAGAGTGTAGTGATTTTGGTATACACCTTTCTGAACTGATTGTTGATTTTAACAGAGCGTATTTTATGAGGATCTGCAGAAAATCATGTCGCACAGCTACCGACAATCCGTTTATGGCGCGTTTCGCATTAAGCTCCCGGACATTTTTGCGCGTTTTTTGCTGATGACCGCGCGGCCCCGCTTGAGTGCACTCGCGAATCGAATGCGTTATGCAAATGCAGCACGCTACTAAGCGCTTTCGAACAAAACAGATAACAGCATAATGCCAGCAAAACAATGAACATTCATAGATGGTAACTACTAAACAACAGCGCGCACCGCGCGTGCACGCCAAGCCGCAATGACGTAAACGCCATGCTAGCGATTTCCGCAACCAAAGCCGCCCCAACACCACAGCGACTTTTTAATGACGCTCTAATCATGTTTGTAAGTGCACCCGCCCCCATCACGTATCCCACTTCTCTCGCCTCCTCTAACGGCGCTTGATGAATACACTCGCCCGCTATGGCCCGCTATGGCCCGCCATGGCCTCTATTTAGCGATTCCGCTTTTTGCGAAAGCACGCGCGTTTTTTCGCGCATTTCTGCCGCCGCTTGTTCCAGCATGTTAAGCGTCGCGCCGACGCTATGCATAAGTTATACCTTTATAACGTTGATTAGTCGCGCTCCATCGGTTTCCGTTTTAATAGAACCGCGCTCGCCGGGCACGAACACGCGAAGGGAGGATGGAAAAGCGCGCACGGATGCATGCGAAAAGCGCCGCCGCCGCTGACGCGCCCGCTTATCGCGGCGACTATCGCGCGCTTATCCACACGACTCACGATTTACATCGAACGCCAGCAGAATGCGCGCTGCGCTCGATAAACGCGGAATATTGATTAATTAATAACAGGATGGTTTAAATTCGCGCTCGACCGCGCGTGCAGCCTCCGACGTGCTTCTAATGAACATCGCAACCTGCGCCGTGGAAACACGACGAAAATGACATCAAACTGCGCCTTGCAGCCGGCCGATCCATCCGATTGCGAACTGCAACTGCTGCAACCTGCGGCGTGCCGCGCTGGTGACTGATGCAGGCGTCCTATTCATCGCCGTGATCATCGATGCTCCGGCCATGTCGAAATCGCCGCGCGGGGCGCATGATTGATTGAAAAGCGCGTCCGTCGACTTCTAACAAGCTAAGTGGTTGTTTATCTATTGTGAATTGTGGCATATTGGCCAGTATTGCCGTCGTGAACGATTTCAGATGGTGCTCCAAAGACCGTCACAAGCTGCGAACACACACGCCGCATCAACCGCGACGACCTTTCTATTAATCAAATCTTCATGACTTCCTGGCATGCGCTGCGCGACTGCCCCCTTGAGCTTTACGATGTCCTTCATAGATCATACCAATATTCGAAAAGACCGACCGAGAAAAACCGTCAAAATGTGGCAACAAGCTGGAAAAAACTGCTCAATCGACTATCGGATTTAATCAAGAAATATTAACTTCCCACTTAGATTGTGACAACTCAATTGCTTACAACCTTTATATCAATAGAAATTCCAAACGATGAGTCACAAACATCAATGGATTAGTGACATTTTTAATTATTACTGCTTTATTAATGGAGTGAGACCACCACAAAGCGAATATCTCCTCTGAGTCACAATCAATCAAAGGAATTACACATAGGAATCCTGATTTTTCGCATTGAATTTTATTACGTTATATGAAAAACAATTAATATTGTTGTTATTCAGTTACTCAGGTTATTTCACATTAACTTTGGATGTGTTTCGCGGCAAAACCCAATGACTACTTACTAGATACTTTTCGTATCTGAATTTTCCCCTCACGAATTAATCTGAAATGCGCAATTAATTTTGATGGCTTGAATTAATGAAATAGTTACAAGTAAAATGTTTTGTTTCTAAACAAAATGTAATTCAATGGTCGCACAATTATAAAGTACCTTTGCAATGAAAGCCTAGATCACTAATACAATTGCAGTATATTTTAATAAATAAATAATTAATTGCATGTGTAATCCATGTTGTTGATAGGACTGTTCCTGTTCCAAACTCAATTTTTCTTCCTCCATAACAAAATGCGTATTAATTATAAATCCACTCCATATCTCGAAGCTTTTATTTCCAAATTGAGCTCATCGATGACTCAACAAATCCAAAGCGAAAGACAACGCCATGCACAACGCCCTCGAAGATCTCCAGCAATATGACTACCGCACAAGAAATCCGAACAAAACAAATCCGTTCCAATCCAAGTCCGACGAAAAAAAAGCAACGAAACAAATAGGTGAGCGTCTCGCCTAGAATGGCGGATGAGCTGGCATCCTAGCATCTCCTCCAGAGAGCTTGAGACCAACGCGGAGGTTTTGTATTACTCAGTGTCTCGGATGTCTGCTCGATTTATTCGAGCGATTGCGGTGCCCACAGCGCGATGGTATTGGAAAACGAAGATTCGTGTTACGCACAAATGATTTCAATTCCGTTTCTTTTTTTCATTGCGCGCCTTTCCATCATCTGTAGACGCCGATATCGCGAGTCCGCTGGTAAATTAAAACATTAGCTAACTGGGCGCTGGGATGCATGCATGCAGTGCTAGACTAGATTGAATAACTTCGAATAATATCGAGATTGGTTTTGCGCACTTGCGTATCAAATGTCCAATGGCCAACAAGTCGATGTCGAACGAGCGTCGCATTCACGGAATTATCTGCACGTTAACAAAGAGCTAATTGATTTCATCATTTTACTGGTGTCCCTCTTTTAATTGAAATACTAAGTAGTAAAGCGGACTGGCGAGATGCCGGTTGATGGACGGATGTAATAATTACAGACAATTTAAAAAAAACAAGAGGGGAAATCAAGCTGTGCCTATAAAATTTTTAATTATGTCGTGCACTGATGAAATCATCTGGATTAATTTACTTGGAGGTTTTGATTTTTATGTGTTTTTAAGAGGATTTCATGTAAAGTTTTTCGTATAGAATTCCAACCTTAAGTGCATATAACTGGAAAATTAAAAGAGATAAAGGGAAGGTTTCAATTGAAATTTCGCACGCAGCAGTTTCCAACAAATTTCAAGTAAAGCGCTTTTAATTTTTTACTTTGATTGCAAATAAAATGAAAACGAAACGAGATAGGATATAATGCTTTTAAGAACTTCATTCTGTTAGAATCAAGAAATTAATTGATAAATTTTGACTCAATTATATCTGTAATTTCTCTAAGTTTTGCTAACTTTCGTAGTCCAGTTGTTTTCTATTAGTGAAATTACAGTCACTTAAGTATTAGTTATTGATGTCAAGATCTAAAAAAGCAACGGGACAATGTAGATTATCATTTGCAATAAATAAAATAAAGCTTGGCATGATTAAAATTGCAACATTTATACAATTATAAGATGTGAACTTTAGTTTCACATGAAATAAAATCCAAACATGATGCCAAGCATGCATAAGCAAATCATCCTAGATGACATCAATTGATTGTAAGCCGATTGTGTGCAAATTGATTTGATTCCTGCATGTCACATAAATACCACATGGCATACTAATGAAAACGGAACGAAATCAGAAAAGGCGTCATCGCCACGTCCAAATTTAAATATAAGAAGCATGAAGCAATTTCGTCATCCCTGAAATCGGTGCATTTCGAACAATAATCGATTCGTGCGCAATGATTTATGCCGCCGTGGTGCGTTTTTTGCACCGCTGACATTTGCAACAATTTCGTAAGTTGGCGCATGCACCGGTCGCGGTCGCGATTTATGAACCAAATGAACATTAAGGCTCGCTCGGCGCTTTTCCGAAAACGTTGCGGGCACGCCGGAATCCACGTGAATGGCTGAAACGTTCGCGCCGCCTCCGCATTAACATATCTATGAATCGTAATCTCTTACGGCTATAAACTAATGCAAATAGTGCACGTACACTAAGATATGTGGCGCGCTCCTCCGTCTCGATCGATTTTCTTTTCTGGCGACGGCGACGACGACGACGACGTCGTCGCAAAGAAGCGCGATAGAGGAGTCAAGCAAACGTTTTAAGTCGTCGCAACGAGTGCATGAATGTGACATTGTTGCCGGGTGTTTGCGTTTATATGCATAAGTACGAGATTGTCGGGGTTTGGGAAAAAATTCCATGTGGAATGCGTTCGAACGATAATATTGTCGTCGTTCCGTTTTCGATTCGATACGCTTTGGCTTTTAAGCTTTTTATTGAAATCGCTTTTATCGATTCGAATAATAGGCGAATAAGAAATAACCGTGCTTGGCGTCGAGAAACAACGATCATAAAAATGTGGGCTCAGGAAATCATGGAAATCGAAATCGTGTCAGGATAGGACAGCTTATATTAGCTAATTTATGAAGACTATCCTATAGCGAGCAGGTCTAAGTGCGATATTTTCTAGGCAATTTATAGAATGTATTTCTTTTCAATGAGGAATTAGTCTTGGGCACAAACGTTGTGAAGTTCCACCTGCTCTGCAGTTTGACAAATTCTGTGGATAAGTTCATCTCGGAATTAATTGCGCAAAATGTAGGTGTGCTGCAGTAATTTTCTCTTCGCAAATTAATTTAATATAATTGTGTCTCCTCACGGATATTATTTGATTTCGTTATTTTGCTCCTATTTACCATACAAGCACCATTTTCTATTATTTGTTTGTTCGCGTTTGTAACGCACTTTGTCATGCTTGATTGATCTATATGAAATAAAAATAAAAAAAAGGTAATTGAACGCAATTGCTTGTAATCACATCTAATGAAATGTTACGGACGCTCGCCGAGGACGCGTCCGAATCCTAAATTTGGTGCCGCAGCCGTAAATCGCTGATGGACCAAACTCTCAAATCTCGAGAATTAATGACCAGTTTGATATGGTCATTCCTGTTGCTCTCGATTATTGCGCCGGCTGCTGAAAACGTCGCTTTCCCAATCGATTGCATTTCAATTTTACGATTATTTTTGTAATTGCTTTGGATAATTCGTTTGCTCCGCGTCCGAAGGCGTTCATTAATAAACCCATAAAAGTGTTGCATTTAAACGAGAGAGATAAATATGAATCGAGATTAAGTTATCAAAAGCGATTGAGAAGCAAGGCGCATAAAAAGTCGCCTCGCTGGATAGATAGTGAGTAGCAGAGTCGTAAAGAGAGCGAAGACGTCGTTGTCTGCGACGACAGAAAGAATGCTCATTTCCTCCAAAACGAGCGCTCGATATCGAGATGCGAGCATGTCAATTTAAATATTTCTTTCCTGTGCATCATCGAGGCACAAGTGATGAAGGCGTACAACGCGGAGAAACTATTTAAGCTCTGGATATGGCAGCGTTAGGAGTAACCATTCAGAACGATACACATGATGCACATGATGCACATCGTGTGCATGCCAGTTGAGCGAGTTGAGCTAAATCAAGCTCGAGCCGGATGAAAAACACACGTATGAAGCCAACAATCGGTGTTGCGATTTCGCGTTTTGTGATTTATTTCGTCCTGTCGTCCAACATCGTCCTGTGAAACATCGGCCGGTGTAGCGCATGAATCGCATCGCATCGCACGCAATCAGCGATGATATCGGCTGGGGGGAGGCGCGCTGTTCTTCGCCGGCTTGTTAGTCGTCTTTATTGGCAATGCCCGAACCGCCGGACCGCCAAAGACGTCTGTAAATATCGCCGAGTTTCATGGCTTTACAAGCCAATTCTGACGTTAAATGCGCGCGCGCGCACACACACACGACAGCGCCATAAGCCAATGCAAATCGCGAAAAGTGCGCTTTCCGCGCGCGTCACCTTAACGTTTTAATAAGCCGCGGCGCGCCGTCGTCCGGCGGCGGCAAGCCTTTTGCTGGTCACGAGCGTGTCCGCCGCGCTTGCCAAATAGGGCTGTGCATCGCTCTGAGGGCCCATTACCAGCTGCGCGCCGGCGTTATTAATACGGGCGCATTAAAAGTCGTTTGCGTTTATCGCTTTTCCGCGGCACTGCGAACTGATTGCGGGTAATTAAAATCGATTTCGTCGGCTGCCCGCGGCCGAGCGTGGCCCGCAACAGAGGTGCTTGCCACGCTACTTCTTGCGTGCGGCCGCCTCGCCATTGAAATAAACTCACGCATTACCTACACCTACCTAAACAAATCGTTAGTGGTGAAATTCGTTACGAGTGATTGAGACGCATGTCTGCGCTGATTTTTCCTTATTTATCACTGGAACGGAACGCACGCGAATCTATCGTAATTTCGCCTACTGCATCAGTTGCTTGGTGGCACATTTTCTTCAAACGTGAAGACATTTTCGGACTCAACTCGACTAACACCTATACAGTAATTAACACTAGCAATTTGTTGCCAGAAATAATGAAATTAATAAATTATTGCTCAAATTAAAAGGAATATTCAAAAAGAGCTTCTTCAATCCCATTTTACCACCACCACTACCACCACCACCACCACCACCTTTAATCAATTGGATAATAAAGTATTTCATTAAACTCATCTCAATAGCATCAATTAAATAAAAATATATCCTTTTCTTCTGCTGCATAAAATAATTGTCACCGTTATTGACATTTTACGAGAGGTCACCTTCGACCTCAAATTACTCGAAAACTAAGTAACCTGCAATAATTTTCTTTCTTCTATATTATTTCCCATTCATCCCACTATAAGGAGCACGTAAATTGTCTCAATAAATTTATTAATCTTATTTGCTAGGCGTATTTTATTAAACAGACGCCAGTATGGAGTTCCCTCGACAAAGTAGCGTTACTGGCTTTATACTTCTAATTGCATGATTGAAGCGTCAAAAATAGAAAAATCTTGGTACACGCGTGCACACAGGTACAATTAAGCTTGTAAAACTTTCTATAATTGGTATGCACATTAGACGATTAGTTTCTCTTTGCGCTTGACGGCTGAAATCCGTCCGCTCTCGGGCGCAGCATAAAAATACCCCCCGCCGACCCCGTCCCCGTCCCCGACCTCGTCCCGGTGCTGATGTTCATCTCCCGCTCCTATAACGACTACTAAATATTTTCATACGTTCATTTATTATTATAATGATAGAGCAGTCGGCGCTGGCGTTTTGTTTGGTACCGTTCGCCGGCGCGACCTGCGCCTTCCGGTTTTCTGCGTGCCGCCGCACAAAAGGAGAGGCCGCGTAGGTCAGAGGTGCAGCATCTATGGCATCCATGAATGCCACCCCGAAATCGCTTCATTCCAACGCATTTCTGCCACTACCGTGTGACACCATCAAGCATCATTTGGCAGCTTTTCCACCTTGGGTGAGGCACGCGCTCCGGCACAAACATCGCGCAGCTTTCACCGAGGTGGATAATCACGCAACAACTTCGTTTGTTGCTGGCTGGAAATTCGTGCGTGCAGGCGGCGGCTAAAAACGAAAACGTCTCGACAGCACAATGACTACCAGCGGCGCGAGCCACGAAAGTGATGATGGATCGATGTGATTAGCAGCCACTTTTGGTAGCGGCGCAGCAAATTGGTATCGGCGCGCTGCATGTTTTGCAATTGCCGGCAATCATATTTAGCGCTGGCTAATAAATAATTTTCGTTTCGTTGGGTCGGTCGGCTATGTTATTAAATGTGAAATTAAATAACGCATCAAAAGCACTGCGATGGTGTTCTAGTGAAACTTAAGTATCTGCATTACGACTTTTTAGCAGTTCAAGTCGACGATGGGTTCACTTATTTTAATTTCTGACGCCTCGCACGAGGAAATTACCTAAAACTTTGCTCAAAATTGAGAATAGAACTGTGAGGTACTTATCTTTAGGCACAATTTAACATTGACTGGCTTAGTACATTCCACAAGGTAAAAATTCAAAAACTAGCAAGTTGATTGTAGCAACACTATTAGAGATAAATGCATATACATGGCAGGCAGCATAGAAGCAGCAACTATTACTTTGCTTATACCGGAAATTTTGTTTTAAGATCGTGCAATAACATATAGTCGCTTGATCGAAAAACTACCAATTAGTAGAACTTATTTCCATAACTAAGAAATTGGGAATTCCTCTATATGTTATCCTGGAAATGCACGAAAATGTCTATTGTAATATTCTTCAATTTTAATTCCTCAACAATTTGCCTTCCTTTCGCACAATTAAAAATCCAATTTTCCAATCGAAAAATCCCAACAAGTAAACAATATCAGCCATGTCCTTCTTGTCCATCTGTATCATCTGCCTGCATTCATCAGCTTTAATGCAGAGTGATTTGAATGCAATGGCTATTAGACGCAGTAGTCGCCTCATTCCGTCAGTTTGTATTTCTTTATCATCCGAGGCAATCAAAGAATCAAACGCGAACGTCACAGCTCGGAGTATCAGCCACAGATGCACGCAGAGCCTGGGTTAACAGCAGCCGAAATTTATTCGCATAAAAAATCTCCAGGGCTCAAAATAAACCATCAAATCGAGTTGGCCCCTAGATCTTCAGCGTCTAATACGTCTATATCTCCATCTGGGCGCTGTTAATCTGATGCAAATGTCACACACTTTTCATGCCGCTAGATTGGAGCTTCTCCCAGGTGAGAGAGACCTTTATCTCGATCTCGGCCGGGCTTTCATGCGTTCTGTGGAAACGTGCAGCTTTGCTCCAAAGTTGATGCCGTGGATTCGTCCACGACTCGTGTGGAAATGTCACTGCGGTTAATTAACTTTTGTTCCAGCTGCAATCGGTTGTGATAAAATTAATGAGATGGGAGACGTGAAGTGTTCCATGTCGAAATGTGAATTTTAATAATCTTGAGCTATTCCGTCTGGTACGCTGTGGTTGGAGAATAAAGCCAAAGTCGGACAAGCAACGCGTTAAATAATAAATCTTCCATCGTGATAAAATTAATTCTGGTTGACACCGAGTTTATGAATCGTTCGGCGCACTCCATTTGACAGTTTTTTTCATTCCAAGCCACTCAAGCAACCACATCTGGGCTGAGGTTTTATTTCATCAAGGTTTATTAACATTATTTATTGCTTTATTACGTTATGTACTCACAACATAATATCACGGAGCGTTTTTTACGCAGTCATGACGCTTAATTTAATGAATCTCGCCGCACAGATATAAATTGAATTTGAATGATCCGAAATCCATTCGCCACGCTTGGTATTTGGCTTGCACACGAGCAGTCCGCAGGTAATTCATATTAATATCACTTACATTTCGATGCCCACGTACTGGCAGTGCTTGTCGCGGGAAATGACGAAATCAAACGTCGATACGATCTCGATACGTTGGTGGAATGGCAGTGGGCAAGGTGCGCGCCGCGGCGCACCGCAGCTCTGCTTAACGACGCATGCAGGCGACGCGATTTTTCGCGGACGACGCTGCCCCAAGGTGGCAGATTAACAGCGTCTATAAAGCACGCGACAGTAAAGCGCACTACAACTGCGCGCCGGGGTCGTGAAAACGTCGCGAATACGTAAAACCGCACAATAAAATGAAATATGCAGCATACATCAGCCCATTCACAAGAGGCGCGTTTTTTTAGGCGAGCGCCTCGTTAATTCAGCTCCAGGTGATAATATCTACATGACAACGCGACACGTACGAAGGAAGAGGAAGAGATCTATAGGAGGCCGGAAATGCATAAATTCCGTCTGGTTTAAATATTTCAATGATTGAATTAAATTCCTCCTTTTACTGCGAAAAAGCAAATTGATTTATCTCTCACAGTTTTCATTTTATCCGGCATCAGAGTTCTTTTTATGCGTCATATATGAAACCTCGTATATCGTAAAGATCATTATACTGGCTTATATTATGTTCCTTCAGAAGTATGGTGTTGTGTTGTTTGCTTGCATATCACATTGCTTAGCAGAGAGTTCTTTTGTTGAGCGTAAGCGGCAAAAGATGTTACTCGGTGTCCATGGAGTGTTGATGCTGTATGATGTACACTGTCCACTAAAAATTCACTCCACCAGGCGCGTTAATTTAAAAACGTATTCCTAAATTCATTATGAAGCTGGTTAACTTATTAATTCATCTATTGGCATTAGTTCGCTCTAAATATCTTTAGCCGAAGCACCATTTAATTGTAAACTCATTCGTAATTCATTAGATTCGTTTAGATTGCCGCTTGTTGAAAGCAATTTAGCAGCTACATTGACCAGAAGTATAATTTACCGACAATAATCCACACTCTCAACAAATTTCCCAAGATTACTAATGGAACAATCCCACTTAGCGCTTTAAATCAAAGTATTTCGCGGCAATTTAATTAATGTTGGAAACTCATTTAACACCTCTACCACAGAAACATTTCGGATGCGTAAATGGTATCGAAACTGAAAGGATAATCGTCTACGAGAAGAACACAACGTGGGAGGATGTGCTCCTTGTGGCCCGCGCCCGGCTACCAAAAATAAAACGTTGTAATCAGTGCTCTACTGATTACAGTCATTGTACGTTGCGCGTTACATTTTGTTAAATAAATCTCAATGATTATAAAGTCCAAGTCAAGCCCGCTTCACGCCAAGTAACAAATAACCAACCGAAGAAGCCAAGAGATGAGTTCGTCTTCAGCATCCGCCGCCTTCATAGTTGCATGTACTCGGTACTTACCAGGATGTGGTCCGCAATCCGTTTCGCTGGCGATGGATGCGGGTAGCAGTTGGCGGCGGTGGCAGAGAGCTAGAACCCAACAGAGGACGTGAGTGAAACGCACTGCGACGATGCTGTGTTTATATACATCAAATTAAATGTACATGAAAACTACTAGGCGGCACTAATTGAAATAAAAAAAAAACTGCGAATGGGAAAAAATGTTTTACGATTCATAGCAGCAACAAATTTATTTTTATTAAGTGGCTTTAGTTTTTATACACCTCAGAGATAGATATACGGAGTAATTTTATTTGAATAATAAGAAATTGAAAAGTTCTCAAGTGTTCAACTAACTCTTGCACAACTAGAGTGCTGAATTTATTATAATTCTTATTTTATTATCAACATATAACAAAGAAATCACATTGTAAATTAAGTTTTATAAATTAATAACGAAATTGCATGCTCTGAATGTGCAATAGAATGCAAATAAAAGCAACGAGAACAAAACTTCATTAAAAGGTTTATAAATGACATGAAAAATAATTGACTTGCTCAAGCAGTGTTCATTAGCATGCATAAAATTACACTAAAAATTCTTCACTCTTCCCACTGCTTCTTCATATCCACTTACGTCCATTCGCTTCTTTCCACTTTGATTACATCCATTTCCAACTAGCAAATAATCATGTTCATCATTATTTTAGTTCATTTTTGAGGAAGTTTAAGACTACAAAATCAAGAAAAACACACACCAAAACATTGAGAACTTTTCAACCCACATGACATTTGCGAGGAAAACCTACATCCTAGGCATCTGGATAAAATAAAAATAAATTGTTGAGGCTTTGTGTGTTAGCATGTTGTGGTGAGATCGCAGCATAAAATCGGCTTGATTTGCGCCCCGGCAAATTGAAATTGAGTACATTAACACTCCCGAGCGCAGATAATGGCTGCGAATAAGAACATTAAAGTCGTGCGTCTGTTGTCCCGTCCGAAGACAAAACGGACGGCTTTTCCGCGTGCATGCTGGTGACGGCGGCGCGCGAACGAGTTTATTGCCTTTATATTGTAATTGCACTATGTACGCATTTATTACTGGCTGTGAATGCGGAGTTTACTTCAAACATAGGCGAAGTGATTCTCAACAAAGTTTACATATAGCAAACTTATTCTTAGAATGGTTGACACTAGCAGCAACTGTCACATTTTAATTTTAAAAGCGGCAGGAGATTTCAACAATTTCAACAAGTGCCAAAAGAACAATTTTCGGATGTGGGAAATTCGAAATGGATTGATTTAAATGATGGAAACTGCGAAACAAGATAATCTCAGCAAAATTTCCTTCCTTCTTCACCTACAAACAAACGTTGCTTCTTCCTCGCGTATACTGAAGCTGATTCAAGTAAAATGTAATATCTCTTTCAAATTTTCCAATCAAACTTGTATCCTCCTCCCTGCTGGTTTTATATGTCCTTCAAGCATAATTTCCATATGCAAAATACGCAATAATTGCCGTAACATACTTTTTGGTTTTGCAACAGAGCGCAGATTCCAAAGCATATCTATCCACTTGCTTACGCATTTATTTATTCAAACGTGCGGCGCATATGCGAGATAATCGCTCAAGATGTTACGTTCATTCATTTATTTCATTCAATCACGCCGCGCACGTACACTGAGATGAAAATCACCGCACAGATTCTCGCATCTCCTCGCCGTTGCGCGCTGCCCGGATGCTCCGATCACTCGTAGGAAGTTTGTAAAACTATTAATAAAATTAATCGAACGGTATCTTAATATGATTGCGTACCTGCTCGCTGGCATTACTCGGGTTTAATGCCTAAATTGCAAAACGCGATTGGAATTAGGATCTCATAGGATTTCATTGGGCTAATGGTCGTTTGTGATAAGGTTTAATTAAAGTGCTTCCGGTCATGGGCGATTAATTCACGTCCATAACAATTTTATCTGTAATTTGGTGTTATTGAAGTTATTGGTGAGTCAAGCGAGTTTTAATTAACATGAATTAACATTCTTAGGTAGTTTTGCAATGGAATGATGAAAAGAACATAGAAACTACCGAGGAACAATACCACATTGAACAAAACATAGTTTTCCTGGTATAATGCTAATTAATTTTGACGTTTTAAAGTAAAATTATTCAATTATTTCTTCTATGCCTAATGAAGTATATGGTCACTTATAAGGTAAATCATACTTCTGGCTTTAGTTTCGTAGATCTTGGATACGAAGTGTAAAAACTTTTCGGTATGTAGCCTAATTTCATTTAATAATTAGCGTGACAAGATTCTACTAGTGTGTTATATTGGAGTGTATTATATGAAGATGTAATGTTGCTTGTTTATTACTGCCTATGGTACCTGTGCTGTTGAGTTGGATATTGTATAAGAGATCAGTGGTTCTAATGGTATATGATCGCATATTGAGTGCTGCTTGAAGAGAGTAGTGAGGAGAGATGTTGTTCGTGCGGTGGTGGAGTGTCGACTGTCATACAGTTTCCAGGATTCGCAGCCATTAGAGCACGGTGGCTTCGTGGCGCTCGCGTCGGCAACGCGTAGATCGCAAATTATCGCGCGACCTCGCGGATTTCTCGAAATATTATCTGCGACGGCAGCGATACCGCCGTGGATGCTACGTACTAAATTGCAGAAGATACCATGCCGAACCGAAACAGTTCTCACAACGTCAAATATTCCGTCATTGTCAAAGTAAATTCAATTCAATACAAATTGTTTTAGAGTTATTGACTCACATCACAATTCAGATGTAAATAAATAATTTTCGTGAAACTAGTTTATATTTCTTTCCTTCTTGCGATCTGTGAAATTTAAAGTATAGAATTAATTATTCTGAAATAAATTGCAAGAACTTAATACTTTCATTCAAATCCAGATGGAAAAAGAACGGCGTTCCATGCATTCTTGCAATGAATGTCACATTGCAACAAAGTTACAATAAAATGCCAGCATTTGTTTCGCGTTGTCCAGCTCTTTGCGCGAAGCAAACAAACAAACGTAATTAGTGTGGGCAGCTTATACCACAATTGTTATTTCAATTCGTTCAATAAGTGCGAGGTGTGAGAGGCGCGCGCGTACGTGTGTCTTCATTCCGTCGGTTTTGTTAACATGTCATCTCGTTATCGCGCGCTCGGCGCATAATATCACCGTCTGTACGCCTGTCAATTGATATTGCGTCGCATTGCTGATATTACGGCGATGCAATTGCGCCGCAGCGCTCAATGAAAACTTTCAGCTATCTTCTTCACGCCGCACAACTATTTTAGCCAAGTAGCAAACAACAATTTCCTTCAGCGGAGCGAAAAACGCGCGCGACTTTCAGCGGTCGACAGTCTCGTTACAAGGCATCGCGAGAGTAAAGTACATGTTAAAACCGTGAACTAATTGGCTCTGCTTGTTAAAGGCGCTTTTTGTGTGGCGGCCACGTATACTGGCGTGTGCTTTTTGTGCTTCTGTCGCTGGATGTTTAGATTATTTAGTTGTCATGTTTTTGTGCTACGCGCCTAGTCATTTACTCATTAGGATTTCAACGTGTTGGCTTTAATACTTGTTTGGGCAAGAGGTAAAAAGTGCATTTGGTGGAGGTTAAACGCTAAAACTCTGCCATTGAATAGTGAAAGCTTTTGATGAAAGCTTTGGAGTAAATCATTGAAAATGTTTTGCTTGCTTATGGAACAATTCATGCCTGCAAAGAGATGTCTTTTAACTTCAACAGGGCCTTTAGGAACTTTTGTTTGTTTGTTTTTTGTTTTTTTTTTGTTTTGTAAAAATCTAGTTTTCATACATTGAAATATACGAAAACCCCAAGGAAATTGACAAAATTAAGTAACGCTTTTAGCTTTTGATGAGACATTTACTTTGTTAAATGGTAATAATTGCAATGTTTGTTGAAACAGTGGCTTTTACTAAAAACTGTTGAGAAAAGCATGAAAAAGGTTTTGTTTCTTGTATAAATTCTTATCGAAGAAGTTGTAATATACAATGCGCACATTCCTATTGCAAAGAATTGCGTCCTGAAACCAAATACACAATCCTGTAGGCGTTTAAATAGGTCTTCATGTCCTGTTTTAGTCAGACCGCAATGCCAATTTGGTTGGGTGTTCGCTTATATTGAAGTGTTCGCTTTTGTTAGCGTCGTACACTCGCAATCGATCACCGGTTACGAACGTATGAAGCTCACTGTTTCTCCACCTTCAAACTTCAGAAAACCATACACAAATGTCCTCCAATAAAATGCTACCACACGCAACAGTCCCAAATAGGAACAAAAAATGCAACGTTTCGGAATATTGACGTCGCTAGCGGCAATAAAAAGCTAGGAAGCAAGACACGGCAAAAAGCTCTTCAATGGAAAAATGGCTTGCTCGTACATCTCGCGAGTATAACATCTGAATTTGTGTAGGCACGGGTCGCGTTAGTGGTAATCGTCGATAGTCTATTATAACAGGAATGCAAACGAACGCAATGGAACATAAAACCGTAACTGAGCTGCCGCGTACGGGATGCGGGAGTCGTAGAATCGGCGACGGTGAGGAGTTGATCTCGAAGCGTCTTAAGACTCTCCTCCAGCGATCTCGCTTCGTGGCATGTTGGCGCAACAGGCTTCCAACCACATGGTTGGGATTGTGGAATGGCTGCAGTTAGACTGGCATTTACCAACTACGTCCAAGTTGTTGTTTATTGATGAACAGTTATAATAAAGATTACCTACTCGTTTCTATGTTGCTTACTAAACTGGCAGTTTACATTTAGCAACTTATAATGCATTGTTTTCACTAAACAATTCAAACAAATCTAATAAAAATCGTCTTTATGAAATTTCCTTAATGCTCCACTTACAGAAACTAAAGACATCTCACAACATGTCTTTAGTTAGCAATTGAATAAGAATACTAAATGACAAATACTATCAAAAAATTGAATCTGTTTTGAACAATTAATTGGAGATAATAACCAGAATGTACTGCTTTTCTAAATAATGTCTTGTCTGGACTCGGAAAATCTCATCCAGTGAATTAAAAAATTACATCAATTTGTTCGGCAGCTCCAGAAAGCAGTTTTTCTTTGATTTTGATTATACATAATAAGCTGGCGTTTAAAAGAAAAATACCTACATACTATCCTTCGACAACAGTGTTTCCTTCATACAATGTGATGTGTGAATGCATCACATGACAGTATAATAACAATCGTCACTCCTGTTCACCACAGTCTCATTAAACCATTACGCGCCAAAGGAGCGCGTACCCAGTTATTAGCGCCCCGCCGATTTGCATGTTAAGAACGATTCGTCTAAATTTAGCACATCGTTAATTAATTGTTTTTCAACGCCTCGCCACGCTCGGCGTCGCTGTCACGGCATCGTCCTCTCCGAAAAAAATAATTAGCATAATAAGGCGCTGAGGCAATCGCAACGCATGGCGCAGTTGAAATGGGTGTAGTCGATTTGGTGTGTGTTTTTGGCGTTTAAAATAAGCACCTAATTGACATTCAGATTAAATGGAAATCAATCATTCAGATTCGTTGGTTGCTTCCTGCGCCTTCATCCTCGTTCATTATGCGCTCGCCTGGCCCAACACCAGGTCGTCTAATAGATCAACTTACACGTTTCGTTTCGTTTCGTTTCGTCGTACTGATTAACATTTTTCCTCCTGTAAGCCGACCAGCATCATGTCGACTCCACACCGCCTCTGCACAGACACAACGCGCGACAAAAATGTTGTAAGACGCGGCGCGGAAAAAATTGATTGAAATGCAAATTTATGCAATTATCATTCGTTTATCGGGCGTGCAGCAAAAATCAGACGAATGTCGAATGTCGAATGATAATTAACAAGCACTTACCATTTTTTCCAGATCCACGGAGACTGGTCCCGTTGCTGCGCGTCATTGCGGCGTGTTAATGAAGCCTTTACAATTAGCTGAATTCCAATTGATGCCGTTGATTGGCTCGAAGAAGACGTCCGCATCCCGCGCGCTGCATCTGCAAGCATCGAGGGAAAAAAGGACGCGTTAGCCGTGCGATGCTATGACACAGGTCGGCGCGTCGCCGATGGTGTTGCGAATGTTAATTAAACACCTAATTAAATAATCCACGGGCGCGCATCGCATACGCACACACACGCCGCAGGCGACGCGCCTGCCTCGCGTTTCTGTAATTAGTCCGCGCATTTGCAGCAGCCGCAGCACATCGCTAGACATCGCTAGTTAGTTAGACGTTAGTTAGTTGCCTCGCAATTGGCAATTCCAATTGCGGGCCGGGCGTTACGGCGACAACCGCACTCGCGCGTTGTTTAACGAAAACGCGATCGGCCTTAACGAGAGCCGGAGCGCGGTTGAATTCGATTAACAGAAACGATTAAATCGCGTGCATTTCTTCGACTTCCACGCGGCTGCCTGCGCGCATCCTGCGCTGAGTTGCGAGCGCCGATGCGAGCAACGCGCGTTAAACTAGTTTTGCGCTTGTACTGCGAATGGGCGATCGCCATCCGCCATCCGCAATCCGCAATCCGTGATGCGTCTGAAAAGTTGCGAATTTATGACGGACAAGCTGAAATTGCCTGTGTTACGTTAGCGCCAGCGAAATGCCTGTAATCGTACATAACACTGTTGGTTTTACTATCGACTACAACTATTGTCAACTCCACGAAATTTCAACTTCAAATTACTTTAATGTACTCATTTATAGCTCATTTCATCGTTGGAAAGCTTTACAGCTTGAAAATATCTCGCGAAATGCAACTTTAGAATAACATACGAGCAACGGGCAAATTACCTACATTATGTTATTCCCTCAAGAAAAAGAAAACTCTAATTGCCAACACGCATAATATCCGCGGTTTTATTGTGGAAAACCAGCACAAATATCACTCAATAAAAATGCGTGCTTATGGGACAATCGTAAAAGCACACCGCAGATTAGGCGCACATCCAATTCAGCCGTATGAGAATATTTCCGCCATCAGCATCGGAATCGCGCTCGGAAGACATGGAGCAAAATCAATTTGAAATTTTATTTCTTGATATTTGCCGCAATGGGTGTGCGACGCTAAACGTTCACGTGTTGCGAAAGGGATTAAAATAAAATTCAAATAAAACGTAGAAATGTAACAAAGTTGTCTTGAGCCACACGTGTCAATTTACCATTTTATTCCAATTGCCGCCGTAAGAATCACGCTTATCCACTGTTGCTGTCATTTATGCTGCAACGCCATTTATATTCCATGCTCAACAATCTACAATTGTATTTTGACTAGATTAAACAGCAATTCAACTTAACTCCCCTTCTCCACCAAGTGAAAACATCGACACGTGACGCCTTTGCTAAAATAATGAAGTGTCGTCACATTGCCGTTCGGTTGTTAATTATTCGCTTCGAATGCAAACTGCTCACTTCGAAACAATATGAATAGTGAACATGATACATGATTTCGACGGATATCTGGACATCCGCAATCTGTTTGAAAACGATCGTAGGTGTGTAGGCGTATTAAAAAGGGTGAAACTCTTGTTTTCATCCAATTCGTTGGTAAACGATTTGCATGGTGCATTCTATACTTTGAGCGCTTGTTTGTTGCGTTATCTGAATTGATATTGATTTAGGTCCGGTATCATAAATCATATTAATATTTCTCGAAAATCATCATTGCAATTTTCTTGCGTAAGGTAGTCAAGGTATTTGAAATGCAGAAAACTATTGCTCTAGGGTATCATGTTGAACTTTAGTGTAGATGTCTTTGAAAAATTAAAAACCCCCTAGAAATGAAATTATATGTTTCCAAGAGCAGAATATTGCATTAAAGACAAAAATGTGCAATTTTTTGTAGGAAATATATCACAAATCATTGATTAAAAAGTTGTCACATTAAAAAATTGAAGGTATTCAAGTGAATTTTTACCAAAAAGCAACGAAATGTCCATGTTTCAGTAAATGTAGAAGAAAATGTGCGAAATAACAAGTTCACTTTGTGCTAATATTGCAAATTTTTTTGAAATATATCTTCGTTTCTAGAAGTACCCGTCTTACTTTTATGTTGTCCATCTAAAAATTGCACCAATTTGGCTTGTTGTTTATTAATATTTGTATAAATTAATTTATCAACGTCATTTGCGTATTTAGCTCTTCGAATTTATAATAGTCGTTCTCAATAATCAGAGCATCATCCCATCACAACATACGCACCACCCATCCCACCTGACACTCCAAAGAAAGCTCATCACGTCGAAATTTATAGCTATCAACTTAATTAACTCCTTATCTACGCGAGTTAAACTCAAGCTCGAAATTAGTGCTCATCGCGATGGTCTCCAGCTACCATAATCGTCGACTGGTTTTTCACCGCAAATGCCTCCTCGCCGGTCGCACGTTTTTTCCTCCGGAGTTTTCGTTAAGTAGCAGTCTGCGCTGAATCTCCTGCTCCTATTTATCGAGATGCTGGCAGCTCGCTGAGATTGAGCCGCGATTGCGTTTTTTCCATGCTTTGAGCGCACGGCACGTGATTTCCTGCTTCGATTCGAAGCATCGAGCGGCAAAATCGATCATCCGGCATAAACAGTAATTAAGCATAATTGCATTTCTCGAATCCAGCGTGGAGTCGTTTTTCGGCACTTGCGACACAACTGAAGGCGCGCCTTATTTTTTTTTTCCAAGCAATGACGAGCAACGAGATGAGCTTAATTAGCAAAGCGCACCAATACCATCGTCACGAAGCGCGACGCAACGCAGCGGGACGCGCGTGTCAATTAAAACTTAAAAACATCGAAAGGATCAAAAAGCAGTGCGTCGCTTACGAAAGCCAGTCGGCGTCAAAAAAGCGATTGTTGCCGGTTTGTTGTCGGATTGTAGCAATTACGCCTATCGCGAAATCACAATGATGAAACGCATTGGGATTGCAGGGCCGCGAAAGGCAAGGCGCACGCAAAATTAATGAATCAATAAATGACAAGCACCACGGTAATTTGCCATAATTCAGCCGATATGTAAACGATAAAACCACTGCAAATATGGACTTCATTGTGGCAGCGTTTTAATAACGCCATTTTTATCGACCGACTTTTCACTCACTGCCTATGGCGGATTATGTAAAAGGAAACAATAAAATGCGAGGCATCCCTGGTCACTAACAAATAGTGGTAGCACTGTTATAGTATTACCGTCCGTGGTTATAATAGGAGTAAACTTTGCATTCTTTAATGAACCCAGCCAGTGCGCTGAACACATGTCGTCCGTGATCACATCAAGACGGCGGCTAATTTTATCGTTTCATCCGTTTAGGCGCGCGTTAGTTATTCATTTATTTATTTATGTCAATCGATCTACGTCCGAATACATCCGTATGTATCACGCCGGCTTGGCTTCGAATTTTTCCCGCTGCAAGGATGCAAATGATGCACACGCAAGAGTCATCGCGACGCGACATTCACGGAATCGCGTCTGCAAGGATGACGTGCACCGAAGAATCCCGATCCTATGTACGGATGACACTTATTGCCGTGTAATTCACGGTAATGTTCTACGGCTTCATTATATGGGCGGCTAATAGGTAATGCCGTACGTGCACGTCGACAGCGACGTGCCAGGGAATTAAATCCCTTCCAAAAATCCGCACGGTTTTCAGCGGGAAATCATCAAATCCTGCCCGAATGACAGTGGAGAGAAGGTGAGAGGTGGTTAGGAATTTCGAAGATGAGATGGTATTCTCATTGATTGGATGCTTACAAGACAAGTGTAAGATTGAGTTAACAAGATAGGAATTTCATTATTCCGACAAAAAACAAACTCGATATATTTTAATTGATTCTACTCAACTCAATCAAGTTATCTGGTCAATAAACATGAAGCTTCCTCTACAAATAAAACGAAGTGATTCTACGGTTTTCTTTTTACACTCTTATCCATTTTTTTTAAGACACCAAAATTGTTTTTTTACTTTTTTCAAGGCATCTAATGATCTAATTTTCTCTTATCCAACAGTTTCCAAGTGACTGGACCAATTAGAGTAGGCGTATGTGATGTTTAGGGCCGGAATCGAAATTACTTGGCCCCTTTGGTTTGTTGGATTGTTTGGAAGTTATGATCGAGGTGTGGAGTTGAGTTTGGTTGTGAACGCAAGCCGGTACACAATCTTCACTTAAGTTCCATGTACAGATAGCATATAGCTGTCTTCTGCCACCTCTCTAGAAAATAAAGGTGTAGCCGATAACCATTTCCAACTAGGCTGAAAATAGCCCACGGTGCGCGCTCGTTTAGATTGCGACTGTTATTTGTTCTAACGATCATCGATTTCCTCCGATATATTCAGATTCGGATCTGCGCGGCGCGGATCTGCTGCAACGATTAATCTGGCTCGAACAACGCGCGCACTTAATGTCTAATTAAATTCCCCATTGCATACGTCTTGCGCCCGAGCCCGGCGCGAAATGCACGCGCAACACGTTCGGATATCGACGTGCATCTAATGCTAGTTAATATAAAATTTAACTGCGTGTTCGGGCGCAGCTAATACGCAGGTTGTGCCGACGCTGGCCGGGCGTCGTTAGGCGCGATGCGCGCATTAAGAGGCGTAATAAACGGATAACGCCGTTGCCGCCACCGCTGCCGAGGGCCGGCGAGGTTTGCGCGCGCCGGATTAGATTTATGCATCAATTCGGTTTTAATAACACACGTCTCGGACAGCAGGCGCGCTGCGCTGCGTGCTGATTTTCGATAGTTTCCACTGCGGATGATGCGGTGGAAGACATCAACAAGGAGGGCGCAGGAATGCCGAAACCGATTTGCATAATTAGCCCGGATGCCGCGGTGTCCCGTTCCACGTGGACGATGCGGGCTTAATTAATCTACTTTACTTGCCGACTTCCATAACCTGCCCGCTTAATTGCCTTGGAAAAACCTTGCATTAGACAAATAAACAAATACGCATGCCAACAAACTATTAATTAGGAAATCAACTGTATTTTCATCCAAAAAATCTCCGAACTTAAATACGATCAAAATTTTTATAACAAGATGCAGATGTGTAGTTGTAAACATAATGGTTTTTCTTTCGACTGAAAAATACGATGCGATTTAGGATATAGATATTTTCATCGTGGAAGATTTATTTGATATTAATCCTGACAGGAGTAGAATGCATCTTTTCAATCGTGAAAATCTAATTTTCCAACTATTTACTAATTTCTTTTGACTTCCTTTGATTAAAGTAAAAACATTTGTTTTGATCCTTTTGGATATCCCAATTAATTAAGTTGGGAAATCAGAACATGTCAAAGTACATTATCAATACTTATAAACATTTGATGTTTTGTCTATTTAATATCTATTTCTAAGAAATGCCAATTAATCTCGTATCATTAAAATAGTATTTGGGAAATGCTGTAATGCGTGAATTTCATTGCAACGCAACTTTTCCGCAGTATTCATTACTTCATGACATATAAAGTTAAACAACAAACGCTCATAATTGACTGCCTCCATATTCCTGCAGGTCCCTTCCCAGCACAATTATAAATCAATACACATTCAGCAAGGATAGCAATAAATGCAAATGACCAACATGACTAATGGCAAGCGACATTAACAAACGTGCGAAAAGCGCGCTGCAAAAATCGCCATCATTAGAATGCGCTGATTAAAAGCAAATCGTGCAGGACTTGTTTGAATTCTATTTCTGCCGCGGCCGGTCGCGGATTATGATAATAACGTCCTCGGCAAAAATGAGTCCACTTCTCACGCGTTCCATATTAATTCTCAGTTAAAGCGATTTGACCGCTCGCTTTGGCTATCGCACCGCTCATTAGCCGATACCGTGCGATACCTCGCTGCCCGATATGCATTTATCGTTAATTAGTTCGCATTATAATAAATTACGCGTTTGAAAATGAAATACGAGCGACACGCACGCGACGGAAGCTGGAACAGAGACAACGCTGGCTGCAAGACGGTGGCCGGGAATCGCATGCATTCCCTGCAGAAATGATTTAGTGCTCGACGGATTTGTTCAATTGCATATTTGTGCTTAATTAATGCGCGTTGTGCGACGTTTGTTGGCCTGGTGGCGATGCCAGTGACTAATTAGTTTAAATATGGGATGCAAAAACCGAATGGAATTATTTCAAATATGTTCATTGGTAATGAATTTATACAATTAGAACATGCAGAGCGTTTGAAGATATTTATTAATTAGAATCTCTATATATAGGAAACGGTACGGTGGTATTGACTTTGACAAACAAGTTGATCTACACAATTTTGAAAATGTTGTAGGAAATGCAAAAAGCATCAACTTAACTGACTAAAAATTAATTCTATAACTAAATATATTTTTGTTAGACACGACAATTGTTGGAAAATTGAAGAAATCAACATGAGCTTTTCTTTCACATCCGCTCAGAACCGATTTGTTCCAAGAAGTTCACACTATTTTCCCACATTTTATTCCCTTCAAACCGCTTCAACCCTTCTTCGACACATACTTATCTCTTGCATTAATTAACCCACCCCTCCTCCACAATAACATACTCAACATTGAGATCACCAATAAGTTAATGTCTTTACAATATATGCAATTGGAGCGTTAAAAAAGCGATAAAATGATACAAGCAATAAAAGCAAAATTTATGGCCCGGAAGAACTACTTAATCATTTACGCACCTCTGACGTAAGAATCACAGCTAAAACATTCCAAAAGACAAACGGATTTGTATTCGTATTACCTTCAGCCAGTAATGGCTGCAATGTCTGGTTAATTTTTATTCCATTCTGGCGTGCGCATTAATTAATGCGCGCTGCCTTCTTTGCTCGGTTATCTGAATATTTATTCTGCCGTGCGCCTCGAGTGAATCGAGTGGTAAGCCTGACTCTGCTTGTCGATGGTTAATATCACATCAAGTGATTGGATTATGCGCGGTTGAATCGTTCGTTAGACGGCGAAAAAGTAGCGGCGAATCGTTTTGTTTAGCGCACAATTAAATTAAGTTAAATGCCAGCGCGCCAGGAATGAATACGGTTCAGCAATTGCCCAAAGGGCTATTTGCTAAGAGATCGTTTACAAACGGTTTGGAGTTGAACGAAAGTTAAGTTGGTGCGATTTATCTTGTTGTTGTTGTTGTTGTTGTTGTTGTTTGTGTATGACGTAAAAGAAGTTGAAATTGATGAAGCATTTGAGTGGGAATTAACGTCGATGGAATAAATTGTGCGATTTCAGACAGATAATTGCTGTATGTTTTAGAGCAGTTTGAACTGAGCGTTCAGAAGCTTTCAGAGCAAATTTCAAGAAAATAATTCGAAAATTACAGTCGTGATTATCGTCGAAAGCACTTCTTCGTCAATTCAGCGTTTTTCGATGGTTTTTCGTATTGTCTCCCAGTATTTTAGGACTTTTACATCACTTCCTATAAAAACACATAAAACACGATTGACACACGAGGAAAACGTACGCAAATTCATCGAGAAAAACGCTCAAAACCACTCAAAACGAGAGAAAACAAATGATTTTCATACAAAAGCAAATGTGACGTGCTGAAGTTATTTCATCGCAAAAATCCCGAACAAAATCACAAATAAAATTAGCATTAAAAAAATCTGTAGTCTTCCCCATTTTCAATTCTTTAACTTAAAACTATCCCTGCTAAAAACATTCCAAATGCCATGATTGAATCAGTTTGTATTTGATGTTCCATTTCCCGTTGCAATACAGACTCTTACCACGTGGTATTTGCCTCATGCCGTCTTCATGTTGCCTTCATGCAGACATCATGTCCGCGATCTATTTGTTCGTCGTTATCACAGCGCATGTCGTTCATGCAGACGAACGGTGTGAGAAGGTCATGCAAACGGCGTTCGCGGTACGTGCTCCTTATTGCAGCATCCTCCGCCAACACTGCCCGCAGAAGGCACGTTGCCATCGCCCCGGCAGTAATCTCATGAAAATAAGCAGTGCACACTTCACGCAGGGCTGCTGCCGCACATGTTCGCAGTGAATTGTGGATATTGCAGCAGAGATTATTGGCAAAACGTGGTTGCGGCAGGGCACGAGGGCAAGGGCATATACTAGAATTCGCTCACTGCCAAAAGCTGGCCAATTAATCACGGCTCTCTTTGTGCGCGCTCGTTTTCGAGATGGACTGATACGCGAAGAATTCGATTCCTCAAACGCAGAGTTGGATCATCTAGAATTGGAGGCTTATTAAGATGAATTAGCTAGTTGGCTTGAAGCTGATGCAAAAGGAGTGATCGTTATATGGATGGATGAGATGTGGCTTGTGTTGTTGCGTTGGGTGTGGAATAGTGGAGCGCGCAAACGTGAAATTCGAGTGTTCCGGTACTGATATGGTAGCCGAAGAAATCGAGGATCAGCACGACTCTTCGCGTATTAACCCACATGCGCGCGTGCCAAGCTCGACGCACGAAAGGAACGCTTTCGAACAAACAGATTCGCGCGTGCAGGAGGAAATATCCTCTCGCGGCCATAAACACCTCAAAAACAACGAAATAAATGAATAGTACATATAATCATCGCTAAATTACCAACTTATTACCAAATTAACATCTGCTCTACTCTATTTATCAACTCATCGGTGAGCAATGAAATTGAATTTTCATCCAGGCTACCAGAGAACGGAAGAAACACCAATTTATTGCCACCTGAAAAGCAGTAAAATTTTATCAGAGATGATCCTGCTGCAAAAGTCTCCTGCATCATTCCTGCGGCACAAGATATTTGTTATAAACGACATAACTGATAATTACAAATTGCGCCGGCCTCTTCTTTGCGTTTGCATATGGACGATTTTGCGGCCGTCGCTTTACTCGCGGCATGAAATGCATCGCGAGACAGCCGCGAATTCCCTTCGGTCTTCCGTTTTATATTCTTTCTTTATCTGCACTTAACTCTCAGCTGGAACATTTTGGATTCCGCCGGTGGTATGCGCGCCTCGCGAGGGGAGATGAATGAAAACCACGCAACGAACCCAAACTCCGCGATGTACTGCGCTTTACGTTATTAAGAGAGGACGATTATCTTTCCATCGTTTAATTAAGAAATGTGCTTACATTTATAAGCTGGAAATTATTCCAATGGAGGTAAGAGCAAACTATGCAGAAAGTTGCAGTGTGTTTATCAATTAAATTCGATAATATCAATAAAAGTATTCGCAGATTCATTGGGAGCGTGAAATCTCATACTTCCGGATTATAAATAGAGAATTTTCTTTGAATAATGGGAGGCAGTATTCATCAAGTGTAAGTATATTATGAGAAAATCACGCATTATTGTTAACAAGCTAAGTATTCTTTACAATTAGTTGAATGTAATTGTATCAGTTAAATGATAGAAATCACTGACTAAAATTCCAACAAATTCAACTGAATTTTCATAAGAAAAAACTAGAATAAAACAGAAATATCTTGCAGAGGATGTTTACACTTTTACAATTTCATTATGAATCTCATATGTCTGCTTGAAAAGTGATTTTGAATAGGAAAATATTATACTTTAAGCATTCGAAGCACATCGAGAGTTGCTTTGTATGACGCATTTACAATTATACGATCAAATGTAGTTATTTGATAAACGAGATTTTATCAGAAGAAAGTAAAACACCGTACAGAAGAATAACTGAGTATAAATCCAAAATTAATTAAGAAGTTTCGTCATTTCCACAAGAAGGAAAAATTTTAATTAAGACAGTGAAATACCAAATAATCTGCTGATGTTGTTTACACTAACAGGACGAAAATAGCGGATTAATGCCGCGCTCGTTAGCTCGTTTATTAACGCTTATCATGCATATGCACGCCAGTAATTCCATAATTAATATATGAAAAATAAAATGCGCAGTGAATCCACCGGATGGACGAAGCCATTTCATTAGATCGACGGTGACCACAAAAGTTGCGCGCTTACAAGAATATGCACACAGCTTATACAACTTATTAAAGTTAATAATAAGATGGGTTGCGCCTCATGTGCCTCCGCATACTTCTTGGTACCTAGTCCTTTCCTCGCGCGCGTCTTCTGAGCTTGCGGCCTAATTAAATTGTCAGGGTTCGTCGCTTGCCCGCGGAATGCAACGCCGACGGTTTTCGACGCAGTGGCGCGCGTAAATTGGGCGTGCGATTATGACGCACATGCAGAGAATAATGAATGGCAAGAAATCGATCCAGCTCCAAAGTCAGAGCGCACAAAAAAGCCAGCAGCCAGGAATAAGTTACTTATCGCAATGCAATCCGCCGCCGACTCGCTTACACCGGGTCTCACTTCGCGGCGAGCATGAAACACAGCAGAGCTGCAAACAGTTGGAAATGACTTTTCGCTATGCTTCTTCGTCGAAACCCTGATTGTGGTTGCATTCTAGCGTGTTAAGTTGTGTTAAATTGCTTGCATGACGCTCATTGAAATCTCCGCTCCGGCGCTTTGCTGACTATTTCAGCCTTTAACGAATTACTTCAAACATAACGAGCTCGACAAAGTTGCAGTCGGCGCGCTTGGCTCAGCTTTAATCAATTTCCGAGCAATCACACTGTTTGTGCAGCTTATCTCTGCCGGAGCCGGTAAAAAAGGAGTGTGCTAATCAACAATGAATAGAATTAGCGATGTGAATTATTGAAGTTTTCGAGTAAGTCGGAGTAAAGACGTTAGCGCAATGAGGAATCGATGCGGAAGAAAGATCGGTGCTTCCATTACCGCGGACTGCGCGCTCTTTTCGCTTGTTTGGCTGGAAATTCTTGGAGGCAGTGCTTGAATGGAGGTAGTAGGTGCGGACGCACGATTCGACAAACAGACAAGACGTGGAACAACAACAAGAAGCCGGAGAAAAAAAAACGCCAACTAGAAGCACTTTAGACTGAAGTTACTTTTGGAGTGCATGAAAAGCAAACAACTCAAAGGACCATGCGATGCATTGATTGAGATTAAGAATTTTGGGCAACTTACTCGCTGAGAGAAATCCACTTGTTTTTAGCACACAAATTGACACCTCACATATCCAATTATTAAAAATTTAATCTTCAAAAATGTGGAGATGCGTGCGTTGTTCGGTTCGCCTGCCCGCCAAGCTGGAGCTTGCTTTCGTGTGTTCGTCAGCTGGTTGACACTCCACGCACGTTTGCTACGTTGACGCACAAGGATACAGTCGGCGGGCGTCGCGGCGCCTGCATTCTCGCTGAGCGCCAAACACATGTTGCCTGGCGCTCAGCGATACAGTTTGTTGTGTTGTTGTTGTTTAGTACAAAGTCTGCGGCGGAATGATGCAGCAGCCCGGCGGAGAGAACTAGACCACTCCCGCCACCGGTCATCGTCTACTACAATGCGACCTCACGCACACGGTACACAAGAGCGAGCGCGCGCGCGCGCGCGCGCCGCTCGCCGAAGAGCTGAAGACCTTGCAGCCCCGGAGGAGTCCAGCGCTTGCGCCCCACGTGTGCAAGCCCCGTGGCTACCAGATGATCGCGACAAACGGGATTTCGAAGGGAGGGTATCCCCATCCCATTCGCGTGGATGTTGCAAAAGATGCGTGAAGGATATAGATGACCAGCGGCCAGAACAGGCGCTGGGGATATTAAGTCGCGCGGCGCTGGTGACTTTAACGCGCTGCGCGCTTCCTGCGACGGTGACTTTAACGCGCGACGACTTGACATTAAAACGTAGAATGTTGGATGAATTTCGATATAAATATATAAGTAAGACATAAATTTTGCTTTATCTCGCACGGTCGAGTGGTTTATGTAAATATTAGATACAGACGTATGACTATTACAGTTGGACGTAAAAATTCTTGTTCGCAAATGGGCCAAAAAGCCAAAGACACGACAAGTTTAAATGGTTCGGATCAACTTTAGCGTGTGCTTGTTGTTTCTGCGCCTTGAGTAGGTTCGATGCAGTTTATTAGCGCAAAATTACGGTTTCTTGTCATTTGCATGCATATTGCTGTCAGTCACGTCGGAATGCTGAACTTCCTTAATTACTCCTTCGCAGTGACAAAATCAGCGTCTTATAGCAAAGTCATAAAAACAATCAACAGCTAAATGATGAATTTTAACACAAATTACGTGTTTTTATGCGTTTCCCGCGGAGTTTTAACGACGGTTTGATGCGCCTTTCAGTTTATTAGCTCAAGAAATCAACGCTAGCTGGTTGTTGGGGAGTCGTGGGATGCACACGCTCGAATTTCTAAATCAAAAGCGTGTATAAAGTAAACCTGTTCGCGGACAGTTCGCAAGCATAATATTGATATTTTTGAGCGGCTGGAGCGCGAGCGATAGAACGTAGCATTACGTGTGGCAAAGTGCTACCGGTTTTCATGTCAACTCTCATTAAAAGCGCTTCGAAATTATTCGTCGCATCTTGCGGCGGCTGCGATACGGCGGATGCGCACTTACGCCGGCCGTCTTACTCAAACGGTCAACTTTTAGTGTTTGATATCAGTCCTTTAACTTCTTTACGACGGTCCGTGAGGACTCAGCGCGCGCGCGTCCAAGCCGCCCTTTTTTTGCTGCCGCTGCTACTTCGATAGAGTATCGAGCGGCTTCGTTCCGACGGTGATTAAACATCGCGAAGTATCTAAGACGTTACTTAAGTAAACAGCGTCGGAATGCCTTTTTCTTGCTTATCAATGACGGTATTAATCGCAGCGTGCGGCTGCCGGGAGCACAATGCGCGGCACGTCGCATTTTTCATGTGGTGGCGGCGGCGTGCGTGTATTTGGTGCGGTGGCATATGGTTCATTTGCAAGGTGCGGAAAGTTGCCAGCTTACGTAGAAAATTCATAGATTGTAACCAAAAGTGGGATGCTTTCAATTGACGCAATTAATATTTGCACCAGCTTAATGCATTAGTTTGACCAGGATATTCCAAGCCATCACTTTACCCGGTGATTTCAATGCTGGGCATATACGTACACCTCAAAATGTGTTTGATTTCCAAGTAAATTCAACTAAGAATTCCTGCATTTTAGAATTGAAACAAAATTAAAACATGGAGCAACTGAATTCAATGAGAAACGTCCAGAAAGCGTTTTCGAATTCGTCGTAAACATTCCGAACAAAATTTACCAAAATTCAATGGATTGGTTACACAACATCTTCACTCAAGGCATTATCTACGATAATTAATAATCACTAATAATACCTATTTCTTCTAACAAGTCCTAATGTAATAAACCCTGTGTTTTTGCCACATTATAATATACGCTGCTTCCAGTATCCCAATATAATGCCTCTGTCCCTTTCAGCATCCCTTTTAAACGCATCCATCACGTCTTATGTTATCCTAGCACCCCAAAGAAAACCGTCAAATCAAAGTCCGGGTAAGTGCCGGGTGGTGCCGGGTAGGAAAACTCGACCTCCTACAAAATAATTCTTTCCTGCCGATCATAATGATACGATTCTTATCTAATTTTAGAAGCTGGATTCGGGGGAAGCAAGGAATAAACCAACACACGCAGTGGGACGTAAGCAGATACGCAAAACCGTAACGCATTAAGGCGAGCTTTTTAGTTACGAGCGTGGCGTGCCGTTCGAAAAGTTATTACGGCGCGGTGGACGGTCGTTCATTTCGCGCGCGCGTGTTGTTTGTGCAGCGACGAATATAGGTACGTTATTTATAATAAACACAGACCACCTGGACGGTGATTAATACGTAGCGTGCTTCGGAAACGCAACGCAACGAAATCCACGGACAAGCGGCCCGACGGCGCTCACCGCGCGCCGATGAGGCACTTCCTTCGCGAAGCCGCGAGCTTTCAATCCGCGAACACAAATAATCCAAGGATTGCAGCAGGCGCGTGCCCCGAAATCCATGTAAGTTGGATTGGGCATGATCATGGATGGCTAACGACATAGAGTGTGTCAGAGCTTGTGCTTTTTCAAATCAATTTCGAGCTTCACATTTGGTTGCGTACAGCTTTTTACATCCAAATACGTTTACCGCGCATGTAGATAAATTGACTTCAAATTGAAGTAGCTGCTAATGTGCTGTTTGAAAATGCATCTTGCTTCGTTTTTCACTTCGTCCATGCCTCGCCATAAAAAATTGATTTCGAAGTATGTTAAAAAGTGGATTTGGAATTCATGTGATGGCACGCGACTTATTTAGCGTACGGTTCATCCACCAGCTAATAACCGTTCGACAAACGAATAAATTTCTATAATTAATTTCCAACCTGTGATAGAGCAATCAAAGCATCCGAGAGCGCGCGCCGCTTGCCGCTGACTGTCAAGGTGCATTTCATGCCTCAGCAAGGAATGTTACGTAATGGGCCCAGCTATCAAAGTGGTAATCACATTGTTTCGCTCACAATGTTTCCTTCCTGTGCTCAGCCAGCGCCAATTCACTTAAGTCCACTTAGGCGCACAATGCCGCCTGCGCCTGCACCAATAGTACCGAGAGGTGGTACCATTGGTACCACGGCCCGCAGCAGCAACATAAAGCTACATAGAGCACAATGGGCATGAGCATTGAATAGTTTAGTCTTTCATGTCCTTTCATGTACGTACTAATATGTTCACAATGACAACTGCGCCTTGAGCTGGAGTGGTACCCATGAGCTGCGAGTTAACACATATTAACTTATGTATTAGCCATTGTTCTCCTGGTAAGTCGTCTGTCACCTCGGCGGCGTGCCCCGTTTGATACACTTTGCGGTTGATTTGTACTTTTCGAAATTTCGTTGCCGGACAATGGGCATACGCGACTTGTAGGGCATGCGACCACTTCGAAGGTGTCCCACCTTCAGCGGTAGCACCTACGATCATTTGAGTGCTCAAAGTATAATCACGGCGCATGTGAAGCAATGCGATTGTTCGTCAGTCAAGACAGCAAAAAATTGACACAGGTTTAGGTACAGTTAACACTGGTTTATGCCAGGTTTCTATTTAGAGCTAATCCGTTTCGCAGTTTGGCTCGGAATTCTCGGCGTTTTCCTGCAGTTTCTGGCGATGGCGTGACTCATATCGGCTGGCTCGAGGCAATGCGTGGCGTGCAACTGCCGCGGATTCCACTCCGGGTAATTTCTTAGTGCTTTTCGATTTTTCTCAATGCGCTGTAATTAATTTCAAGCCAGGTGAAAATGTCGGCGTACCCTACCCGCCATCAATGTTGCAATCGTTTTACAGGATGCAAACGTTGTAACAAAGGAAATTCGTTGCGGAGTGGAAACATTCGTTTGGATTGAAACTCATGTTTGTCGGACATTTTTGAAAAGTCCGTCATCAGCCTTTTGTCAAAGCACATGTTCTGTTCAGGAAACACCTGTTTAGATGCGTGAAACTTGTTTTTTCTTTATTTTCGATGTATCTTTTGCAATTCCATTTGGAGCAAACATTCTGGTATCTTTGAAATTATTTTTGGCAATTTTTCAATGACAAGTTAGAAAATCTTTTTCTTCATTAAATCTGTTTGTTGATCTGGCTTAAAACTCATTCCTTACCATTTTGCCAAATTCCTATGACAGTCTAGTTTGCCTTTTGAAATTCTGCATTATTTATCAACAAATCCAGTTTTATATAATTCGAAGGACAATGTTGACTTCCTGACTTACTTTCAAAGCCATTCTTATAAATATTACATTGAAGTTGATTCAACAACTTCTCATGACTTGATAGCTATTTTCGTGTAGCTAGAATGTAACCAACTTAAATACATTATTTAAAGGCGTACTATATCATCTTTATTGTCCCACAATGTGTTAACGACGCGATTATTATTATCCACTGATGTTTCGTTGTTATAGTCGATTAAACGTCATAAATTAGTCGACGCGCTTTAACGCGCGTCCATCATTCTCGTCGTATTTACTCAGTCCACAGCATCTTCTCTCACGCTGCTCATTTTCTTCTCAAATCCAGGCTCATAAGAAGCACACCGGCCCGTTGCTGGTGATACGCATAAAAAGCGATCATGCAGCGGGATTGAATACAATGTTTCCTTGAACGTAGTTTATGTGCGTTTTACGGCGGCTGCGTGCCGCCTTCAGATAAATTAGACAACGTTGCGCAGAAGAATGAGGATATAAAAGCGATTGTCCATTGATTAATTGCTAATTAATGCCTCTGCCGCAGGTTTTATTATATTCTCGGTTCATTCATTTTCGCAGCCGGCTGCAGCTAAACGAGCGCGGCGCAAATGTAACACTAAATAAAACTAATCAGTCAAGGCGATGCAGTGGCAGCCACCGTTTTCCGAATCGATTTACGTTTTTCTTGCGCGCTGCCACCGAATGCGGAATGGGGAAAAAGTGCACGCGTAATTAATAATGAATTGCGTCGGCCAAGTGCGGTGTGTGCGGTGCGATAAACCCGCGATGCGTACGCGCACACGTAGGTTTCTCTTATTTATCAGCGGCAATAAACATTTATGAGCATTGCATATTGATGACATGTAAATATCATCTTCCTGCGTGTTCAATGCATTTGGGTGAAGGATATATACAATTGATAGAGCTGGAATAATTCATATTGAAAAAGGCAATATAGAAGAGGGCGTCATTTAAGAAACTCACAAGTTGTTAGATATCATGATACTAATTGATGCACCTTATATCAAGTGGGGCAAATCCGGCTTTGTGGACACTTCGTCACAGATTCAAAGCAAAACCAATCCAAATGCAAGAGATGCTTTGACAAAGAATGATCAAAACATGAATTCATAGTTTTGGTATTTTACTACCAATGAAAATACCGCTTCTACGTCGTAATGTAAAGGAAATCAGCTGGAATTGGTAGGTTCAGTTTTGCCCCGAGTCTGGAGAAAGTCCGCGCTAGCCAAAAATTTGCGAAGATATTTGTATCCACATAAATAGAAATTAAAGAATTCTGATTTTTCGGCTTCAGTGGTATGAATTGAAAATACATCAGTTGAAGGTAGTCTAAGCAATTTCTGCGTCGGTCTTATCTTAATTTTAGCAGAAAAAATTGAACTCTGCAGCAATTGTTAAGTAGTACATAAATAAACATCGGAAAGGTCAACAACAGGATGTCAGAAACAACCAGTGCTTTAGCACCTTTAAGTGTCTGTTAGTATCAATTTCTTAACAAAACAATTTTCATTGGGAGATCATTTGATAGGCTGTAACATTCCTTTTAATATAAATACCTAAGGTATTTATACACCTTTAGATAATTATAAGATAAACTATAGCATTTGAAATAAAAGGTTCAAGTTCCAATCTTACCTTTTTGTGATACATAATTTTTTGCTCTTTTCCATCTACCCTACTAATTAATCTATAGATTTTGACTAGTGCTTCTAGGACTTATAGTTTACTAGTTATTAAGAATTCTTTGCTACAAACATTTTTAGACTTGCATATATTATTCAAATGTATTTAAATAAACCATTTCAATCTTATCGCTTCATCTCCCCATCCATTTGTCATTGTTCCTACCTTATCCTCTTACCACATGGTAAGTTCCATCTGCATTCCATAGCGAAATTAAAATTAGAATACCGCTCGGAATTATGAATTCAGCAACGAAATAACACACTGGAATTGCAATTGTGCTTGTAATTGCGGTTCGAGTTTAGCGATAACAAATCGTCGTAATAACTCATGGCCGATAGACAACGTTGGCGCTTCCTTGCCAGGCCAGCAGATTGTTGCTGGGTTAAATGTTACGTGTTACGAGCGAAAATTTAACAAGAAGCCGGCCGGCGAGTACCTGTGGTACCATTTATTATTTATTGTAGGTGTTTGCCATGCCACCGGGTGCGGCAAATTTGGAGCTGTGGCTTGCCTTCTCATCAGCACCCAATGCGGCTGCCACCAATCTGTACCATCGGTGGTGGACACGCCAACAAAGGCGGTGCTCGAGGTACCAGCAACACCTGGTGGACGACGAAAACTCGTTGTTTCGCAATGATTTACGAGTAACGGATAAATGTGCGAATTAAAACACGCTGCGGTTGCTATCAGACGTGAAATTGTTATCATGGATTCCCATTCCTGCTGCTGTTAGCAATTGTAAAAAATTGGCTTGGAAGATGGTAAATCAAATCTTACAATGTGATGAATATGGCTTGTTTATACAAGGATGATAGTGGAGGAAATTGTGGATTTTAATGAAAATTTTCAGAAATCCCATTGTTCATTACTTCTGGGCGTCTCCTTTTGTTCTAGAAGAGAGTAAATTAAGACCGTTTCGTTGTGTTTTAACCTAGTCGATGCTAGCAAAAATCTTGGAAATTTTCAGAAAAATAAAAGTTACCCAATTCAACATAATCTTCTAGCTTTAGAAACGTTCCTTAAAATTTAGCTCCCATGAAATAGGATCTCATTTATAAAATTCTAAGTAGTTAAGTAGCAAATGTCCAAAAATCCTTCAAACTCTTGTGCTTAAATACATAATATGTATCCAAATTATCTTCGGGTAGTATACTCCTCCTTTCTTGGCTTTCATCGGCGTATAATTGCAAAGAGATCCAGAGATTTGTCTGTCCATGGGAAGCTGTATGCCTGCAATGCTCGCATTTAAATAAATAAAACTAGTCGCCCCACATCATCAGCTTGATTAATTAATCTGTTTGCCGCAGGTTACAGTTTCTGCTCGCTGTCCGAGTACAGATTCTCACTTGTCGCCGGATTTCTCTGAGACCAAAGCAGATGCGATCACGATGTGAAACCCAAACGATCGGACGCTATAAAGTCAATGTCGCTTTATTATGTCACCGGGATTATACTGGCTATTCAACCAGGAACCGGTTCGCATGCGATTGCATCGTCCTGCAACGCACTGGGCGAACACCCTGTGGACCCACGAGGACCATCGGCTGGACATTAACATTATGCGTACATGTTGTCGATCGGACGGCCGAACGAATGTAATAAAAGTTGTGTATGTGTATTGGTTTTATTTATTTATGGGATACCAAAGCCCGGACGACTTTATGGTCAGATTGGATTAGTGAATCATTTCGATCATGGGCCGTGGTAAATTAATAAGACTTTAACGCTGGCAAAAACTTGACTACTCTGTGTGCCGCATAAATCCCGAGGAATCGGTAAAAATGAGTACCGAATCTGTGAAATTTCCCACGAGACTGGCTGCGGACATCGGCGAAGAATGTGGTAACACGGCTACCGGTCGCGGCCTGCTGTAAATTGGACGTGACGATGAAAACGGAATTTCGTGGTAAATTGTAAAGTTAGCTCGAGAGTTTTATTGATTGCTAAAAATCAGGCAACGCGTCAAAACAAAATTCCATTCAATTGCACCAGGGCAAGTCATAATAGATGAATATCCACGTTGCATTATCGACCAGCTCGACGCTGGATGCGGCTAGAACCTGTTCTATTTCTATGTTTATTACCATTATTGAATAAGAAGGAAACCCTTTCCCACGGAATGCCAACTGAAGACGCGAAGAAGGAAAAGAATCTCCTCAGAAAAGAATACCGAACGAATTAAAAAGAGGAAAATCCGCAGCACATAAAGTACCATCATGGACTTGGTGCAGGATGGAGCCACACTGGTCGCGCGACAAGAAAGGAATTGCCTGGTGGACGGGAATTGCTAGGAGGAACGTTACCGTTTAGTAACAATGCGAGTGCTAGTTAAGTGGCCCAGCATAATGCCCAGTGTGCTATAAATGGGGGCGATGAGATGAGGATGATGTAAACCGGTGCATAACGGCTAAGAGGCTTCGAAAATGTGGAAACTTTCTAATGGTACATGTAGGGTGATAAATTAGTTAAATGCCTTCACAACAAGAGAACGATGTTAATGAAATTAGACAAGCCAATATTATTAGTCAGCGATGAAGTTTTAACAATTTTTATTCCGTTTTTGCCAAGATCCTGTTTGTGATCCGTTTAATAACAATCCCCTTTGTAACGAACATACAAACCGGTGCTATCCGTCTGTATTTCACAAAAATTGAATTATCTTCCCACTTGACCATCTTCAGCTCCCTCAAAGAGTCACATTCGCAATACCTGTAAGGGTATCTGAGGCCTCGCCTAAATACGATTTCATTGCACCACTATTTACTTAATTTCCGCTATGTATGTTTGCCGAGCGGGTAAAAATATTTGCAATGTCGGTTTGTTTATAGCAAACAAACACTCGTCACCGGGGCGCCGTGATTCATGTCGCGTCCTGCGCTTTTCAGCGTGCGAGCAGCGCCTTTACAAAATCTTCAATGCGGATTTGCAGCCGCAGTTCAAACAAACGGCGTCACTGAATCAGCGGATCTAAATCAACTTATGCCCCGCGCGGCCCATTTCGCCATCCGTGTCTCACGCGAACCCCCATCAGCGCAGACGTGCATTCGGTCTCGGAGTCATCGCGATTGCAAGGTTTGTTTGATTTATGTGTCTTCGGCGCTGCGTCCGGTATTTGTTTATGCGCTGGTTTGTTTTTTGCGTATCCCCGGCCACATACGGACCAACTAGGGGGTAGCTACATTCATTACAAACCCGAAAAAAGCTGCCGTCTTGAGCGCACCCAGTGTGCGAGCGCACGGACCGAGGCACGGTGATGAATAATTTCTCACCTCCGTTAATGTTTCAAGTGAGGCATATAAATGGACCTGTTCGGATGCCGGGCGACGCGAGTCTTGAACGGACGGACGACGTCGTTAGGCTGATATGTGAGATGCTCATCGCCGGCGGATTTAAAACAGAAGGGACCCGATCTCGGGGTCGCATGCGTGCCTACGCTTACCGTGTGGTCCGATTTACCGGCGTGCCCAACGCAGCACAACGCGCGCGCCTGCCTAGCGAAACAATAACTCCTGCAGACGTATTTGACTACCGAAAGACCCCAGCATATTAGCATCCCGCACCAGCATATAACAATGTTGAGCAACATACCCGCACGTCAGACCACTAGCTCTAATATTGATTACTGCTTGCTTTCATTTTCTACGCGTGCACCTGGGCCTAAATTAATCACGATTATGACTGGTTCCTAAGATATGCGATTGATAGCAGAGAATGACACGTCTCTAGTCCTTGAGCGACTTCTACGAAAGTGAAGCTACTACTCGGCGCGCTAAACAACATAAAAAGCCAAAGGACGCAAGGTGAACCCTCCGATGTAATAATACGCGGCGAAGAGCAAGGGCCCGAACGAAACAAATAAAGAAATGCTCGTAAAGAAACAGCTGACCGGTACTACACATTAGGGTCGGACCTACTAGTAATAGCATAAAAAGCACACGCGCGATCAGATGTGCAATGTGTGAAATCTCCAACCCTTTCACGGCTGAGGACCTCATAGCACTACACCTAGGGCAGAAGTGCTTTGTGCTTCCTCTGACATGTACTACTCTCCCAGGCTTTACATTTTATTAAAAAAAAAATCGTCAAGAAAAGTAGAATTCAAAACAATTGCAACTCAAAAATTATTTTTAAGTTGAAATAAAACGCACCCGAATTTGTGGGTGAAATTGAGTTTTAAAGACGATAGCAATTGTTAATGAATATAACATGCTTTCTAATCTTATTAGCTATTTCTAATTCTACAAAAAAAACAAATTTTCCTATTCAAATTTCCACAAGCCCAACTTTTCGACACTTTTCACCTGCAAACTCATCAAAGATTAGAACAACAGAACTAGGAAACCCCAAATGTTCCACTCTATTTACGTGCAACTCAATTTGCGTTACCAACATTTATAGGCAAATTAATAGATTTTCCAGCTGTAAATAACGAAAGATGATAAATCGATATATGCGGCCAAATGGCGAATGATGAAACGTTTCAAAATGTAGAAATGGCAAATGATATGCTCCGATAAGGCAATACAACCACGATTGTGCAAACAGCATAGCGGCAAACTGGCAAAAACAGTGAAATACAGTGGAAAACGATCAAACGGCCACAATGCGACGTTTAAAGCAGTGCATAAATAAAACGAATGAACGCGCAAAAAGTCTAGCGCGCCGATCACCACGCAATCGATCTGAATCTCGCTTGATTTATCGATGTCGTAAGCGGAGCTAAGTGGACGACGCGATGACATTTCGACGACAAACGATCGATGATTGATGCCACTTTTATGATTGTTTGGCGTGCGCGGTGCAGTCTTATTTCTACAGCTGGATGTCATTATATGCGAAGCTGCGAGAGGCGTGCGAGTCTCGAACGCAAGCAAGATATTATGACCATTCTGTTATTAAAAACGAAATGAGCGCGGTATTACTTTTAATTGATGTGTAAAGGTGGCCTACCTGTTGCAGGTAGTGTTGCAGCGGCACGTGTTAGTAGCATGTGGCACGCGACATCAAGTGGCCCGTTTAGGGATAGAAACCCCTCATCTGAAGAAAGAAAAAAATTAACAATGAGAACAAGTTTTCTACAAAAGATGCTTACATAATATGTACTAATATGTTTATATTACTTAAGCAGAATAATAGTTTAATACTGTTTGGGCGAATAACTGACCTTCAAAGAAATATAGTGATAGTTGAGAATTTGCCCAGCTTTCCTCATGACAGCAAATATCAGATTTTAGCCAGCGACCCAATTAGGATTAATAGAACTCAGCAACATAGGCTTTTAGCATGTTCTTCACACATAGAGAAGAAATAAGAAATAAACTTCTGCTTGCGGAAATACAGTTGCGATCAAAAAGGATCTCTTTTTGTAAAGATGCCTTCTTGTAAAATCCCTTAAATTGTAGCTAATTTGCCAAATATACTGCCAACATTATTGTTTTCCACAAAACTTCTATTTTATACATTTCCTGAAATATGTCGCTCGCCATAAACTCCAACGTACACCAGAGCAGCAATGAAACCCAGCCAGAAACCATTGTTGATCCAGTCCATCCTTGTACCTAAACTCAAAATGCCTATCAAGTTTTACCAAACTAACAATATCATCCTAAGTTCGTTACATTGTAGATCAATTATCATTCTATGTATTTTTTCACCTTGAAAAAGTCTCGCAGTGACCGTTGCAACAAATATTGCAAATCCCAATCTAGTAAAACCAGTTCTGCAACCTGGTTAGATATTTATACGAATCGACGACGCGCATCTTGCAAAATAGACAATAGACAAAAATGGAACTAATCGTACAACTTAGAATTATATTTCACAGCAGCATATCCCCGGTCTTGCTGCTGGTGCGCACAATAGCGCAAGCTGTTCGCATAATTTATTCGCATCGTGATGATAGACCAGCTAGCGCTATGCAGCGCAATCATCTGCATACGTGAAAAATGCAAACAAAGGTGGCCGCGCATTTCCTCCCGTCTTCGCATGTGCGCATCCCAAAGGGTAGTGGCTGCTTTTCGCACTCCCCTCGATGAAAAGCTGCGCATTGTGACGGATACAATGGCGATACTAGTTGCGCGCGAAGAAAGCAATCTACAAATTATGCACCTCACCTACATTTTTACGCATAGATAATGCCAGTATGCACGAGGGTGATCTGCGCGAGGGTATGCCTTGCAAAACCACAAGGAGGGTGGTACGCAAACCAGTCTTGCACCCTCTACAGTTACCTAGAAGTGACTAGTTTTGCAGCGTATAGTAAGTCGCGAACAATCTGCGTGTGGAGTGCGTTGATTTTGCATATGAGAGAGGAAAGCGTGGAAGGAGAGGTGAGTGTTGTAGAAATGCCTAGATTTGATTTGCCCAGGAGGAAAAGTGGTGAAGATTGATGAGCTTCGCAGCCAGGTGCGTATTTTCTATTGGAGGATATGCAAGGGCATTTTTAGAGCATGCTAAGAGGAAATGAAAAATTAGAAACTAGTTTACCATGTGTTACATACTTCCAAGCTTTCATATCATCAAGCTTCTCTATAATTGAAAATTTAGCACATGTAGCACATTTTTTATACATAAAATCACATGGAAGAGAACGACAAGCAAAATTAGTAAATTTCAATTTAGAAGTTATTTCATCAAAACCATTTACGTTTTACAATATCTGAGAATATTAATATGTCCAATAATTCATAAAATTCCAATAAAGTGAATAATTAATTCTACGCATGTCCTAAACAGGCGGCTATGCCTGTAAGGATAATAATGCTTGATAAAAACAAACACAAAATAATTGTTAATCAATTCCCTTTTCTTGTCTTCAACCAGAAAGCCTGAGAATTTTCTAACTTACTACCATATTAGGAAGTAATATCATTCCTGTCGGTCTCAATATTGTTATGACACGATAATAACTTTTTATATCCGCAAGACAATAATACACACAATCATAAATTGCTCCAAGAACACTGGGGGGATACATCGTGGTATGAGTATTAGCCATGCAAGCAAGAGGAATAATAAATTGAAATATTGAGCGGATGAGCTCCATTAAAGCAACCGCTTCAAAAAACAACCCAAGAAGTTACTCACTAACGAACAAATTTCAAGTCGTGTCAACGTCTAATAAAGACTTTTAACCGGTCTCTGATTTACCATATGATCCGGCCTAAAGTGAATTATCAAAATCTGAAATACTTGTGTTGTAGGCGGAATAAATATATCGTAAACCTTGGAAAGAGGGCAGGGAATGTAAACCACTGCGGTGTTTAACACATAAATCCTATGACTACTCGAACGCACCACCAATCGTAAAGTTTTTTATTGTGACATTTTCCACGGTTGATATAAAATATTCAATCGGAATTGAGTTGCATGAATGGCTGAGGTCGGACGCAATCCCATTAGCCGCGGTTTGCGTAGGATGCCATCCCAGGCAAAGAAGCTGGCCGAATGACGCCTAATCACACTCAAGCGTGTATGCACAGGGCTGGTAATGTAAGAGTAACATAAAGAAATCCTCAAATATCGGTGCAGCAAACTCGTAAACAGCTCGGAAGAACATCGCGGTGGCTCTCTTTGGTCATATTGCGATGGCATAATGCGAGTGAATTATCATACTGAACGTTTTAATAAGTTAATTAGGCGGATTAGTTTTGTGCTAATTAACATTTTAAAAATATTAACGAATCGTGCGCATGGTCGCGCCGATCACGACTTATTAAATTCAACGGATTGGAGAGCATTCGCCTCTCATCCGCCGTGTCCGTCGCAGTAATCTCAGTAATCTATCTCTTGTTCGCCGGCGTTTCGTATTTATTTTCGTCGTGGATGCATCCGCGATAACCACGAGTTCGAGATTGTTCCGTCCGTAATGCCAGCGTATGTAATATCACGTTTAAAGCGTGTAATTTTTGGCCGGCGTATTGCTTTATTGGCCACCGTCCGCACGACCTGCGCGTAATAACACATCGAAAAGATGGACAATTTATCGATTTTACACAAGTCAATCACCGTCAATTACGTGCATTTCCTGCTCGTCGGGGCCAAACAAATGAATCTCTGCCGCCGTGGTTTCGTGTGATTGCTTCCTCCAAAAGCCTCACGTCTTAATTCATCATTTAATTATCCACCCGTGCGGAGATTTATCGTTATCTCCGAATTTCGTAGCTCCACTGGTACGTGGTATTTCGTAGCACAAGAAGTGCGCTGTTGGCAAGAAGTGCGCTGGACTCATAAATAATCCGGGGCCAGAAAAATCACCGCAAAACAAAGAAATGGAGCACGAAGCGTGTGGCTGGGCCGGGGCCGGGGCCGCGCTGGAAATCGAAGCCGTGATTGAAGCCAAAGACCAATAATATTTTATTTCAGCCGGGCGCATTAGCCAGGCCATTGCTGCCGTTCATATTCGTCGGATCGGAATGCCGCCGCCACGGCGCGAGCGGTGCGCTAGATCGCATGCGTGTATGTGGAAAAGCGGAGACGTCCAAGCGCGCGCAGAAAAAGGCAACGCCAAAGAGCAAAAGGCAGATCAGAGGAACGCCGATATTAATTACCCAGTTTATAATTGTGGCCACACCTTATTAGTGGTAGGTACGAGTCGCTCGCGCCGTTTATTTACGAGCCGCGCGGCGAACAAACACGGCGCGCGATTTGGTAAAAATGACGGATGCTGGGGTCCAGCACACGAGCGCGCTGCTCCAGATCCGATGGGGCATCTGTGGATGGTGGAGACCCTTCGCGGGCCGCCAGCATTCGCGCGCGTGTCATTAATCAAGGTGAGTTGGTTGCTTTATTTTTGCGCGATGTGCCTGCTACCACAATTGCATATGAGCAGGCATTTACTGGCTGGATGATTACGGGAGATAAAATAGTATCCGACATCTACGCCTGCGTAAATGTACAACTGGACAATCAGCTAGAGCGTAATGAACGTTAGGATTTCGAAAAATTAAGCAAATCTCAGATAAAAATGCTGAAGAGTCAATAACACGAAGGTGGCCGATCATCGGTTCAAGACACCGGAGTCTAATGGCTCCTAGAATGCGCTTCCCAATCAACACTCCACCATCAAACTGAACACAAGGAAACCATTATAGATTCAATGCAAAATCATACCTAAAAATTACAATTATTTATTCCAATATATAAACTACAATACATAAACTAAATGGAATTTATGCATTTAAGCATAGTCCCAAAAATATATACACAAACCTCAAAATATAATTTCAATCTTGAGTACTTCTTCGTTCCATTATAATCGTCCAGTTGCAGCTTCCTTCAAGCAGTCATGGATGTTAGCATCGTAATCGCATCATCTCCACATCCTCCACTTATTATAAAAAATAATAATAATAAGACAAGTACAAATTTACAAATTTAATCTTGTTTTAACTGGATGTAAGTGGCCGCTGTGGTTGATATAAATCAGCAGCGCGGACCGCAGGCGTTCCAAGCATGTAACACACAATAGCCAGGAGTAAAAGTGCAATAACTTATTTATATCTTTTTAATCGTTCCGACATTCAAAAACGCTCACTCACCGCGCCAGCCGCACGAGCAATACGGGTAGTCTGATTAGAAGTGAAATTTAAATTAGGCCATCCACTTCGACGTAATACTATGATAGTCTCGGAGATGATCATGGTATTTGTACACGCGCTGCTTACGATAACAGGTCAATCTACATCTGAGAAGAGGTTGGAGTACAAAGAAAGACAATGAGCAGTGGTGAAGCAAAAAGAGATTACGGTGCATTGTGAACAGATTGAAGAAACTTAGGATTGGAAGTAAGCAGCCAGAGAAGAAGAGCACGGAGAGGAATCTCAAAAAGCATACAATTTGTTTCAAATCAAGCTTAAGAGCAGTTTGTTGTTGCTGCGCATTGTTTTGTATGGTTATCAGAGACTTTTACTCGCCAACTTCAGACCAACTTCTTCAGTACCTCGAAGAAGTTCACATATATCGCACCGGGATCCATCAAATGGCATCAAGGAGCTTCCAGTGCTCCAGGCATTTACCGCAGCTTCGACTAGCCCATGGCATAATATATGATCTCTGGAAAGCTTCAAGCTTCCAGCGCTAAGATCCAATTTCACATTCACGAATATTTGATTAATATTTATTAAAGACATGTAGGGTTCGGATATTGAGACGTCAATTTTGGTAATTGCTGAAGTAAAGTGATTTAATGACCATCCCAACAGCGAAATGTTGATTGGAATAATGGAATAATAACACCGAGTGTCCTGCGCTTGTAATAGCTGCAGAACATTCGGTGATGGTTTTAATTAATAGCCTGTAATTAGTATCGTCGCGCAGCGAGATGCGTTGATAAGAAAAGGCCATACATATGCATGAAGCTGTTGGCATCTGCTCACTTTCATCAACAATAAAATTATTCATAAATTTTTACTATTAAGACATCAACAGCAGCTTTCTTCGGCATTCGCAAGGGAAATCAGCATGTTGTAGATGAGTTTGGCGTGCTTTATAGATTGTACACATATTTAGTTTTGCTATTAGCTTGCTGGTAAAAAGCACACATCATTGTTGCGCTGTTATTAGATTGAAGATAGATGGCTGCGCGAGATTGGTAGACTCCGATAGAGTGAAAATTGTTGTTAATTAAGCACGGCACATGCGATCATTTTATTGTCAGCCGCAGCCGTACTCGCGTATCGTCGTGTGGAAGATTAATGAATTTTGTTTTCATCGTTGCATCACATACGTGAGCAGATTCGCGTCTTGATGCGTCTACTGCAGATCAGATTCCGCACGCGCAAAAATAATCCGCCTCATCTGTGGGATATTTAAAGTCGTATTAGGTGCAATTAGGCATCGTGTAATGACGCCAGGTAATCCCCGCAAGCGTATGCGACGGCTGATTGTTTTGTAGGGAGTTGTTTTTCTTTTCGCCGATGCGCGGCTTTTCTGAGCGTGAAGTACGAGCTTCAGGTACGTGGAGCACATGAAACCGAGCGTGGCGCAGTGCAAATCTGGAAAAATCGACGCGGGAAGAAAGGGCTTTTGTATTTGATGTCGCATTTGTCATAAGCAACAATGGAGGCGGCGTTGCATCGCGCTCTGCGTCCCAAAACTAATGTTCCGACAAAGTCGCGCTCTTGTTTATAATACACGGATTGATAATAAGTTTTTGCTTGTACGTTATGTGTTGAGCAGATATGAAACATGTGCATCGTGCAGCAAGCATAGAGGAATATTTAATATTGTATGTAAAACGTCGTCAAATACTAGAAAGCTAGGTTATGCAAAAAAAAAAACAGCAAGAAATAAAGTTTGTTCAATGTATGAAAAAATTGGGAGATAATTTTAAGAAAACGCTTGTTGTAACTGGGCTTTTTTGCAAAGCTTTCATTAGCACGGAATGTAAACAATCCAGGAAAGTAAGCCAGAAAACGTGTTTGGTAACAGCACAATCCAGACCTACGTTATTTCAGACGAGGTCCAACTTTCCTTGTTCATCACTAGCCTGGTAGAATTTTAAACTTTTCTAGAACGATGTCATACCTTCTAGCAAAGTCATTGTTGTAAAAACCTCAAATTATTTCTTAGTCTACACGAAATTTCCATTAGATTCAGTAGAATTGTTCACAATTTGGAATGTAGGCGCGTTTAATGTTAAATTTTTTGCTTATTTTGGAATTTTGAGTATTACATTTCAAAACTTAGTAATTTCTGGAATATTAGCAGAAGAAAATTTAGAACTTAACAACTAGGTTGTAATAAAAATTTTGCAAATTTGTAGAAGTTAACTTTACAACACTCTTTACTAAACTAATTAATAAGTGGTACTCGTTTTTCCCAATTTAAAATTTCTATGAAACGTATGTTTTCCGGTGCATGCTCAAATTTAGTAGTAAAAGAAACAAATTAATTTCTGTTTGTGTTAATTCAAGTTTGGGTGCTGTAAGTGTAAATGCAGGAGAATTTTGTTAAACCAACGAATTCACTTTGGAAATATCAAATTTCTAAATCTGTTCGTTCAATTACATTACTTCGCTGTTACGAACATAAACTACGCGAATGAGCCACGAAAGAATTAGATTCATTAAAGCGTGTATAAATTGTCAATGGTGAATTGAAAACCAAAGTTGCTAGTCATGTTTTCCATTATTTAAGTAGCCGCCACTCCAACCAAGCGACCTTTACAAATTGCAGCCTCTCCTCCCAACATGCCATAGAACAATACCTGGAAAGCCGGCTAATTTCGCCTTCATCACCTCACATCCCAAATATCCCCATCCATTAGCAATCTAATTAGGGCATTAACGAGTTAATCACCACTCGACTTTTACTACATTGTGTTAATTAATTATCGTGCGCGCGCGCGCGCGCGCGCGCGCGCCAACAAATCATAAACTTTAACTGTCAACTTAATTAAGAGTGTTTCGACTAAAACGACCCGGCCAATGATTTATTGGATTTATTAAATTTATTATTATCGCCGCGCGAAACGCGCAGCCGGCGTGCAGTCAGGCTGGGCTTGAGTTAATTTGCGATTGTAAATCATTTTTGGTGCGCGCGCTCGGCGCTTTCTTCTCGCGCTGCAGAGAAGCGACCGAAAGCTTCTCTCCGGCGGGCTGAATTTACGATTTGTCATTTCGTGCACGTACTGGCTCTGGGTGCTGGATCGCTCGCAAATCGCAACTAGATTCCGATATCTATGGGTGTTATTCATGTGTCGGTACGGCGTACGCGTATTCGCACAATTACAAAATCTTAGATTTGTGAAGATCATAAATCGGTTACGCTTCGCATTCAGATTTAACACATTATTTCACATTAGGCCGTGTTGCTGCGGCGTGTACGTACATGTGCAACGAGTTCAGTATGCAGTAACTCTTCGGGCTATGCAGATTATAAAACGTTATAAATAGTGCCACTCCAGGCCGAGTGGATGTCGAGATTATTATTTAAATACTCCCTTTGAGGTTGAAAACGTCGACTGCATTTTATTGCACGCTGGCGCCGCACCGTGGAGACGCGGTTAGTTTACTACAAATTTTGAATCCGATCATTGCAATGATAACATTTATATTGGGCATAATTCTGCGCTTTTCCAATCATGCATTTGCAGTGAAATTCAAACCTAAAAGATAAAATACCTTTTCAATCAGGTAAGTTGGAGAAATGCAATAATGTTTGAGTAAAATAATGCATTTGTCGCTGAATTAAATAAGTATTCTTTATGTACGCTCGCAAGTATCATGATAAAAGCACCTAAATTTATTAGCCCAGATTGAGATAATGCCACAAAAGGCATTTGAGCATTACCCAGCGCAGCAATATTGGTAGTTAAGTGGTAGTTGATTATAATAAATATCCAATGAGCACATGCAAATGTGCGCGTCGCCGTTGTCATTGTCTTTGCCGTAATCTAATTGCCGTGCGGCGGCCGCGATAGCGGCAGGCACGAGCATACAACACACACGTGCACAACGTGCTGCCACCGCCAATGTCTTATAGAAGTTTGAATATGTATGATACGCGCGGTGTGCGCATATGTGCGCGGAAAATAATGAAGGCAGAAGACAATGCGGCGGCCGTGGCGGTCGCTGGAGGAAGGAATGAATCGGCGTGGAGCGCGCGCGCGATTCATGCGCGACGCCAGGACGATCGGGGCCGAGGAATATCTAATCCGGAGCAATAAACCAAATCATAACTTATAATTAGCGCGAGGGAATGCACCGCGGGGCACACGATGTTGACCCCACCCGTAGCCGGAGAGGTTGCCGTGCTGCGATGAAGAAGAAGACCAAGCCCTTGCCGCGGCGGCTAAGTGCATGCACGCCCGACGCAGCCGCTATCCGCCGCGGTATTTAACTACCTTAGGAGCTCATCGCTTCCTGTACGGCATGCACCGTTGCCGCCGCGCGTGCTCCGAGGCGTCCTTTTGAAACACACTGGCGTTTTTCTGTATCCCGCCGCCGCATGCAACATGCACAAACGCCCCGAAACCATGCGAGAACGCCATTTCGCCAAGTGCGCACAATTCGCCGCTAAACGGACAAATAAAGCATGACTCGTGTTTGTACGCAATATTAGCTACATGACGCCACATCGCAACCAACAACCACATCGCATGATCGGCTTCTTTTGCGTCGGAAAAATACTGCTTGGAGTTTAAAAAGCGTTCAATTACAACTTTCAATATGCGCGCTGACTTGTGCAACTGACAGTGGAACGTCTGTATGGATAGAGGCAAATTAATTCGTTACAGCGAATAGATTAACAATTCATGATTTAGCAAATTTTCGTCGCCCTCTTGTTCAGTTGTTACTCTCTCTAATCGACATGGAAAAAAATTAATTACTTTTGCTCGCCGATGTTGCCGACGAGGAATTTCAATCCAAACACACGCTGGCGTAAAGTAGATCAAAATTACAATCTTATTAATGGAAATATGCGCGTGTCCTTAGTTGTGTACGAAGTAAGCTCGATAATTGCTGCAGATTATTGAAACACTCACCTTAGTTGGATGCCTAATTAGTGGTACATGTCGCAGAGTAATAGCCAAGAAGAAAACACACTGAGTTATTAAGCACACTTGGTTATTACAGTGTTTTTACTGGTTTTCACCGACTTTAGAGGCACAGCACTCGCGGAGAAATGCAGCGCATAAACTCTGCACGACATGCGCTTGCAAACTGACGAAAATACCTGCTTTCGGCGATAAGCCCGCTGTTATCAGTTATCCGAAGTGATGGAAGAAGTGCACTGCAGAAGTTAAACATATACTCCAACTGCAATCAATGAAATACAGACTTACAGAGAAAAGTACTATACAATCGAGTTTAATATTAATAGCTAAACTAAAACCAAATTAGACTGGAGAGTTAGTTTACGAGTTAGCAAAAATTAAATTGGAAAGAAACCTTCTTCACAGATTGCTTTTCATGTTCATCTAGTGGACAACTTAAAAATTCACTCTTCACACTTCCGCCAAAACAAGAAAATACTGAAATGTTTATCTGAGGATAATACGCAGAAATACATAAATGGAAAGTCAAATGCCTCGACAAAATCAAGAGCGCAATGATACAAGAGCATCAAATGATAATTGTAAATGAAGCTTCTTTGACAGCCAATTCTACCTCCTATGCCACTCTAAAAGAAGTTCTTTAATTGTTACCTAATTATCCAATTATTTTCATGCCAATCATGCACATATGCCCAACTGTATTGAATCAATAAATTCCAAATATCTTTTTACCATTTTCCGTCTCTTCTTATCAAAGATCTCTTTCGCCGTACGCTAGAGGAATCCATCAAGCGCAGGTCTGCTCACAGTGCGATTCCGCTTGGAACTGTTTGATTGTCAGTTGCGTTAAAATGATAAGATCAGCAGCAATCGATATTATTGCCAACTGCAGATGCTCTCGACCATCTCGCGGGCCTTAAGTAGGCTGCGCGAGGCATTCAGCCGTGGATGCGGAAAAAGCGCGCCCCGGTGATATGAATAAACCGTACGTGCGCACCGGCTATCATTTCTATTTCACAACTTTTCCATGCATCCATTTGCATTTACATCTGAATGCGTATTGCTACTTACAATCCGCGATCTTACATTTGTACTTGTAATGAAGTCGTTGCGATTGCGCGATTCTTATTGCTTGTTCGTCGCGATCTGATCACAGTGATCTCTACTCAGCTTACTCTCCAGCTCCAGCAGCTGAAGGAAAACCCGACGAGTGGGTGATGGAAACAGCGACAGCACCAGGACATTTCTGCGGCATTTCCCTAGTTTATGGGTTATTGCAGGTGTGTCATTGCAAATTCTCCAGCGTGGCAGCAGGAGTCACAGTAAGATAAATGCGCACCATTGGATGCTGCAAGTTAAACAGCTGAAGATTGAGATTATCTGCCTACCTGCATTGAGATGTTGCTTGATGTAATCGCAGACCAGATTCTGATTGATAGGACAATGACTTTCTTTCCGAGGCATCGACTATTTTCGAGATTGCTTTTAAATCATTCGAGCGTTTTAATCCAGCACCACGGGCTGCCCGCTGCTTCGCCTGCTAGCTACAAAAGATGCTTCTGGCGAGGCATTTTTTCGGGATTTCATCGCACGCGTGGGATTTGCTTTGTGTACATGCCGCTAACAAGGTATTAACTAATGGCGAACATTAGTCACGTGTCGCTGCAGTCTAATAATGCTGACGACGGCTGGACTTTTACACATTCAACGTTAAACCGTTAATAACTCAAGTTATTGAAAATAAACAAACCGAACGCCTACTAGAACTTCCAACTAACAAGTTAACGTAACGGACGCTGGACTTGACGTAGTTTATGCTTCCTGCAGGGCATGCAGCGCCTTCTAAAGGAATGTAGATAACTTAAACATGTAGCTTCAGAACGCAGATCACAGAGTAAAATTGCTACAATAAACGTGATAAATTTCAATGTGCATTCAAAGTAAAAATTAGTTAAACCTATATGTCATCAAGAATCATAATAAACATACATTGAAGCAACATACATAATCTATAAAAATAGTTGTAATCTCCGCAATATAATATATTTTTTATTACTATTAAATTACTTCTTATCATCTTCAACCTATCGTTGTTAACAACCCCAATCACCATAAATTATAGAGAGAATTACAGATAATAAGGTAAATGGCAAGATGATTGTCCACTCGTTAACACCCGTCATTCGCAGCTGTGTAAAACGAATAACGAGTATAACAAATTTCACCGCAGAAAAAAGTTAGTATTCAGTTACAAACCGCGCCGTGCATATCAACTCTTCGCCAATAACATCATAAATTACAACAATGAACGAAAACAATACCAATGTATTAGATCGAGAGGAAGTGGAGAAAATCATGTTGGAAATCTACAAAAATCTCAACATCACACCAAAAACCGTTAATATTTCCATGGGAGCTGAAAAGGGCGATGGTTACCTCAGTTTCCTGACCCGAGTAGATGTGATTGGAGAAGATGGAAATGATCTTTATGTTGTTATCAAATGCGCACCACGAATTGAAGCAATCCGGAAATATATTCCTATCCGCGACGCTTACGTTCGAGAGATTCATTTTTATAATGTGATTATGCCCGCATTCAAGAACTTTCAGGAGAAATACAAGGTACCTGAACCGTTTGCAAACATCCCCAGGTGTCTGAAAACACAATTAAGCGAATTAAAAGAGTTGCTGGTTCTTGAAAACATCAGAATGAAAGGGTTTGACCTCTGGAACCGTATGAAACCCATGAACATTGAGCATATTGAGTTTGTTCTCAAGACCTATGGAAAGTTTCATGCAATTTCTTACGCCATGCAACAACATCAACCAGATGCGTTTGAAGAAATAACACAGAATATGTTTGAGATATTCAACCCAGATAAATGTGATCCAGTGATATATGATATGATGCAACAATTGGTTACCAAAATACAGGCAGCTTTTGCTGATGATAATGACCATATTGAATTGTACGAAAAGTTGACACGTTTTAAGGATGGAGACTTGTTGAAGTTTTGGAAATCCATTGATACAGACCTTGGAAATTATCCAGTTTTCCGGCATGGTGATTGCTGGGTAAACAATATGATGTTTAAGTATGATAATACAAATGATCATAGCCGACCATCCGAGATTTGTTTGTTGGACTTCCAATTGGCAAGAACGGGCTCACCAACATTAGACCTATCCTACTTCTTGTACGTTAGTGCCCCGAAGCATCTCCTTGATCGTCTTGATGACCTTTTGATGGTTTACTACAAGAGCCTATTGGATGCAATGCGTAGTATGGATTGTAATATGGATAAAGCAATTACTTTTGATCAATTGAAATTGGAATGGAAGCAGTTTGCTAGATTTGGATTTTTTATGTCCATAATAGTAAGCAGAGCAATGATGATGGAAAAAGATGAAGTTATTGACTTCACGGATATTTCGGAACATAATTTCAACGAACTCATGAACATGGAGAGTAAAAATGAAGCATTAGTTACGCGAAAACTGCAGGAACTTGCAATTCATATGCACGAAAACAATTTTTTCTAATGTAATTACTTATACAGCAATGATAGTCGTATGAGTTATTTTCACGTTGTAACAGGTTCTCACTGGGAAAATAAATACTCGAAATGATTTTGCATATTTTAAATTACCGACCTTGATTATCTTGCATGATAAATAATAGTTAACTACTGTTTTCACATTTATAATGTCACAGCAACAATTGATACAATGCACGCTGAACAATTTTCATTGTCATTTGCATTGAACAAATTGTTGAACATGGAGTGAATTATAATCGCTTCATCCGAAGCCCACTCTCCCAAATTTAGCATTGCATTGGTAAATAGAATTTAATTTGTAGTTACGCTTGGTGCGGAATGCCAGCAGTAGAGGCCATCGGGTGCCTGCAATTATGTATTATCAACTGCGCATGCTGTGAACTAATGACTTTGCCTCTGGCTATTTACCACTCATTATTGGATGACCTTGGCGCGATGTTGGAAATTATCTAAACACTGATCGTTTGTTGAATTTGTGCACACATTGCCGCAGTTTCAATACTCTATACGCGCATGTCTGACTTCGAAGGGAGGTTGTGGCAGCTGGAGAGTTGCAAAACAAACTCGCTCGCGGATCCAGTGCCTTAAGTACGCGATACTTGAAACAGCACACAATATTCGATTATTTCTAACTGCGATTGCACCATGAATGGCAACAACGGTAACATACTGGACCGGGAGGAGGTGGACGAGTTGATGCAGCCCGTTTACAAGCAGCTGAAAGTGTCTCCGAGGAAAGTGAAAATCGACATCGGATCTAATCCAGGAGATGGGTACATGAGCTTTTTTACCAGGGTTGATGTTACCACTGAGGATAATAAGGAAATCAATGTGGTGATGAAGGCAGCTCCAAGAATCGAGCAGTTACGCAAAATGATACCAATCCATGACGTATTTTTACGAGAAATGCTCTTCTACGAAGAAGTGGTACCAACTTTTAAAAGATTCCAAACTGAGACACGACCAGTGAAGGAACCATTTAAGTCAGCTGCGAAATTCTACCACTCCTGCAAAGATGAAATGAAAGAGGTGCTTGTCATGCAGAACATTAAATCCGATGGGTTCAAATTGTGGGACCGGATGAAGTACATGGACCATCAACATATTGAATTGGTGTTGAAGACATACGGAAAGTTTCATTCTGTGTCCTATGCTATGCAACAAGCTGACCCTGAAGGTTACGCTAAACTCAAGGACCAGATAATCTTCGATATTTTCCGGATAAGTAATGTTCCCTCCACCATGTTTGAGATCTTAGAACAATGCGCACATCGTTTGAAGAAGATATTTGCTGATGATGCTCAGGCAATGCAACGCTTGGAGCATTTTAATCCTACTAAGGTATGGGAGCTACTAATCGAGGACCGAGGGGCATTTCCAATCATCTGCCATGGTGACTGCTGGGTGAACAATATGATGTTTAAATATGATGACATCAATGATCCAAGCAAACCAACTGATATTTGCCTACTCGACCTACAAGTTATGAGAATTGGGCCACCAGTTTGTGACCTGAGCTACTTCTTCTATGTCAGCGCCCCAAAAGTTTTTCTAGATAACTTGGATAAATATTTACGGATTTACTACGACAGCTTGTCAAGTTCCCTGGAGGAAATGAAATGTAAAGTTCCAATGACATTCGAGGACTTAAGACAGGAATGGAAGAAGTTTGCAGCGTATGGTTTCAACTTCACTCTTGTGGTTTCCAAGATAATGGCATCCGAAGAAGACGAAATTATAAATTTCTGCGAAGTGTTATCCGAGAATAAGTATGAAGTATTCAACAATGAATTAAAACATGATGCGTTTATCGATAACAAACTCAAGTTGTTATCACAACATATGTTTGATAACGGGTTCCTATAATGGCAAATTAGTGCTACTTGGGCATAAGGTCAAACCTTATATAATGCAATGAATCAGCAACTAATTGTATGTCATAATTAATCTAATAAGAAACAGCAACACAACAAGCAAAAATGTTTAGTCTCATGTCGCATATTTGGAATGTCATACTAGTATTTTGAAGGTTATATGTTTACTTACTTTCCTGCCGCTTCTCATGTGCAAATAAAACGATGTCTGAACGGAAGCATTTAGTCCTTCCAAGGGAAGAGGATATCGCAGAAGGGAATATCGGCTATGTGCATCCAAATTTTGACCATCCTTTAGTCCATACCTATTTCCAAGCCGTAGCCCGATGTGATATTACGACAATTATGGAATGCCTCCGTGCAGGATTAAATATAAATGTATATGATATGTATGGGTGGACTATTTTCCACCATGCAGCCGGAAATGGAAGCTTGACACTTGTGGATGCAATCATCAACTGGCCAAATAGGAATTTAAACACCAGGACCTTCGATTTCATGACCACTCCCTTACATGAGGCTGTTCTCAATGAACGACCTAATATTGTCAAAATCTACTTGAAAGCTGGTGCTCAGCCAAACATTCCTAACTCGTAAGGTTATGTAGAAACCTTAGAGACTGTTAAATTGCGCTTTTTAGGCATGGGTGTACACCTGTCCACATAGCAGTGAAACTCAAATCCATTGAAATGCTTCATATGCTGATAAAACACCAAGCCAACCTTAATGTCAATGACAAGTTTTCCAATACTCCACTATCCCTTGCCATTTTGAATATCAAGGACTATCGCATTAGCTCTTCTTTGTTGAGGCATGGTGCCCTGGTAAACTGGGAAAGACCAAAGACCTTGTACATATTTCACGGTAAGAAATTGATCATAATTCCTGTTTTGTGTGTCGATTAAGACTACTAGGCTTTTGCAGAAGCTGTGTTGAACTGCAGTTGCAAAGATGATGTCTTCCTGGTGCGGCTCTTGGTTAAACATGGGGCTTTGATTAACTTCATTGATGAAACTGGAAGGAATGCCTTGCACTATGGAGCCATATGTGGAATAATTGATTTGATAAAATATCTTCTCTATATCGGAGTGAATCCCAAAATCCAAGATAAATCAGGTCAAAATCCAAGAGAAGTTGCGCATGATCACGGGCACAAAAGGGCAGAGCAGCTCATCCAGGATCATACTTACAAGTCACTGCATCGTGTTCTATCCATTACCTCTTTGTAACTGACAAATAGTTCAATCTTAGAACCAGTTGATATCATTTGCGCTTAGTTTATTATCTTCTAAATAACTGTGATGTGTGGTTAGATCAATTATTATAATTACTTTGCAGAATACAGTATTCAACATTAAATAACATCAATATCTTTATATTTTTATATGGTTGTAACATTATTATACTGACTGATTGATAGAGATATAGGTTGCGTTGATGATAGTACACTTCATTTAAATTGATTCAAAAATATACTTACTACATCGATATATTGTACACATCTATTAGGTGTATGCCTGATGCTCCTTGCATAATTGAGGACAGTACTACTATCATTTAGTAGCGTTCGTATAGTGGGCCATCTGCTTCGCGCTGGTTGGCGAGGTACTCGCTGAGGGCATAGTAGTCATTGCGGGACGGTCCATTCAAGTACCGTAATTCACGGGTGGGGTCAGAGCGTTTTTTGGCGACCATGAAGCGCTTTCTGCGATTTTCAGAAAAGCCATCCCAGCGTCCCCGCTTGTCGGTGTATTGGGAAGAAATATCGTAGTAGTAATTCGGTGATGGTGAGATCATATGTTCATCAGAGGCGTGTGGGTTAACAGGAGAGTCCAACCAGTCCTCATCGGAATCCTGCGAGAAATCAGGGTAGTCGTTTTCGTAACTCTGTTGCCAAGCGCGATGATTTTGATTATTCAATCCGTTGATACGATCGTTTTCCCAGAGCGTGAGGATGGCCAGGATGTCCTCTGGGGATAAGTCAGCATCCCGTTTCAATCGATTGGTTATCCTAGAATATAAGTTAGAAAAGTGCAAACTCGATATTAAATTAGTATGCCTATTGCTTGTTTGTTACTGTTGATCTTGTTATCCCAATAATGGAATGCAGGGCCTGTACGACAATTAGAGCTAGCAAGTGCAAACAATCAAACTGTTTGCGAATTATCGGAAAATTGTGGATATGTTAGGATTGAATTAAATGCGACGACGGCAAGCGCGGCAGGGTGGAAAGCAAGTAATCAGGAACAGAGTGGGTTTTATGCAATCATACCTTCGAGCCTGCTGTGAGCGCGTGGTTTTCTTAGGCGTGCTGGCATTTCGCCGCTTCCGCTTTCGATCGTCGGCGCCGTAGTATTGATATTGATTCATCACGGACGGATCTCCGTAAAGTTCCGACTTAATGATAGCATTCTCGAGCACCTCATCCAACTTGTCTCTGTTGGTATTGTAGCGATAGCCCTTTTCGTAGTCCTGCAGCGACTTGTCATCAAGATTATCCAAGGGTCCATACAAAGGCGGTAATGAATCCGCCACCTGCTGATCTCTATAACGCTGCTGATCCCATTCCGTAAGCAGCGGAAGCTGATTCGTCTTAATGCCACCTCCTAAGACATTTCACTCATAATCTCTATCCAATGCCATCACAAGATTATTTTTGGTAAGCAGCTAGGGTAGCCATAGAAGCTTGCTTTGATATTAATTATGTTTCCGTGAGCGGAAGTTTCAGATCTGAGTAATTTGAATGAACACGTTCCCGAGGTAAATGAAAGGAAATTAGAATTATTTAGAACTCCTTTAACGTTATGACTACCCTTAGCCAGATATAAATAATTCTCACCACCGCGTTTAATGGCCGTAGGATACAAGTACTCTTTCTGAGATTCCAAGGACTTCTCTGCTGATGGCAGACTCTGTGCGCGTTTTACTGCAAAAAAAAGGAAATGTAGCAAGCAACAAAAATGCTCTCAAGATAATAAGATGAAGAACAATTTATCTTGAATAAGAGCGTACATTCTAGTGCTTGCATAAAATGCTCCCGAATGCGGTGCAAATTATTTAAGGGTAAAGGATTGTCTCGCGTGGATAGATAAATCAGCCATTCGCATGCATTACTGGGAGTTTGAATGAAACCGCGCAACAGGTAAAAACCTCACTGTGCTCTACTTATCGATTTTGTTGAGGTAGAAAACTACGTGCAGAGGCAACAGTTCGCCCACGTAAATATCAATGTCGCGACATTTTCGATAATTGCAAGAAGCGACAACAAGATAATAGCATCGATCACAATCTAATCGAGTTCTATGACAAATTTTTCTATAGAATAATTATCTTACAGAAAATAGTAATTGTTTAAATCAACATTTCTATACCTTTTTTATTGGTGACATCATTGGCAAGAAGATTTTGCAGCACTGATGTCGGAAGAGCAAATGTCGCCAAGAAGAGTGAAAGAAAAATTGTAGTTGTTTTCCCCGGGTGGATGTGCCTCGACATGTTGCTCGTACGTAGCCTCCCAGCACACTGGCCTGACCGCCCCCGAGATGTGTTCTGCCGCTCCCATCTCTCTATGTGGTGAGCTGCGCTATTGCCCCACCATGCACGATATCAAATGCGCAGAGCACAACCTACGCACAAGGCCGCCACCCTGTAATTTTCAACAAACATGCAATAAAATTAACATCTAACTGGTCACTTATATGCTTTCACGCTGAATGCTAACTGTAAAACAATGGAAACATAAAAAATTGCTAAAAGCGGTTAGTCTATATGCAATGCCTGTAAAATATTTTGCTGTGAGACTCAACGGTGGCAGTACTTATATTTGCAACTTATGTCTACATAAAAGGGCGCAGGAAGCATCAACAATAACAAAATTTACATTTGACCGAAACATGGTCATTTGTTTCTGCGTCTTGCCGTAGATTGCTTAAATTTTTCAGCTTTTGCTGACATATCGATTTACCAAAAGTGTATTTGCTGCTCAGCTTGCATCCCCCGATGTGGAGGATAAACGAGACACGCATTTTATGGTAATTACATTTAGTTGTGCTGAATATTCATGGAGTAATTGTAAGTGTTATTCACAGCGCATTAATCAATTTCGCGTCATTCCTTAGCCGTTCATGCATGAACAAACTTAATTACGTTGCATTGATAAAGACGGCGTAGCTCATAGGTAGTGAACCTGTAAATTTGGACAGTGAACCATATAAATAATTCGGAAATAATTAAATATTAAACAATCTCAGAAGTACATAACATTGAGAAAAAGTTGTACACAGTACATGGTTGTAGGTTTCAACATAAAATGAATGTTTAATGATGTTATTTTTTCCAATTTCCCTTGTACTTTCCTGCTCGTCGCGACTCAAGAGAATCAGATGAGGTCCCAAGTCTGTGACGTAGGTCCTCCTTATCCTTATCACGTTTCCAATCGTTGTGATGTCGTTTTGGATTACTGTTGCTGCGAGACCGTCGACGCCTTTGATGTTCCTTAGATCTTGATGTGCTTCGATATTTGCCAGAATGCCTAGATCTAGATGAATCCTGTTGCCGATTTGGACTTCTGCTCTTACGATGCCGACTTTTGCTACTATCGTGGCGACTTGCACCTATATCTCTACGATCGCGACTCCTACTTCTTGGACGCCGGTCTCCACTGCTAAGACGTCGCCCTGTGTTAATATTTCGTCTGCCGTCGCTGCGGTCGCCTCTTTTCCGATGCTGCTGCTGCTCGACATTTTTTCGTTCATCCTTCCATTCGCGTCGAGCTGGTGATCTCTCCTGTGACCTGGGAGATGACCATCCTGGCCTCTTCTTCGCAACTTTCGCATGCCCAGAATCTTTGGCATAAATTCCCTTACCCAAATCCCGGCTAGGCCCATCGTTCGTCCTACGCCCTTGATCATCATAAGTAGTAATGCCTCGTCCTTTCCCGAACCACCTGATCTTTGAGACAGACTGGCTGAAGTCTACATGTATACGTCTATCATCAATTAGAACATTGTCCATTTTAAAATATGCTTCCTCGCAAGCTTTCGGTTTGTCAAACTCCACGAAAGCGTACTGTAATGATTCCCCTGTCTTCTTATCACGGATAACTTCGCAACTGACAACCGCTCCAAACCTGCCAAAGAGAATGACCAGGTCATCCTCTGAAGTCACTGGGTTCAACTTGCAGACAAACAACACGTTCTCCGGAGGAGCCATATCAGCCTTGGGGATGTCACCAACAATCTCTAAAATAGTTGCCCTGGCTTTGGCTTCCCTCTCAGCCACCATCTCTTGTATCTCCACTTGGTTCTTTCCTCTGGTATCATCAATCTCCTCATCTGGAGCAATTCTACCACCTTTTAATCTCTCTGCAGAAGGTGAGGGTGACCTTGAAGGCACCACCAAATTATCAATATCAGGATATGGGTCATTTAAAATAACTGTATGTGTAATGCGTACATCTTTGTATGGAGTATTAGTTGAATCGCATATAGTCTCATTAAGTAATTCCAGTACATCTAGGCCCTCCATGACTTCTCCAAACACACAGTGTCTCTCATCCAAGTAAGACAAATCTTCACCCAGTGTGACAAAAAACTGTGAGCCTATCATGCCCCCAGAATTACCTACAAAGGAAAGCAATCCATTTCGATTATGTTTTATCTGTGGGAATTTCTCAGCAGGGAAGAATCTTTTCTGTGGGCCATGAATGACTCCAAATATAGAATCACCACCATCTCGAGATCCAGTGGGATCCCCAGTCTGAGCTATGAAACCTCTCTCAATGGTGTGAAAGAGATTAAAGTTGTAGTACTTTATTTTACATAGCTTCAAAAAATTCAATGCTGCACGGGGTCTTTCTTGGAAAAAGAGGTCCACTGTTATATCGCCAAGCGTAGTTTCAATGACCACAGACATCTGATGATGGTAAATAAACAATATAACTATTGATTAATTAAGTATTTCATTGATTACCTTGTAAGTTTGTGTTTATACGATAGGAAACATTCTCCCGTTAACGAATACCACAAACGACCGCCAACGCCGACAATTCCGTAGGTTAGGCCAAAACATAAAATCGAAACTCCGTGGATCCGATTTGAATCAATTGAAATTGTCCCCAAACAAAATTAGTTTAAAACTGCACACTCTATAATGATTTCTTCTCGGTTATTATGGCAATGATTTTTGGTACTTATTATAATTGTTTGCATTTAATTCGTGAAAAAATAACATGCTACATTTAAACTTCTAATCAGACTGACGTTATTTGCTACACTACAAACATACAAAGAGATATTTACAACATGCGATAAAATTACTATTGATGAAGGAAGATTAAACTTTCGCTAACTTTAAAGTGCACTCGTAGATCAGCCTCACACATTTCTTTGATTGTACACAATGTCCTAAAAGATGACTTCGTACATATATAATATTTGTAATGACTTAAATAAATACTTATACTCTTTTTATAATGAACAAATCACGTAAAAATAAACATCCATATCATTAATATCTACATAGTTATGATAATGAGATTGGTACGTTGGGCTTTCCGATAAATTAGTTTCAGATCCGTCTGAATCGATTGTATAAGGCGACGATAATCACAGTGATTTTAAACGTTACTACACATAAATAAACTTTAGTGTCGCTAAAATCGTTAAAAATAAGAATGCCCTACAACTCTCCTCTCCACCTTTCAATGCCGCATGCAAATCATACCGTTAGCTAGTATTTAAGTACATTTTTGGCAGGCATCTAGTTAGACTTCATGACTTCTGACTAAGCTGAGCAGGTACGGAAGGCACATCTCCACCAGTTTCAACTACGTGGCGATCTTTCCATGCACCCTAAACCGATACAAGCAGGTGTAGTTGGGATTGCCATGATTCGAATTCACCTTCAACTCGACAATTTGAAAACTTCTTGCGACAACCTGAACATCATTCACAGGGAAGAACTGTAATGCGTCGCCAAACGCGTCGTACTGGTACTCCCCGAGGAGGACAGGTTCCCTATCAAATTCATTATGTAAACCATAGACTTGGATGTTTTTTGGCGCCGAATCTGCCTTCCCGGAAGGCGTTAAGTGTCTGCTGACATGTTCGTAAGAAAATGCGTCGATGGTGACATTATGAGAGAGTTTAACGATGAGAAATCCTGGGAAGCTTTGAAACGCCCAGCATTGTCCTGGGACCACTCCTGGGGTGATGACATTGCGTGGACTTGCTGATGGATACCACAAAGGTACGCCAAAAATTGAAACCACTGATGTCCTAGCACTATAGTGCTCCGTACATCTTGTAGAGAGAATTTGCCCACCTGCAGATTCCAAAGCATAGTCAACAAGACCAGTTTTATCAGCGTCGTACATGGCTAATGCGCTTTTCACAATGGCACGAATTTGTTTTTCATCTGGTTTAAGATTGGAGTTTGCAACACGACCTTCCAGTTTTAAACTCACATCATTCATTATAATCTGCGCGCTTTCCTTGATCAAGTCATCAAATCGTGTGTTTAAATGTTCCGTAACATTTTGAAGTTTTAATTCTAGCTCATTTTGCGCCACAAACAACGTACCAAGCCACTGTGCCATGTTGTCTTTGTGTTCATCAGACTTTAAAATCGTGGCAATTAAACTATTAAGGTACTTCTCCATTTGCAATGAGTTTAATCTACAACACCTCTTGATTGCGTGGGATAAATGCAGATGATTAGCTGAATTTGTTAGCATAGCAGCACTGAGATCACGTCGGAGTTTCTCTACCTGTAAATGAAGTTCTTGAATTAATGCTTCCTGTGCCGAGACCTTATCAGTTTGATCATTCGCGTTGTAATTTACAAGCATGTTTTGTATGCTAGGACTTTCCAGGACTTTCTCCACAATGTGATCAACACTCCCGCGTTGGAATTGGTGTAGATTCTGTGAGATACTAGCAATTTGATCTTTGGTTAACGCGGCTGCAATGTCCGCTGGCTTGGACTGATCCAAGCGTTGTACATTTGGGTCAAGCAGGAGTACTCTCATAATAGTATCAGTATCTAAATCTAAGTTCAGGTTTTCTTTTAAGGATTGAGCCAATTGTTTCAGTTGCACATTGCTGAGACCAGTGCGCAATGGTGAATCCAATTGTATTTTGATCAAGGCTTCCGTGGGTTTTGATGAGTGGGATATTGCATGTGGAGGACTAACTGCAGCGATAGTTGGCGGGACTTCTTCAGCTGGCTGAGAAACTAACTTTTCAGATGTTGTCGCTATTGCAGTTGCTAGAACTTCCCCCAGCGCAGTTAACAGCCAGATTCCTAAAAATCGACACTAAAAGTCAATTCTAAGACTATTGGAAAGGTTATAAAGTTACATAGAAATCGCTCCACGCTGCAGGCAATTTAAAATCAAAATCATTTGATGCTTGGGTAAAGTTTAAATCAAGAAACTTGGCAAATGATCAATAAATGAACGCATCGTTCTTAAAATTCGTTATATTAAATGAAATCTCACAAGAAACAATAACTCATACAGTAAACACAATCAAACAAAACAATATAACATACATTATACGTGTAATACGATTGTAAACATTTAAAGCATGCATTAGACGAGTTTTCGCATGAAGCACATGATGCAATCTGATCTTTTGCCGTTCTTGAGGTACATGTCACCAAACACCAAACAAAGACAAATATACAAGATTAAACACCCAAAAGTTAAATAGACTATATGATGTACAAACATTGATCAATATGTGATTAAGAAGTGCCCAATAAAGCTATCAATTTGAGCTGAGATTTAATTGCCCGTGCAGCGTGGATTTCATGAAGCAGTGCCAAGCAGGAAATGTAATCCTGCAACAAGGTGCATTAAAGATTCTGCGCAATATAAAAAATCTGCCATTGAGCTAGATACCCACCTCCAAAGAAGAACAAAGGCAGTAAACATAAGGCTATCACGCTGAGGAGCTTACGCCGTTGTCTCGACTCTTCATCGCGAACTTGTGAGACTCTCCCACGCAAAAGCCATGTATCTAACAACATTACACTGGAAGCAAAACGATGCACTTGGCTAACTGCCTGCAGGACCACCGAATGTGTCATTACCACCGGCCTGCTGGCTATGTAGAATACGTAAAATAAGGAGTAGAATATTCGACGGAGTACCGAGATCTCCTCTCTGGTTGACGTTGACGCCGAGATGTATCTTTTCTCCTTCATTCTCTCTAGTTCATACTCCTCATTGTTATTGCTGGAGGTGAAGAGAACGCGTGGCGGGCACATACGTTTCTCCGTGATCGTCTCCTGGGGATGATAATCCACAGTATCACCGTGGGGGTGAATTGACCGGCGGGACATGTTGGGCATGTTCACCACGCCAGGGGCCAACTCCACGCGATCTTTTGAGTGCGGCGAGTATGTGTAGTCCGTCTTGGGGTATAAACTGTAATAGCACGTAATTACATCAGAAGAGGCTCATACAACGAGAACACGAAACTTTTGCCGCTCTTATGAACAGTCGAACGGTAGCGTCGAGAACGTAAAATGCACTGAGGCGCGCGCCAATACTTGTGTACGGAAATAGCACGTGGTGGAAAGTGCATGTAGCTCGACGGTTACTCCTAAAGGTCACCAATGTAAATCTAATCTATTCTCATACGGAGAAAAAGTGGCATTAAAACAAACCTTCGCGGTTTTTTCGAACTAGCTGTACATTATTAATTCAATAGGTCTAAAACAATGAAACATAGCAATGAAATTTAATAATAGTTCGTCATTATTCACCTGCTAACTTTACTTAGACTACACATGATTAGTTGATTAAATAGATAACATTGATAGTCATTGCCTGCGAATAGTTTGTGCAGCGGCAACACCGATGCACCCATGTTTGCGATATCTGGAGTTATTTTTAACTCAGCAGGAAGATGCTTCTTAGAAATCTTCATGCTGAGGATAGAAAACAACAACACTACAGACTAGACTAAATTTAGGGCTGGCATTTATACTCACTTCCAGTACTCCTTGGCATCTCTGTACATCTTCAGTGCAATAAATTCCTCATTAGTTATCTTGTGAAATTCTTGTTTGGATTCCAATGCATGGTTTGTGTTATTCTCAGTGTGAGAAAGGTCATGCTCTCCATCCTCAGAAGAGTAATCTGAGGTAAAATTGGTGTAATGTTTTGATACCTTACTGGACTTGTGATTTGTAGCTGTTTTTACTGTAACTAACTCTCCAGTAACCTCAGCAACAGATCTATAGAAAATGACAAAAATCAGTATTCTCTTCTTAAGTGAAATTTTTGTTACTTACCTTAGTTTCTTGCTGCGTAGAACCATGCTACTGGAATTTGTTGGACTATTTGTATAGTTGTTGTCTGTTGTGTTGTGGTTCTCAAATACGTGCAGCGGCGTGTTCGATCTTGATCTCGACCTCAACTCCATGTTGTGCACGTCGTCAGAGTCTGATGCTAAAAGGTCTGCGTTGCTCGTTATAAGAACTCCTGCAGGGAAGTGACTATTAATACTTGACTTGCGTCTGCAATCGTCTAGCGTTTCTAGTCACACGTTAATTCCCACCGAATGCCTAAAAATAGCGTCGGCTACAGACACACAAGCTTTCCCAAGTCGCCCTCGAATACGTCTACGTGATGAACGAGATGCTGTTCGTCTCCCTGATTGAAATTGCAAGCAGTACTCACGGAAATGTCGAGCACAAACGGCAGGTATAGGATGATGGGCTGGTCCAACGGTTGGATCTTCTTCCAATTAGATTTCCACACGGCACACATCGAGTCCGTTTCATACGCGGGTGTATGGTATCAATGTGATGAAGTGGAAATCGTAGTAATTGTTTTTAATTTAACAGAACTTGCAGAATCTGCGATAAATTAAAACGCAACAAACCTGGCGGTACGCTTAGACCACCGATTGTAAATCAGGGTGACGTCATTGCATCATTGGGCCGTTCGTAAAGGTTTTGGTTGGTTTCGTGCTAGTGCTGCACAATGTGTGTAAGCTATTAAATGTGTTCATACCACTTTATGATACGTGGAATATGCAATAAAAACATACAAGTTATTTGCATTCCAATTATGAATCAGTGCTTGCAATGCAACATGAAATAAAAAATGCGCGCGGACGAGCAAAATTCGAGAATGCATCTTGGTTAAGTGATTAACAGATGTCGCTAATATAATATACAAAATATAAATTTAAAATAAATCATCCAAAACACAAGAATAAGCTTCAAATTAATGAAATATATGAAAATAAAATACGCTTAGATTGCATAATTACAGTTGCGGCGTTTATTTCATATACCTCGAAAACCAGGAATATTACCCGCGAAATTTTGTACTTTGTGACTTCGACGAGTTTGAAGAATTGGTTTGATTAGTTTCTTCACAAAATATGTCAATACAATATTCATGGAGGACATCTATAAATCTTATTAAAAAGCAAGCATTCAAATTAAATAATCTCCTGCACGTACGAGCCGTCGTGTTCAAACAAATGAATACGAAAGACGCAAATAATGATTTGTATATTCATCTAAACAACAAGTTAGCTCTGGTTATCCATTATATACATATATGTATATAAGTGTACACCATTTGCGACATAAAGATTGTATTAATATTATTATCGATGTTATGAGCTTCGAATCTTTTCATTTTTTGCTCAAATCGTAACAAGGTGGTACGCTTACAATCACACTACTTTTTGACTACATCAACTCTCCTATGAACATTGCAACATGAACCACAACCCTCTATCCCTCAAAACCAACTAAAATATTTAAATTGCATTTACATAAAATGTGTCAGCCCTTGAACGTATTCCAAGATTATACAAATAAATACAAATTAACCTACGTCAACTGCGTTCAAAATACAACAATCTCTTGAGGGCCTGCAATGACTTATAATACTTGTAAGTAATGACTAAAAAGACTTGTACACGCATGACGAACTGTTAAATCATGTAAGTTTGTTGCATTTGGTTGATTAATCTATTGCTTTGTTCATAAAATAACCAGAATGTCAATGACCAAGGAGCCATTCGCAGCCAATTCGGCACGAAGCCTTTGAACAATGCCATGAAGCCTTCGTTGCGAACTGTTAAGGTCGTACATTCCCAGGTGGATTTGTAGAAAACTCCCCTGAAGACATATTCTATGAGAATGCATTCAACTGAATATAATCGAAATAGAATCACCTGCCATCTTTACCGACAGGTTGGTTCATGATGCGTGTTTTTATTGTATCAGCCGGCGTGCCTAAAACAGCAGCGACGAAACCAGCGCATAAACTGCCCATAACATGGACTAGAGCACCATCTTCAAGGGTCGTGTGCCGGAGGACTAGCTGCTTTACAGTATCATATGTTGTCAAGTCTCCTAAATTAACCAGTGCAGCACGCTGTGCATTCGGCCAAACACCTATGTGCAATGAAAATATTAGATTCTTCCACATAAAATGGCCAATGGCCTCGCTTCAAAGTGCCTAGTTGAACTAATTGGTCGTGGGTTGAAGAATAAAGAATATTTACCCTTAAAAAGGCCCCGTACGCCTGATTCTTGCACAGTTTTAACAAATGCATGTCGTATACCATGCACTCTCGGTGGAAGATTCATAAGGCGTCGCTTGCCCTCCATTTGCAATTGTACCTTAACTACATCAGCTGGATTTGCAATGATTTGACTAAAAGTACCAGCTGATGCACCACCTACAATACCTCCCTAATTAATCCTCAAAATCCTTATGAAAGGAACATCCTTACATAGTGCAGACTTCCACAGTGGCAAATAATTGTCATTCGGATTTGGTGTGAACACCTTGTCACGCAGGAACTTGTATACCGCCATTCTGGACCCAGAATAAATGCTGTGGCGCACAAACTGCGCAGGAATACCCTGCCAGAGTTTGAAGAAGCCTTCCTCGCGGATGATTCCAATGCCTGTACGAAGCATACCACGATGCGGTGCCTAAAATAAATGCAAGTTAGAAAAACATATAGAATAAACTAAAGCACATTGTAGATAACTTACCGTCGTACACTTCACCTCCATTTTATTAGCAATCTCACCCTGTATCTGCAACCGAGTTTTGGTGAGATCCAGGGGATATGTGACCACTTCCGCGACGAAGGCCCCCAGCACTGATATCACATAGGTGCAGACAAAGGTGTCAGCCAGGGGCTTCTTCTGTATCTGCAGCTCTTCGCCGACAGGCACGGGAATTTGTGGCATGATTGCGGACAGTGGTCTACAAGAAATCATAAATTAAATTAATTTCAACGTGATCATTTAATGCATTGCAAAGTCCTAGCTGTGTTTGATCGTACAGACTGATTAGTAACTTATTCTTCTGATAACGCAATCTTAGCGAGTGGAAAGAGAGGAATGGTGGAATACTATCAGTTAGGATTCTGATTTAGGTTAGTGGATTGTTCGTTGGTGTGATCGTTGCTCGTGTCTCAAGTTGGGAAAACAAAGTGGCCCAATTAATCCTGTTTCTAAACAGGGCTAAATCAACATTATTGAATTCCAAATTTTATTCATGCATTGATATTTATTTCATTTCAATTACAAACAACGTAAATGGAGTGATTTACAGGACTTAACAAAACTCACAATTTCAAACCATCAAAGATATTCAAAGAGACACTCAACAGGCAGAAAATGTTTAAAGGCAATTAATCCTAATTAATCTTTAAGCTAATGCATGCATTATCATTCTTTTCTTGTTCGTTGTGGATAACCATGCAACGAATCCTGAACTCTTATTCATGATTAAATTCTTACAAATTAAAACACACATGAAATGTGTATATTATTAGGGGACATAACCTGACATCTTTGTTTGTGTCACCTTCCCAGGACTTAGTGCCTTAAGCAATATTATGTTACCTATAAAATCACATCACAACATAAACCATGGGGTACTTTATTTTGTCTCAGATCACTCACCATTTAAGTCCTTTGCCAAGTTGCTTTCTACAAAACTTCCTTTATGTTGGTTGCATGTCAGTCTTTTCACTCTGAACCGAAGTGAAATGGAAGGGTTTCGAGCTGTACGGAACGATGCTTAGGAGTAGGAAACCGAAAAAGGCATCGAAATAAACGAACTTAAAAGCAGGCCGCCCGAAACGTGTACAATATTAACGTATCGACGTAATCATTGCGCTTTTACTTGTGAGTCGGGTTAAAGGTTGATGGAGATGAAGCAGAAATGCGGGCGGCACCCGACATCGGGCCCGGAATACTGAGCGCAGCTTAAAAAGCTTCACAATACTGCGCATGCGCGTATATGAGGGCGTTCGTTGCAGTTTGAAAGTTTTTAAATGTTTGCTATGTAATATTTATGAATTGTTGGTGAAGTTAAGCAGATGTTAAGATTGGTATGTTCAATTATTAGCTATTTGCATGTTTAGTATTGTTATTATGCAATAAAATTCTAAATTGATGTATCGAAGAAAGCTTTGGGCAAATGACATTTCCAAAAAACAAAAGTTGATTCTAAACCAATCATGAACAACTGAATGTTGAAAAAACAAAGTTTGTTTCCTTTTGCCTCTGTTCATCAAGTGTAGAATATCGTCGAAGATATTCAATGCTCTAAATCAAGATAAAATAATAGTAAAAGTGGTGTCGGAACAATCACAATTACTCCAATCGCTATGAAGAACGGTAAATACTACTATGCCTGCGCCGACTTGGAGGCTTTTATTTATGAGATTGGACAACAACGCCAAGAACTACGAGCAAGGGAACAACAACGAGCAAGAGAACAACATCGAACAAGGGAGCAACATCGAGCAAGAGAACTTCGAGCAGGTGAACAACTAAATACGCAAGGTGCCAAAAAAGAAGAGAACTGTGATAAAAACTCCGAGCAAAAGTCGGTAGAAAATACTCCAAAAACTAAGAAGAGGAATCCCGAATTATCAAATAAACCTCCAAAAGAATCCAAAGAATAAGATTTACCCTTATACTAAGATAATTCACTATAGTATTATACCATCTGTGATCAATAAGTATTGAGTGATAATAATTGACATTGAGTTGCCATTCAGGAATAAATTATTACAGATGTCAAGTACATGTTTTTATCATTTCAAGATTAACAGATTCATCCGACGTATTTCTTAAATATGAACGGGGAATACCAACTGCGATATCTTCAGTTATGGTACGAAGATTACAGTCAACGCTATTTGAGCAAACCAACATGCGATGTTTACGCACATTTCAGGCAATCAGAGAAATCTCCAGATCCACGAATTGAATTTGAGTCCCCGAAAAGAATAGTACATCAAAAACACGACAGAAAGGAACAACATGATCCATTTGGATGCTCACCAAGGAGATCAACCGTGAACAACTCCGAAACTTACGCTTATACCGATGAAGATGTGAGAGAAATTGTTAGTGCGTATGATGACTATATTTTTGAGAGACACGTGCCAAGTGTCTCAGGAGCGGAGAGTAATAACGTTCCATTCTCGAATAATGAACCAGCGCCTTTGATTGAGAACGGAAATTATTTACATCAGTGTTCATTGGAGATGAAAGAAGCAGACAGGCTAGATGTGGATGATACCCATGAAGATGACAGCGACGTTCAGGAGGACCTAAGTGACCAAGACGAAGAAGAAGTGGATGATGGATTAAGCCAAGATATCAAAAGTTATGCGAAAGAAGGCTACCAAAAAATGGAGCAATCAGATTTAGCCAAATACGAAGGTTTACACTTCTTTTTTTCCTGTTTTACTTTTAACAATAATTTATTTTAGATGTTCAGCCATGTTGGGATTAAAATTCCTTTTTTACATTGCCTTCTGGTGCTATCAGATTTTGATGATTTACAAATAACTTATTACTATAAATCAAAGTTGATACCGTTGGAAGAAGAAGGCATTTTATACAATATATTTGTATTATTTTTAACGATGTGAGTTTCACTTTTATTTATTCCTCTTCAGACACCTGAAAGGCACTGTACCAATTGAGGAAATTTCATTGAATAACATGATTATGGAGCGACTAAAAATGTGGGAGCATCTTCACTGGGCAAATAATCAATGTATATCCCGAATATCAGTCCCCGAATAATTTCTACAGGTCTGAAATATAGTGGCCTCTGGGCGCCACTAAACGAGTAGTACAATAATTTTTTTCATGGTGTGAGTGGGTGCGAGTTATTCCTGATTATAGCACAGATCCTCTCCCCACTCTGTGAGTCCGTCACTGGCAACAAGCTGACTCGTTTGTCGCTTGAAGTTTGCCGCATTTGGCTGCATTGAGGAGGCAGGCCGGCTGGACACTGTTCTCCTTGTACAACCTTTCGCTTTGTACTTTACTTGCAATTTAGTGCAGTCCTTAGTCCAGTATTTAATTTGCAGTTGATGGGGCTTCCTTTAACGCTCGCACGATGGCCAATTGGAAAAGCGAGCACATCTTCGTGCAGAGCCCAGTAAATCCACCTGAAGTCATGCTGGATGAACTGGTCTACCCGCTTGACACCACTAACGAGTGCACTGTCTTCGTGCAGGAGGATAACTTCTCCGCGGCGTTCCCGTTGATGGAGGAGATTCGGCGTCAGGGCAAACTCTGCGACGTTGTATTGAAGGTAAATAAACACACACAATAGTCACAGATTATGGAATATTGCACTCTGATTGCATTTCAGATAGAGGATCAGTCATTCAGTGCACACAAGATTGTGCTCGCGGCTACGATTCCCTATTTTCATGCAATGTTCACCCATGACATGGTGGAGAGCAGACAGCAAGAAATAATCATGCATGGAGTTGATGCGTATGCATTGGAAGCTTTAATTAATTTTGCATATTCTGGCAAGATTACACTGGACAAGTACAATGTTCAAATCATCATGATGGGTGCTTCATTTTTACAATTGAATAAAGTGAGGGATGCTTGTGCTAACTTTTTATTGCGAAGGTAACTAACCACACTTGCAAGGTGTTTGTTTGACTTTCTTGGTTCTCATGTTCTTCTATTAAGTATCTTGCCTCTACAATGAATGATATAGCTGCTGATATAGTTGCTTGTTGATAGATTACATCCACAAAATGCACTTGGGATCAGGCAGTTTGCAGACACAATGGGATGTCCGTCATTGGTGCAGCGAGCTGACAAATACATCGAGCAATGCTTTCCAGAAGTGTCTCAATATGAAGAGTTTATGAATCTAAACCTGGAGGATATTAAGAACTTATTTTCAAGAAATGAGCTGAGAGTTGAGACTGAGGAGCAGGTTTTTGACGCGTGCATGCGATGGGTAAAAACACAAGAATCTCGACATCAGCATCTACCAGAATTACTTGCATTGGTACGACTGCCGCTGTTATCCTCCACGTATCTCACCGATCGTGTTGCAACGGAAGAGTTGATTAGCTCCTCACATCAGTGTCGTGATCTGCTACAGGAAGCACTCGTTTATCACTTGCTCCCAGAACGTAGACATCTTCTGCAGAGCTTTAGAACTAATCAACGTGCATGTGAGGTACGTGGACATATCTACGTGGTTGGTGGACTAAACAAACATGGAGATAGTCTTAGTACGGTCGAATATTGTGATCCCTACACAAAGACGTGGAAGTTAGCACCTCCTATGTCCACGCTACGTAGTCGACTGGGTGTAGCAGTGCTAAAGGGAAAACTATATGCATTTGGTGGGTACAATGGACGAGATCGGCTTCAGAGTGTTGAAGTTTATGATGCCAGTAAGAAGGAGTGGAGTACAGTGGCCAATATGCAATGTAAACGCAGGTAAATCAATGCATTATTGATGCGCAAGCACACGCTTAAGAATAATGCCTTTTTAGTGCACTTGGGGCTACTGCCCTTGGTGAGATGATCTACGTTTGCGGGGGCTACGATGGTGTCACATCCTTAAGCTCGGTTGAACGTTATCATCCATTAACAGACACCTGGAGGACTCTCGCGCCTATGAACAAATCCCGCAGTGCCGGCGCTGTGATAGCATGTCAGGGCTTCGTCTACGCACTAGGTGGGCACGACGGCCTCTCAATTTTCGACTCGGTTGAACGCTACGATCCCACCACTGACAATTGGACTGAATCAACCCCCATGCTGACAAAACGCTGCCGTCTTGGTGTAGCCATCCTCGATGGGAAGCTCTACGCCTGCGGCGGCTACGATGGCAGTTCCTTCTTAGATACAGTAGAGGTTTTCGATCCTTCAACGAACAAATGGCAATATGTGGAGCAGATGAACGCACAGCGCTCCAGAGTTGCCCTCACCGCCAACATGGGCATGCTGTGGGCAGTTGGCGGTTACGACGGCATATCCAACCTGATCTCCGTCGAAGTATACGACCCGATTAAAAACAAGTGGACGTATACCAGTAACATGATAGCCCACGAGGGTGGAGTTGGCTTAGGAGTGATATCCTGGGCGTGATTGCCATACTGAAGGACTACGATTGATAGTGCTTTATGCCGGGGACAGACTATGTGCCAATTTACTATGTAATTTAATTTGAGTGCCAACGATGCTAGTTTGGAGTTCTACTGGCATCGTGCATTAATTTCCTTTCATTGGCGAATAAAATTACGCTTAGTTTGTGAGTTTAAGATTGCAGCTTTGTGTTTCGTTGTGATGATGATACGTATCATTTTTTGTTTTTCGCGTATCATCGCTGACTGACTTGGTCGAAAATGTGCCTTCAACTCACATTTATTAGCCATTTTGATGCTAATATATTGTCTCGTGTCTCAACTGGCTTAAGAATAAAGTGTCATTGTTGTATATTGTCAAATACTTGTACGATATTAATACTTCAATTAAACACGATCTTATTTGGTTTGTAGTTTTTATTAGTCATTGATAAATAAATTCAAAATTATCATATTTGGTTTTGATTGGCACATATCACAACCTGGATTAGGATCGTAGTAGTAATCCCTTGAAAACTAATTCTTCTAACACTAAAGGTAAACCAAATTGGCACAAAATTCATGAATCAACCGGCATGCCAATGAGTCATAAACAATTTACTTCCTATGTTTTTCATTATGTTGATTACCCAAATCATAACAGTAAATATAAATTATGTTAAATAATAGCTATCTCTTATTTGGAAGACAAAGTTGCATCTTATTCCAGGCGATCTCTTTTGCTATTCTTTTTATATTTCGCACTGTGGAAAGTTAGTGACTTGAATTTACATGTGCAATTTATAGCTGAATGATTATTGTAACCACGTGTATTAGCTCTGGCTGGAGGTCCCAATTCGGGTAGCTGGCCAAAAGTCTCCTGATTCCTGCGATCAAATATTTCTGCTTCCTCGCCCTCTGAGATCGTCGCTAAACTATCGAAAAACGAGCGCTTTCTATCGTAGCCAATCTTCGGGAAAGGGCAATCTATTTCAAAATCAACTTTGCCAGCTTCGGCCAGGGTTTCCAACCCTAAGGCTTCAAAGTCGTCCAGAAGTTCCATCTCGATATCTGAATAAACAGAATTATTTATGCTACGGACGTTCGCGACTGCAGCCACATCTAGGAGGCTTTGGCCGTTGGTCTCTTTCAAAGTAAAGGGTACCTTTGGTGGGGTTGGGCCGTCAATTGCCTCATCATGTGACACATCATCTTCACCAACACTTCCCACTTTATGAACTAATCGCGGTGGTGGTGATTGAGGTGGTGGATGTGGTACCCCGAACAATTTGGCATGAGATGCGAAGCGATATGATAATCGCTTTTTCGAAGTTTTGCGTGGGGCAGTATCTTTCATTATTTCATTCCAACTGCACAATATTTGTTTAATTGGGATTAGATTTCAGTTAGATTGAAAACTTGTACTCACTATTCTTCATTGTCCATATTTATTCTTCATTCAATTTCCTTATCCGCAAAGAAAACTTATTGGAATGCAGTGAAACAGCGCACCGGAGCTTCGAAATTAATCTACGAGAATGGGGTGTGTGCGTGTAGTTTATGTACAGATGTATCGCAACGTGTTGGTACGTTGTGTCGTCAACTGTTTGCAAAGACTACTGCGAGCTTCCTGTGCAGAAAACGCTGAATACAATTGTTAAAGATGACTAATTTCACAGATATATTGATTTTACTGACTATTTAACCGAAATTGTTATTGTAAAAATAGATAATAGCAATAAAACCGCGGAACTTTTGAAATAAGCAAACGAAGGGTGCGAATTTAATCGAATTTGCACGACTTCTCTATAACCATTTCTTTTGTTTTACCTCAGATCAGGAGTGCGCCGAGTGCACCAACTTCCTCAATCAAGCTTTCTGCGTTAGGAAAAGCTTCCAAGGTAATCTATATATGCGGAACGTAAACTCCATTAGATTATAGCCACAACACTTATAAACTATCAAGCGCATTTTACGGCAATTACGTGCTGTTGACCACGTAAATGCTGTATGGAAAAAAACAATCTGGGAATGTCCAAGCGTCCAAAAGTTTTCGCAAACAATACATGGTGTTATGAAATTATACTCCAAACTTTGAGGTTTATGTTTACATATTGATCAACAAATACTTTAATAATAGAATCAAAAATCCAACTACTAAAATGCAAAAACCATTTTATTCATACAAGTCATAAAGGAAAGGAGAGATCTTTCAACGTTAATAATTTGATTCATTAATATTAAGTAAAATCTGAATGCAACGAAGGTAAACTATGAAACAAAACATTCTGATATAATACTTCTGCAACAATCGTATCTATTACGTCTCATAATAATGAGTAATACTGATATAACTGACTAAATCAACGGCAGATTGTCCATTTAGTAGAACACAAACACAAGTTAATACTATACTGTTCAGCCCGATGTAAAAGATCAATAGTATAAACTATTCTTCCGTTCAGGAGTTGACCATAAAAAAGTCAACATTCTCTTATATAGGTTTGGAAAATTTCTAACTTTTAATCTCCATTACAACGTCGCGATTTGCGCATGTTTTTATCGTATTAGTAATTGGCTTAGAATAAGAATGAAACATAAAAAACTAAAATCAAATTAAAATCAATGCTAACGATTGGAAAAACAATGCTCAACTTCCAAATATCATATTTAATTTAACTATTGAGAACGTGTTCTTTAAAATTATTATTTTTAGCACCATTGATAAAATTCAGCAATGTAAATTTGCGCAGTCTTTGCTCTGATTGCACTTAAGGTATTGACACCAATTATTATTACTGCCAGCATAAGAAAGTCATGCTGGATTCGTTGACATTGATTTAAATATATTTTCATCTTTGCTTATCTTATACTAATGTTAACTATACCTAATCAAATTCATGGCGAAGAGTTTTGTACAATAGTGCGTGGCTCCTCTTTAGTTGAATTCTATTCAGTTGAGGCAGGATAGACCAAGACTTCGTCATCCGATAGGTTCTGGATGTCGACACCGGCGCTACAAGAAAAGGCAGGACCGGTATCTGCGAGAACTGGCTCAATTATTCTCACAGCCAGAAATTCCTCCACAAATATTTCCTCGATAGTAATATCATCCCTGTCTGGAATAAAGTCTGAGTGAACTGGCTCAGTCATCGTCACAGCCAGACATTCTTCGTCGAATAATTTCACAATGTTGACACTAGCGCTCTCAGTTTGAGGGATGTTTGTGAACACGGCCTCAGTCATGCTTAGAGCCAGAATTTTCTCATCCATCAGCTCCACGACGTTGGCATCCTCGCGATCGGTCAAAGGAATGCCTGGGTAATTTTGCTCAATCCCTTTCACAGGCAGGTACTCGTCATCCGAATAATCCTCATTGTCAACATCAGCGTAACAAGTGAAGGCAGGTGCGGTACCTGCGGGAACTGGAACAGACACGGATTCAGGCTTTCTCACAGCCAAACGTTCCTCAATTAACAGATCCCCGATGTTGGCATCAACTTCATCCACCACGTCGTATAAATCAATGACAGGAGTAAGTCCTGGTTTATAAGTCAGATTCAGCTTGTGCCCATAGAACTTCACACGTGCAAAAAGCCTACGGCATTCGGGGACATGAGCCCACTCTTCAAAACGCTCAATGGCTTCCGTGGACCACTTATCACCAAGAGGGGCTAAGAAAATGTTATAACAGGCATTTGCATTAAGGAAAAGAGATAACCTACCTATTTCATGCAGTGTGCACTGGATGGCTTGAAAGGGGAACTGGTAGAATTTTACAGCCAGGTCAAAGATTTCCATCAAGGGTACTGTTTCGGTGTCTCCATAGTCTACAAACAGTACAGTAACCTCTTTCAAAACATGGTTTATTACCCGGACCCTAGCACGATAATATCGATTGTCGTACTTATAAGGCGCAGCGATGAAATCGCCAGGAAACAACGCATAAGAGCGATGAGAGCTTCTATTCTCTGCCTGCGCATAAAACTCTGTCATTTCGTCCACAAGTTCTTCCAGTTTCTGGACATTTGATCCAAGTAACTGCACCCAAAAATGACATGGATTTACCACAGCAGACAAGCAAACTTCATTTACTGTGGGGCCTGAAACACTCAATTAAACCAAATACAAAATATTTCGTTGTAAAGGATTTGGTAGTGATTGAGAAAAGTACACAATTATGGGTAGATGGAAATAAACATAGAAAAACCAAGAATGTACTTACTTTCAAGCAAGGCTTCCGTTTCTATACGCTGAAGATTTAAGCGTGGTAGAGTAGTTGCCATGTTAGCGAGCATTTCCTGAATCTCTTGGATTACTACTGCAATCCACTGCTTGGAGTGGTGAACTTGAGATTTACGTCCCTTAATGGTCACTCTCACAAACCCTTCATCCAATCCATTTGTAGAATCCAGATCCACTATGATACAGGCACCTGTACCATTTGCAATTGACTCAAGTCTGTCTTGATTACAACCAAGCAATCTACCAATGCAATAATCCGGGACATAAATTATTTCTACAGCTGTATCCCTATCTTTATTGATAATGGCATACATCATCTCCTCTGCTTCAAGACACTCATCATAGGTCCCTCTAATTATACAAGAGACCTCCAACCCATGTGATTGTTTTGCAAATTTTACTCTAGCATTTGAGATCCTCTCAATTTCATGCAGTCTATGGCCACCTCTTCCAACAATCAATTCAACGCATTTAGCAGATACGTTAAAGTAACGTGTTATGCGAGGGATGCTGGGAACATTCGCGCCGTTCAAACGCCTGTATAACATGTACCCACAGACTCCACAAAAAGATAATCCGAGTGCGGTAGACATTGTCCTAATGTCCCCAAAAAAACACCTGACGCAACGAATTGCAGCATGTAACGAGTCAGTTTAAAGGTAATCGTGTACTTACATTGCACGCAGAATCATAGTCTCGTGTTAGTGATCGCAACTGAACACACCGAATGTTTAGTAAGGTTAGGATGCGAATGAACACGTGCCCAGCCTGTATATAAATCAAGTAATCACAACTGACCACAACTCGTATAGAAACTAAGTTAATTTAGGGAAAAGATATGCTAAAGGAAATGATAGATCAAGAATTGTACATTACTTGTGAATAGACAAATATGTTGTTACCATATGCTAATGGCTAATTTTTGATAAATTTGCAAAAACGCACTTCGCTCCCCAACGCTGGGAAACAAATGAACGGGTTCCCCCGGCTAGCCATTAAAAGCTGCCCACCAAGCATTCGCCGTGAAAATCGGAAATAGTCGAGTAATAAGACGACGGCAAGAGGGATTTTCCAGGCTTTGCCCGTTTTGGACAATTTATAAGAGCTGGAATATTACGAATCCGCAAAAAAATAGAAATACATGTGTCGCGATCATTCCATAGATATATAATAGTGTTAATTAACAGTAAACGATAATTTTTGAACCATTACTTGACATGGAAAACACAATGAAAATGCGCAACAAAATCCGTAAGTAATTAATATAAAAATTATAATGTTACAATTTATAAAGTCATAGAAACATCTTTCATGAAATAAGAAGGTGTGTTTATTAAAACGTGATGGTTTAAACTAATAGTTTAAGAAGTAGCAGGAAACTAAATAAAAGAGATCAGAAGTCCTTCTGGTGATAAGCTCAAGTATTTCTAAAGAAATGTCAATCAACAATTTGTTAGGATCACTTTTATTTGGTGGAGATAACTCTACACTTATTTATCATTCGTTCATGTTTTTTATAACTATTTGATAAGAAATTCTGTCAAATTAATGAAAATTTTACGGCAAATTGGTTTACCCATAAATATCGTTGAAATTGAGTAATCAAATTTCTTTCTACGATAAGATAGTGAGAGAATTCAAAATAATGATAAAATCAGTAATAAATATTATTATCACCAAGAATAATAGACCAGCACAATTTGTATAAAAAAAATACGTTCTGTTTATAAAATATATCACCCTTTCTGTGAGAAAAGCTCCAACGAAACGAAGTAAAATTACGTCCAATTACGTACAACAAATGAAAAATACTTAGATATTTGTTACAGCTGCACCAATGAATCGAAATGTTGTGGTATGGTTTTCAACACCTCATCTTTGCTCCTGGTAACATCGCAGTTGATTGGTTTGCACCTGTTTGTGTCTACGCAGTCCACGGGCATTTTCACCGTCTCCATGTTATAATCGTAACCGCGTAGTGTAAGTTTGATAAGAGTATGAAGTGGTACATTCATGTACGGAATATCATCTCCAGGTGTCCCGAGGAAATATGCAAGCACACATCGCAATACTGCTTGGTGCCCTACTACAAGAACATTGGTCTCTGTTTCCAGTTGTTGGAGTGTGGGTTTTAGACGATTCATCACGTCCAAATATGATTCGCCTTGTGGATAGCGATAGCGCAGTTTGTCTCCATCACGGAGAGCTAGCTCTTTGGAGTAATGCTCCAGAAGTTCTTCATAGGAATAGTTTTCGCATTCCCCAGAGTAGATCTCGTCTAAAGCGTGGAAATGACGTTTTGGTACGTTGATACCCGCAACTGTTGCCTTTGTACGCTTGAGGGTAGATGTCCAGATTTGGAGGTTTTGTAGATTGAGAGCTTTGAGGTGTTGAGAAAGGACTTCTGCGTATTTGTGGCCACGAGGGGACAATCCAGCATCACCTCCAATTCGACCAAGGACATTGAATTCACTTTCTCCGTGCTAATGTACCAAATTAAAATATCGTTAAGCAGCGTAAAATTAAAATGACATTCAAAGTTCACATAGTTATAACTTACTCTGCTAAAGTATAACGTCTGCTGGACTGGTTTCGGAGTAGAAATGTATCCTAAAATAGCACCTTCGCTACAATTGATCCCATGAGCCAAAAGGCCTCCGTATCCATCATCTAACAGCTTCACTTTAGAGCAGCGAAACTCAGCCCTCCTGCCAATCGATGGTATATCATACTGCTCCTCATAATGGTCCATCTTAGCTCTGAGGTCATGCAGTGCCATCTCAATTGGCATCTGACAATAATCCACTGAATGTGCTAGGATACTCTTGAAGTGCATTTCCAACAACACGGAATCTTCGCAAACACACTCAATGAAGAGAAGTTGCAACCCTGCAGCATTCGCTTGATCAGAAATGATCTGTCTTTGCTGTCGGCATACATTGGGACCATCCAGGATAGCAACATGCTGATATAGGTCGATACCATCTGTATCGCACTTGTCCTGCTCCGCAAGCCAATCCACTGCATCGTTGAGAGCTTCCTGGAAACTCTGCTGGCGAACTTCCCACGCTGGGCGGTTATCCTGTTTAAACATTTCGTGGGAATCGTAGTGGTCATAATGTTTACGACGATATTCGCTGATATCAAATACTGCAAAATGATAGGAAGGTCAATTAAATGGTCTTTGAAGAAGTGGAGTTAAATTATTACCTCGGCAGGTATTTCTGGTATAATTAAGATATCTGCAGAGGCGCCGTGCAAGGAGACTTTTGCCTCTTCCGGGTAAACCCACAGTAGCAATCAATAAACGTCCAAATTGTCCTTGTTGAAGGTCACAATGCACTGCAACAGGTAATTGAGAACGATTAGAAGCAATGATGGGCGTGTAAAAATGTCTGCGGTTTGTCAAACCCAGAAATTAGTTATTTATTCCAGTTATCACCAAGCATTGCAACCGCACGATGCGTCAATAACTTCTTTGCTCATGCAAAACATGCATTAAAAATCAATAACTTCTCCCTGAGAGGCCCGCACTACCCAGTAAAGGTATGGTTTTAATCCAAACAAACATAAGCTGCTTAACAATAGCGGAGTTGATAAGTAGATTAAAATGCTGATTAATTGTGAAGGTACACCAGAATTGCGTGCAATTTATTGAAAACCTGCCTACAATCGTTAATTGTAATAATTGTGCTTTTATCGTCAGTCAGTCGGGATTGGAAGCAGAACAACTTGTTGGTAAGCAAATATTCCTTTCTATCAGGTATTAAAATATTTACGACTGACACGTGGACATTAAGTATGTTTTATTTAACTGATGTTACCTTGTTTCTTGTTCTGCGCCATGTTAATAATTTCTATTCGGAACTTTTCAAGATGTGCACCCGAGAGAATATTGATTCTATTGGGTTCTAAGTTGACCTAGGCTCTCCTGACGTGGTGAATCTTTTCCTAGCCGATGTTTGAAGGTTGGCAGAACTTGAGACAACCGGGAATCAACTGTATTCTTTGATGCAACTATTCGAAGTGGTTGGAACTTGTGTGCACAATTGAATCGATCAACTTGCGGTGCATGCCAATACGATATCTAATTTCGGTAGCCAGAATGTCGTGGATTAAATATATGATGCGTGCCGATAAGCAGATAGAGAACCCAATCAACTGTGAATCTACAAGCACGTTGAGTGCGTTGAGTTTCAACCTTCGAATGCAAAGAAGTTCTGTCTGAATGCCTCGTAGCAACGTTAAAGTGCGGCGTGCGCTGATAAGATAAGCGACGAGCTCGGCACTCAACACACTCAACAGCAAGTCAGCAGGATTGCTGTATTTTGCTGGTGTTTACGTAAAGTTGTCGCGTTGGTCGCGATGGTAGTGGGACCAACAGCTGAGCCGGTCGGCCTTAAGCCGACTTTACTATCACGTCGCCGCCTGATTCCGAACTGGACTCGACTGGAAAGCGGGCCGCACATGATTTGTTTATTTATACCATTGGTGCACGTCCATTTACCGGGTGTTTCCAACATTGCCAATTCTATTAATTGTTAGCGAGTAATTACATGAATGCATGTACTGCATTACTAGTAGTTACCAAGTTGCGTCATGTAACCTTCTCTTAATTCCTTCCTTCGTGATAGTCGATGGTCGTGATTGTCACTTTTCTATGGCGCATTGTGCTACACGTGGTGATACTGTTCCACGGGTCCCACGTGGGCGGCTCTAGGCATTCCGCCAAATTTACAAATCGATTTGCCTTAAGATAATCCAAACCGAGATTGACTTGCAGCATTAAGCGGAGATTGCTAGTTGCCTAATACTCTGTATATCATTTCGCGAATCGATCGATTCTGACCATGAACTACGTGATTTGTTCCGTCCAATTTCGCTGATGTAACTTTCGACGTATTTACCAACATTTACACTTGAAGTAATTTATTTTGCATTTGCGATGGGTTTTGCCTGCTGGTTCCCATTTTGCAACAGATCAGCGATTTCCTGTTGTTATTGAGAATCATAAATTCGTAACTTGCAACTTATTTTTTAGTTTTATTGATTCTTAATCTGACTTCATATTCTTCTGACTTCTACGAGAGATAAAGGTTTTTTTATGTCGTAGTAAGTTAAGCCTTTAAAAAGGGCAAATGTTAACTCAACAGTTTCTCACTTGTTCCAACGAATTGTATTTTAAAACAATGAGTTGCTGAAATTAAAGTGTGAAAATTCAATGAAATTGTAGTATAATTATCTTTTAAAAATTCATGTGCCAATTTAAAGTGTATCACGTCGATATCACTTATAAAACGAATTAATTTTATAGTTGAAAAACAATTCACTAGGTGTCAAAACCCTTAAAATTCTGCATTCTTTATTGAATAACATGAATCGTCTATTACTTTTTAATACCATAAAGTTGTCACAATGTGTAAACCTACAATTGAGTGTTGATTCGGACTGCGGAAGTAAAATTGCACCCTTATTGAGTTGGTCCAATCAATTGCAAGTGAAAAGAAGTCGCCAATGTAGGAGGTACTGAAAAACCGGATGGGTTCAATGAAGGCAAGTTCAATTTGCAATGTTGCGAATGGCCAGAGCAATCCTGAAAAGTACTCTGGGGAAAAATGTGGTGAAGCTGTGGCGAGTTTCTTTGTACCTACCCCAAGAAAAAGGCCAAAATATTAATGGGAAGAAACTTAACATATTTGAGGTAAAAATAATTAAATACTTTTTGAGACAAGGGATCCAAACTTAAGTGTTTCGTTGATCTTGCTTACGAAGTGTCTGATTTTTATTGTATCGAGATGAGTTCACTTAGAAACTTATTGAATATCTGATGTTATAATAACGTTTCCGGCAAGTTGCCAATGCATACGTATGATTTATGATTTAATTTGATATGGCAGATGTGTTTAGTTAGTGTTGTATTACTTGCCTTGGTTCTCATGGGAGTTAAGGTTTTACTAGTGTCCCATTAGAGTAACTGGTATTTCCTATATGGAGTTGATTTTCTTTGATTTATATGGGAGATGATGTTGCTTATTTATTACTGCTTATGGAACCTGTGCCGCTGAGTTGGATTTTGAATTAGAGATCATTGATTCTAATGGTATATAATGAGATATGGAATTCTTTTTGGCCAGAGTAACTTGCAATAGATGTTGTTCGTTCGATGGTTGAGTGTCGACTGTCACACAGTTTCCAGGATTCGTAGCCATTGGACCACGGTGTCTTGGTGGCGCTCGCGTCGAAGGCGCGAAGGTCGCGACCTCGCGGATTTCGCAAATTACCTACGACGATCGCAACGCTACCGCGGATCCAACATTAAATATTCAGTAGTTGTCAAAGTAAACTCACATCAATACAATAGATTTAAACTTGTCACTCCTTGTCACTGCTATTGTATATCCTGTTTTTAAAGACGCACAAAAAATCTATAATACTACTGATGTTGCAATTACAACTTTTTGTGATCACCTTTATTGGAAATATATTCTTGGCTTTTTAAACTGAATAAAATTATCTGTAACGTTGTGAAATGTCATCATCTACGTAAGCTATGTACGTTGATCTATCGCTAATCAATTCGAGCCAAGGCACTGCAAATTTATTTGCTGATAACTACCACACGAGTTATCAATACGGCAGATTATTTACAAAAGACATGCATAAAGTGCATATTACTGGTAATAACCACTTTGTTTATATCTAGAACTAATTGTTTTACACTCAGCAACGATAAATCAAATTGATTATTGTTATCTTTGCTATATATTGATGTAATGCAGATAGATAAAGCAAGAGGGCGCTTTGTGTCCCCCGGAACAATCCATTTGGTTCAGCTGATCTTTCCAAACATCGGCATCGAAATTCGCAGCATAAAATTGTTTTTAAAATATGGAAAATTAACGCAAAAGCATTGTAGTTTTTAGTGATGGCCTAACGAAATTAGAAGACCCAATGACAGTAGGTTTCCTTTTCTTTAATCACAATAACCACTGCAGTAATTGAATGTATTGCTATTCTGCTTGAAGGAAGCCTTTCCGCGTCTAGCAATTTACCATCCACGCGAACCCAGGCTTTAAATCCATTTAATCTCGATTCTGTAACAAGCATCAGTTTTATTGGATTTTTACGGCTGTCCATTCAACGAGTCTTGAATCAGAACAGAATACCTACGACCACATCTATGTACATCGGCTGAACCAAGCGAAATTGTTATTTGTGTTGGTTCGCTAGCGTAAATCTACCCATACCCATGGCCCCACGAGGTGACCCTAATATCATGCATATAATTGTCCTCGCCGCCGCTATCGACCATTTGCGAACAACCGTCACGGAATAAGAAACGCGCGTGAATCGATTTGATATCGGATCACACCGATGTACTGTGGTTCCGAAAGGGAAAATTCTCAAAGTCTCTTTGTCCTCAGACGCTAAAGATCGCGGCGCCCCTTTAAGGACTGATGGGTGCGGAACCCACACAGTTCAGTACTAGTGGGTAAATGATAAAACTTAGAAGTAGGCAAATCCTCAGTCATACCATGGAGGAGGATTTGAAGAGGAAGAACAGCCAGCAGACTGTCATCTCATTCAAACAAAAATCATCCTTTGCAATGGATCTGGGGTATTGGATGTCTGGATTACCGGACCAACTAAGGCATCTTCCTATTATACATTTAGCTATTCCAGGTAAGGCTTAATAATATAATATTAAATAAAATAACTGCTAATAACCATGGTAGTTGATGCAGTATAATGAAGTAGAGGGCGAGTACGGTGTCGGTCTAAACTGGCATGGGTAACAGTACGCTCCACGACAATTAAATCGATAAAGTCAATAACATGAGGATACCGCTCTTGTAAATAGGTTCACATGATAGTGGCACCTGGCCAATCAATCAACATTCCGACTGGGCCCCGGATTTGGATAGCCTCTTGAAGAAATTCAAAATATTTGGCATTATTGTGAAATGGATTACAAGTCGTTGGTCCAAAGCGCAAGATTTCAACGTGCTTCAACAAATGGAAGTAGGCGTCCGGTATTTCGATCTTCGAATTGCCCCGCGTATTTCCAAAAACAACGGACGGGATTTTTACATAGTTCATGGATTGTACGGTCCTTCACTACGGGAGGTCCTGGCACAGTTCGTGCAGTTCCTTAGTACTCATCCTAAAGAGGTATTTCCGATCAACACATTATTCCGCAGATTAGTTAATTGACTTGAAACTGTAGGTTGTGATAGTTGACTGTCAGCATTTCTACGACATGAATTTAACTGATCATGACGCATTAGCTACCTTATTCTGGGAAACCTTTAGTGACAAAGTAGTACAAGCAACATCTAGTTACCTGTGTAATCTCACCTTGGATTATTTGAATGAGAATAAATATCAAGTAAGTGAAACACGACGCGGAGAAATGTACGAAACTAATTTGTATGAATCTTTAATGATTAGGTGATTGTAGTCTATCGTCATGACAGGGCTTTAAGATACAACTTTTTCCCGTCAAATGCCTATCCAACCCCATGGCCAGACACAACTAATCCCGATACATTGGTGGAGATCCTGACTCATAATCTAAGATATCGAAATAGCAAAGCTGGACATGTCAGTCAATTTATCCTCACACCAGTTGCCAAAACAATTCTAACTAATTTATTCAGTAAGTTACTTTTAATTAGACCTTTGCTTGTTAAAACCTGGTACCAACTATGGGATGTTTACAGCTGGCAACTTGAAGAAATTCAGTGGATTACAACTAGTCACGAAAAAGCTCCATTGGGTTAAAGAACAGACACCTGGTGCACGAGGAGTGAATGTCGTAATTGCGGACTTTGTTGATATAGCCGACCAAAATTTCTGCCGCACCGTAATTGATCTTAATCTAAAACTAATAGCGGAAACTGAGATTACTTCGGATTTTACAAAAGGACTTCCTCCAGTCACCAACTGAACAAAATTCTAAATGTTGACGATTTAGGCGAATCATTTGAGTACTTTATAAATTTTAGGTTTAGATTTCTATAATTTGATAATATATGATCTATATTTTATATATATCTCCCCGTTAAAACCAGTCTGTCGTTTATTGTACTCGTCAGATGTCACCGCAAGACAAGCTAACCAATATAGTCTAACTAGGTTTTTTGGCATGTTTAACATGAATTAACTCCTTAACAATAAAAATCAATTCAATCCGCAGTATCAAGTGATACCAAATGACAAGATAATAAGTTACGATAAATGATTCGTGATTAAGGGTACATGAGGTACTTGGGAACACAACTGATTTGTTTTAAGGTAATCAAAGGGCTTTAACTTTGAGCTGTTTCATCTTGGGCGCACGCTTTTTAGCGAGACGCTTTTGTTCACGCTCTTCGTAGCGACGCTGGCGTTCGGGGTCGTCCTCAGCCATGACTTTTTCTTTTTCTTGGCGACGTTTTTCTTCGCGGCGAGCTGCAGCGGCTTCAGCGCGAGCGGCATGAGTAGATTTCAAGAAGGCTTCTTCAACACGTTGACGGTTTTTATCAGCCTTGGACTTTCCTGAAACGGTAAAGTAAATAAGATGTTGCGACACGATCAGAATGTGCCGCTGTTACAAGGAATATGAACAAAAGTTATATGGTTTCTCTTCTTCAGCCCTCATGGAAAACTCAGTACAGAACAGTCGACGTAGGATTCGAACCACTGCCACCCGAATACGAAATAACAGTATTATTCATTGAACATCAAAGTGATATCATGCATGAATTGGGTTTCTATTCTGAATTTTATGTTTTATGAATTCAAGAAGAAAAGAGGAAAGTTGTTAATTAAATGTATTATACCTTCTTTAGAAAGACGATAACGCTTCATCTTCTCCATACAGTAGAAAACTAGTACCATTAAAGGTTTCAGTTGCTCCATAGCAGCATCCAATTGCATTCCTTTGATAGGAACATTAAAACCAAACAACAAAACCTAGAATGTATCTTCAACTAGAACAATTGGTCTGTGGAAGTGTGTTATTTTTCAATTAATTACCTTCTTAACATCAGGTAATTTCAGCGCGCCAGTATCCTCAGTCTGTTTAGGTCCACAATACTGATCTGAGAAGTGAACATAGTCAACCAAATCAGTGTACTTATTTAATATGGCAACCATTTTTGAGTCAAGTACAGCTAATGTGGCCTCAGCAATCTCACTCATGACTTGGAAGTTGGAAGGAATATTAAACTTCTCCCCAGGCTTCCTCTCTGGACAATAAACACTAATATCAGCCATATCTTTGGACAGATGCACTGCTGTCTTCTTGCTAGCAACACAGAAAACAAATGAGTCCATTGCATCTGTATCCATTGTGATTTTAATGTGGATCTGGTCTATAGCAGGTCGCATCATGCCAGCTAACACTGCAACCAAATCCTGTCTCTTCAAGAGTTTCAATTCAACCAGCATGCCTTCGCAGCAGGTTCTTCCACTGCACCACAATGTGAAGATGTTCTCAGACTCTTTTATCAAACCACCTGATTCTCTGGTGTGCTCCAAGTTACCATCATCACCCACCAGAGTGAAGTTATCCTCCAGCAGTTGCTTATGGTTTTGGAACCATGTGTTTGCAAGCATGGTATTCTTTGATTTACCAGTGATGAAATTGATGAAGTAGACAATCAGACCTGTGATCATCAAGATCTCCAGCCAGTAGCTATCCCAGTTGGCACGAAAATGAATAGGTACTTTAGTAATGGTGATCTTGGGCTCCACTTCCACCCTCTCTTCCCGTTCGTTGAAGCCCTCGAATTCCTCGGTGTCCTGGAAGTGCTCGAATTCAGAGTCATCGTCGCTAGTAATTACAACGTTATCGTCTTCGTCGTCCGGCGAGATGTAGGCATGTCCGACAGTATCTTCAGGGGCAGCCTGCTTCTCGTTACTTGTGGACTTGGTGTCGACAAAGTTCTCGTCGGCGTCGAACTCCTCGAATTCGGCGAACTCATTGTCCTGATAGTTAGTCGCCCAGACGGAGCACCCGACAAGGATAATGTGCAGCGTCACCAGCCATATCTTCATGATGCTTTACAAGGCTCAATGAATCACCTTTAAGTTAATAACTGAGGATCGAAGACGGGCATGTGCTAAATGCGGATGTTTATCGACCTATTGCGATGACATGACAATTGATGACACTCGCAACTTGAAATGACAGTTGGATGCATTGAGTGGCCTAACCTTTATCACATTTGTCGCAAATTGACCTCGGCTTACTTCGATTTTTTCCGTAACGGAAGAACCTATTTTTTTAAATGCTTAGTATTAACAGTATGCTCATAATTATTGAAATATGTGAATTACATATTTAAGTTCCTTAACGCATAGAGAGCACGGAATAAAAATAATCCAAATGGTTTCAATTTTCAGCAGTTTTAAATGCGTTAAAGTGATTTTTACGACATCGACAAACAAGTTATTTATACCGATTACAATCACCAGAATTATAAAATTCATTTGCTTCTCAAAAAATTTCCTAGCAACGAAACACACATTCCTTACTGTCGCATCGTTATTGATCAAACAGATTACTTATTTCTTGTAGATATACACGTGCTATTCAAAACTTATTTTACCTGTTTATATAAAAAGTTTTCCGATTCATAAATGGAGACACGTTGGCGCATTCCAGAAGGCAAAGTCCTTAGTGAAACAAAGGTTTCTGAGCGTATAAAGGAACTCTACATGTCGAAGGAGCGAATGCGTGCAATTACCCAACATTTGACCCGCAATGAACGCCTTGAAGCCATCGAAGAAGCCGAGGAAGCCAGCATTGCAGAGATGAAGAAGATTTCCTCGGAAATGACCAAAGACTGGAGCGATTCAGTGAAGCAACAACATGCAAAGAGGCAAGCGGAATTAGAGTCAATGCTCAACAAACATGATGATACCAATCTCATCAAATACCTGACTGTGAAGAAAGAGCAGGAAGATGAAAGGAATTTGTACGTTTCTGAGTTACGACAGAAACTCCTTAGAAGAGAGGACTTCCCGAAAGCTTTGGGTTCTGCATACGTTTTCAGTCAAGTATTGACTGAAAGGGAGAAGCAAAAGGCCTTTGCTAAAGAACTCAAGGATATTGGGGCTAAGCGTGTCCAAGACGAGGTAGAGGATATGCGGGCTGATGTTGCATTGTACAAACAAGAGCAAGATGAAGCCAAGGCTCTATTGCGTGCGAAGAATTTGGCTTATGCGGAGGAGTTGTTGGTGCAGTAAGTTCTTTCTTTATCCAAAGTAGTGGAGTGAAAGTAGTCTGTTCTTAATTGGTTTCTATCTGATTGCTTTAGAGGCGATGTTATTAAAAAGGCCAAAATTAAAGCAAGAGCTGATAAAATTGAAGAAGAATTGTTGGATCAAGTTCGTGCTCGCCTGGAAGCAGATCGCATCGAAGAAGTCCGCATTAGCAAGATTGCTGCTGAACGCAAACGAATCAAGGACGCGTTCATCGAATTCAGGGAAACTCAAGCAAAGGAGAAAGAAAAGCTGAAACAGGAAGAGAAAACTAGTGAGTTGGTAACAAAGACAATGCAGATGGGCAGAGATAGGATGCGGTCGTTACTAAAAGCGCAAGCAAAAAGAGAACAGGAAGCCCGAATTTCGAAAGGACTCAGTGTGTTTGACAATTCGAAGGTGTTGAAGAGGGAAGCTGAGTTGAAGGTGATGCATGAACGCGGATACGAGAAAATGATGGCTGAGTAAGTTTAAAATAATATATGAGAAGTGTGTTTTTCGTAAAATATTTTGTTTTTAGCCAGAAAGAAAGGGATGAAGCGGATCAGGAGCGGGAGGTCCGTCTGAGGCAGGAGCGCCTTGATATCCAAGCGGAATATCTTCAGAAGCGAGAGGAAACCTTAAGGGAAGAGTTTGAAGGTAAAAAATGGGAAGTGCTGCACCGTCACAAGATTGTAGACGAAGAAGAGAAACGCAAAGATTACTTAAAGCAGAAAGCGGTTGAAGATAGGGCCTTCCTAGTGGAAACTATCGATTCTGAAGTGGTAATGTATTATACCTAACTCTTTCAACTCTTGTTTGCTAAAATATTTGCTTTGTTTCGTAGAAACTTAAGAAGGAAAGACTCAAGTTCGATGATAAAGCTGAATTTCGCGAGATCGCCGATAAAAACGAGAGCGACGATAAGAAGTATCTTGCATATGCTCAAGAAGTCAAGGAATTGGCACAAGCTAATGAATGGAATACCTTGCCAATTGACAGAGTCATCCAGAAATACCATGAGAATGTCATTGGAGAAAAACCTCTCAGTCGTTGTGAAAAGTTGAGGAGAGATGCTAAGAAATGTGATAATAAAGCACATTCAATTGTAACGGCAGGAAAAAGAACACATTGTCCTGCAAGTGATCCCTCTGTGAAATGCAGGCACCAGAAAGACCGTCTTTATAACTAATTCCCGGAGAGTAGGAGATGACAAATTAAATTGTGATGGAAAATTTCGGATTTTTTCTACTTAATAAATGATTGTTACTCTTTTCGAAGAAATAACCGTCTTGATCCGGGTTTTATTGTGATATTATTGACTTTGTGCGTTCATTTAATAACAACATTGAGGTATTAGTAACAATAAGTAGGCTTGATCCATTACAAAAATAAGTCACATGCAACATCAACATTCAAATATACTTAAATTACCTAAATATTAACTTACTACCAACGTTAAGTAGCATTAAGTAGAGAGCGAATGATGGCACAACAATGGCAACTTCATAATAAATTAAACTAATATTAAAGCACCAGCAATTGATTCAATTGTCTTCAATTACTGATCGATCAGCGACCAACAGATTACTGAATGTTAATCACGCTTCGTGAACGGAGCACGATGTCATCATGATTATAATTATTTTTTGGTAATAACGTTAAGTCAGACTTTATCTTCGATCCAAGATTGTGTCTTGTGTCTTGTTGATTAATAATGTCTTCGGTATGGTGCTTTTTTGTATGCGGCGCGAGTGTCGTATTCAGCTTTGACGACTTGGAAGAAGCTGTAGGTGACCAACCACATGTAGACGTAAATCACTAAACAAAAACAAAGCAGAATTGCAAACACGTTAAGTGATTTATTTGAGGGAGGCTTACCAAATGTAATAAGGCCTAATATTAAAAATACGATGCCGTGGATAATGTGATCATCGATGAAGAAGTTGATGGAAGTATACAAAACAGAGACGATGAGACCAATTGCTAACATTAGACCGCAGACGATGAATGGTAACAGTAAGAACATGTTCCTCTGTAAAATAAAGATTAATTATTTTCCAGCTTTGCCTCTCTAAAAATAAGCAGATTATGAATATTTATATTTTTAATTTAATTCAATGTTTTCAAATCAGAAAAGAGATTTCACTTTTAATTTTGGGATCTTAGTTGGTCATTGCAATTTCCTAACAACAAATTTATTGATTTCAAATTCACACATAGATTCGTCCATTCCAACTCCCTAGCAGAAATCAAACCGTGCACCAAATGGCAAAACGAAGATGAACCCGATGGAATACTTAACGATCTGTCTGTGATATTTCAAGGAAGAATTAACCTTGGGTAAATATTTTTATTATTTTTTAATTGAAGATGTAGGGATTTCTCAAAAACCTTCAATTTATCCAATAAAATTATTTCGCAATAAACCAATATTCTACACTTTCCAAATGCGACCTTCCAAGAAACCTTTCAGCACCCTATCATAAACCAATATCCTCCAGGAAATGAGAAAAGGCAGTCAGTAGTAGAGAGTCAGAGCCAGTCGTAAAGATCCACCAGAGTCAGCATCGAAGAAGACGCCATCAGCTCACCGTAATACCGCCACCATGCAGCCGTTCGCTGCTAGAACTCACCTAGTCACCATACACGCATAACCCTCCACAAATTACAAATAGCAAATATTACAAAAAGCTAATGTGAAATGCACCAACACTTTATCAAGGCAATTTGAATTCTTAATCAATTGCAAAACAATTCATTATAGTATCATTTACAAAAGAGCTCTTGTCTCCTGAAAGTCAGAAAACTGCTTGGTTCACATCAGTTTTCCAAGATTCGCCAAATGAAATCTTAGATATGGATCTTACAATACCTACGACTAACAATTATTATACTGCACTGAAGGAATCGGAGGGTTTTTTTATACCTTGTAGACGTCGGATGACCTTACTTCCACAACCGCAGTTAAGCGAATTTGCGAGTCTCGTAGATGAGGCGGGTGACCACTTGCTTCAAGAATTGCAACTGCATTCCGAAGGCCAAACAAATGACGATTACACTAGGGCAACTTAATTCTCTCTAGAATCCAATATCACACCTCTCCGTCGCTGTCGGAAGAGACGTAAGAAGTGTCCTAGACGTCGTCTCAGGTACCTACTAGAATATATTCCTCTGCGAAAGGTAATGCTTAATTTTGATAGCTCCGTGGAGGAGCTAGTATAAAGCCAACTCTGCTCGAAGGCAAAAATTGTCAAAAATTTCTTAGCCTTGGATTGTTTTTTTTATATCTTTAGTTTTTTGAGATTTTTATCAAAAATATAATTTGTAACAATAGCGATTGAGATTTAGTTTGTTTTGTATTGTTATAGTTGTTTTTTAAGAAGGCAATGTTTTGTGCCCAAAAAAATGTAATACAATTTTTAGGTTATCATTTAATAAGTAAATCTAAATAACATTTTATGGTGCTGAATTAGACTAATTCAGTGTATTACGAATTTACTTTGTCACACTGAATATTTGTTGTTGTAAAACGTCTTCAGTATGTTGCCTTCTTCGGTTTAGTACGCAGTATCTATGGTGGTGTCGTGGTTGTCGCAAATGATTCGCAAAATCCGCGAAATCATACGATAATTCGCGACACGAGCGCCACAAAGCCACCGCAGCCTAATGTTTGGGAATCCTGGAAACTGTATGACAGTTGACACTCGGCCACCGAACAAACGACATCTATTGTAAGTTACTCTCCAATACAATATTGCACTCAATAGCACAGGTACTATAAGTAGTAATATCACATCTCCCATATAAACCAATGCAAACCAACTCCATGTAAGAAATACATCAACAATACATACAATATACATCAATATAACATCAAATACCAGTTAGTATCAAAGTAAACTCATCTCAATACAATAAATATGAGGCACTTCGTAAGCAAGATCCACGAAACACTGAATATTTAATTATTTGTAAGTTTAGTTTATGCTTAATATGTATTGCTTTAAACAGATTTTTCAGGACAACAACTCATTCACTAGTTATATTACTTCTATACTTTTAGTTATGGCACTGAATGAATTATTTGCTTACCAAGTATTCATAGCAACGAGTATTTAATGGTTTGAAGCTCTCTCAGCACCTAAATCTTATCAATTACTGAAATATGCACTACCAAGGTGAACCAGACTATGATATGACGAATTTATCTGAAATGACAAACGCCGAAACCCTATATCGCCGGTAAATCTAATTTTCTTTTCTTTTTCTTTTTTGTGTTATCGCAATGAACACGACTTAGAACATTGTTCTTAGAACATTCTCACTTGCATAAGAAAACCGTAAGTATTAAATACATAGAGCGCCATCAATTATATTTCATAAATAATTTAGGCATAATGCTTCCCTTAACGAGAACATCAATCCTTCAGAAACTTCAATTATGGAGATTTCCCAAGATGCCGTTGTGGCTAACCCTGTTGACAAGGAAAACACCGGGGCCGACGAGTCTCTAAATAATCGCCTTCGGAAGTTAAGCCTTTCAAATAAGAGCGGGAAACGTATCAAGAAGGTCAGATTTCAAATACATCCGGAGATCATTTAATAAATGAAGAAGAGAGACGTGGAGATGGCCAATCGTTTTCCAGATATCATTCTTTATTTTATGTTAATAGCAGTACTAATATAACGAAAAGTCTACATATTTTTATCAATGTTTTTAATTTGAAAATAACGTACTTATTTCTATTTTCATTTATTTACGTCTGTAAAATGCTTCTGTGGAATTCAAAAGACAGTATTATTTACATCAGTTTAATTTCAAAATATTAATCAATATTCAGACTACTTGCTACTGTTCATACGTGATTTTTAAAGCGTTTAATTATTAAAAACATGAAATATATTTCAGGCCAAATCATTCAAATTTTATAAGTATAACGATCAAGAAATAAATGAGCATTACTTCCGAAATAAATTACTTTATAATTATTACATTTAATTAGAAATAAATAAAAATATAATCTATAATGTTTTCCATGTGTTTATTTTGCAAACACACGAAATGTGTAAGTTTTTCGGGACAAATCGGTCAAATTTCATGAGAATAACGTCAACAAGGTTAATAAGTTTTGTCTTTGAATTAAAAGAAAATTATTTAAGCTTATAAATAAATTAAAAATATAATTTGCAATCTGTTCCAGGCGTTTGGTCTGCAAAAACACGAAATCTGTACGCTTTTCCGGCAAAATGACTCGAATGTTATAAAAATAACGTTAAAAAAGTAAAGAGCGCTTTTACTCAAGGGCACCTAGGGACTACTGTTACTGTACCGCAGACCAAGGGATAATCGCAATAACGATTCAGTTATATCAAAGCTTTTGCTTTGCAAGTCTAATTGGAATGACCAAACAGAAACCACCAATTGATTGATAAATATAAACAATTTGTGACTTACCTTGACAATTCCAATCAACAACAGAATCGAAATCAAGATGGTCATTGCAAAATTCACCAAAACAATGATCTTTACTACCCACTTTGGCAGACCATCAATTATAATAGTTCTCAAATCCACATTGACAGTTGTAATTATAACAATGCCAATGATTGCCAATATTATAGCAGCCACTCCGGCAACAATACTTCCAGTCCGCAGCGACGAACATCCACAAAAGCTCTTCAGAACAGACATTGTGCTAGATTAGTCCTGGCTTCTTGGGACAAAGTCAACGGCGTCAATCTGTGATCTAAAACAACAAGACAGTTAACATTGCAAGCATTCCGTCATTTGCAGCAAAGTGGGTTGTTATTCCACTTTGTCGTCAACACAAGCAATCAATGTTTAACTTGAGCGAGTTTGCAGATATGTTTGCTACCTCCATTGAATCTGCACTGCGGCGTGTATTTAGCACAATTACGAAACTATTAATCCCGCTAATTATAAACGCATGTGGTCGGTGCGATTTTTGCACGCCATGAATCAACGGCCTACAATTTTGCCAATGCGTTGGCAAGCGTCCAGCTCATTGCGCTGCTTCTAAAACTGGCAAAGAGCAATTTCGACGGGCAACTTGAATTTAACAACAAATTATTTCACGCCATCAGAAGCCTCAGGTTTTGCAAGAGTCAATTTCGAGCGTAAACTCAAAATAAAGAGTTGGAAAGATCTTATTGCGTTCTGAGAATTGTCGATGCAGTAACTGTGACGAGCCAAGAACTTAAAACATCATTGCTTATTCCACAAAGGATGAGCTGTTGTGAATCATCACAAAATAAATCAACAACCAAAGAAACAGTCATGCATTACAACTAAAGTGAGAAATTTATTAGCATGCAATTAATTAAATTGTGACTTTGTAAAAGAAATAAAACAAATGATTCACTTATTTAATTGCAGGATGACCTAGAACTCAACATGTGCACCCAGGCACACCCACCTAATATTGTATCGCGGATCAATTGCGTCATGCCGAGGATTGCACTTGTCCGTTGAGCATTCCTTATGCATGGCTACCAGATAAATTAAATAGTTCCAGCAAGGACACCGGTTCACCTTCCTTGTGGTATATAAGCAACATTTCCGTCAAGTCTGACCTCGTCATTTGCGTGTGTTTGGATCTTGAAAAAAATGTAGAATTATTTTATCTCATTTTCCTAATGATGGTAACAAGCTGCATTACTTTATAATAAGGAGAGCGGCCTAGAGATGTTGCGTAGTTGCGAGTTAAAGATAAAATACAGGATGTATCTTGTGAGTGGGGTATTTATAGGGTCTAAGGTGGTGGGGAGTAGAAATAGACTTAGGTACGGCTCCTTGAGCGTGATGCGCGCTTGCGTTGCGTGTGGCTTCGCGCAGCACTAGAATAAAACAATTTTTTTTCTAATTTCTGCATCTCAGCTACAGTTCGATAACTATAGATTACATTAATGCCATTAAAATCAATTATGCAATGTAAATTCAGCAAGTTTAGAGGTTTATTTGACCTGTTATCATCGCCTGAACCTTGTAACATCCAAGTTTGCAGCTTTTTTTTCTCAATTTCACGATGTTTACAAACATTCCGCTGATCTCAACGCGCGTGGTGAAATACCGCAAAGTATTAGCAATGTCAACCGCCATAAAGAGCGCTTTATATGTCAATGTCGAAGGAACTTGACCCAAATATCTCTTTTAGTCGACGTCGCCGACGTGCTGCAAGCCGCCCGCTTCACTTCTTGCTTGGGCGCTTTCATCGATCGTCTCTTCACGTACATTAATGTTTATAAGACGACGACGTAAATTACCAAACAACGTGCGAATTAAATGAATTATGCAGTGACATTCATTAAAATACCATTTTCGAAAGACCAATCTTGACCAGCAGTTGCAGGCTCCAGCCTGTTGAAATATTGTGCAGCCGCGCAATGTTGACATTTCTACGCAAACAATTTCCAACATTTTCGAAATTCTACTGCAATAGCACACAAATGTAGTCCATTATGTTACTGTTTTGGCGCGGTGTGCGCGGCACGACATTTAAAATAGCTCTCAAGGTTTGGCGATTTGTAAACAAATTTTGAATGCGGCAAAAAGGAAATGATTTCATTCATGAGCACAAACATCATCCAGATCAAGCTTGGCTTCTGCAACAGTTTTAATTGACTTGTTAACGTTGAAAACGCTCCCAACGGAACCAGGATCATCTTGCAAGATGAAGCAATTAATTCCGCTACTGAATTCAGCGTGCTTGTTAGTGACCATCTGCCACGCCATCGATGAGTTAATGCGGATTACGCGATCGACGATGGACAGCAATTTCCGCACTGCCATAATTAAGATTAACGACTTTAACCTGAATTTTCATCAAATAGAGCGCCGCCACTGCGAACAGCGCCGTACGAACGGACCATTTATTTATATAGAATATCCGCTTGCTTTTGCTTTAATGATTTTAGCCAAAAAAGAAAAAAAACGTCTCTTGAAGCTGTGATAGATCATAAAACTATAAATATCACGTTTTTTTTGTGTAGTAGGAATTTATTAAACAGTCAGGTCGTCGTTTCAGGTTTCAGCCTGCAATAATAATGCAATTTCCGCGAGGAAAGCGTCGTCGTCAGCCGGTAAAGTTCAGGTAGATCTTTTAATAGAACGTAATTTAATAGCCAACCCGCACAGAAGTCGCAGGACGTACGTACAAAACGTATAAAACACAATACATGTCCATACTTCATCAACGTGAAAAAAAAGCACAACCTTGATCCGATTTTGCATCTTCCACGCTTCGTCGCGCGATTATCGAAGAAAAATCATAAATAATTAGCTTCAGCATTTAATCATCTATCTGTGTTGAGCATGGACAATATGCGCAATTTGAAAGGGACGCTTCGGGGTGTTATATATTGTTAAAAATTATTAAATGTTGTTGTTACCAATCGCGTGACGCAAATCGGAGAAATGACAGGTTCCTGCGCAAATTACGCAATAGTTGATGTATTTTATTGCTTTGTCAACCACGCTACGATAAATTGTTGGCGCAAACCTCGCAGTAAGCTTGCGAGTCTGCATATTTTTTGTCTATTTACTTTTTAATTAGCGTACAACCGCGACAGGAAATGCGTTTGCACTTATTAAACCAGCAAAATAAATTACCGGTGAGATCATGGTTAATTTAAGAAAGATCCTCTTCTGAATCGTAGAAAATATTCTTATTACGATAATAATTAATTACACTCGGAATTAATTTAATACTAACTAGGAAAATGTCACTACTTACTTTTAAGAGGTTTAAGGAGTTGGAGTTTTTTCTTTGTTAAAAAATTATTCTTCGCCTTAAATCTTGCACTTTGCTTGAAAGATATCTCACTAATCTTTGCAGAATTTCAAGTAAACTTTTCTTTCTTTATAGATGGTGTCTTCGTATTTGCTGGAGGTACGAGATGAAATTACAGGTACCTGTTGTTGTTTAAAGCTTTTAAAGTTCGTAGAATTGGTGCGTGGAAAATCGGTGCTGTGGAGCGCGCGCGAAATAAACTTACTGTCTGTGGACGCGAACGATTTGGCGAGGAATCGACACGCGCAACCAAACCGCGCGGATGACGACACCAGGCGCACCAGCAGAAGGAGAACCCGTCGAGAGCATTGGCGATGTGTTTTTGCGCCTGGGTTACCTAGCCCAGGTCCGGCGATATGATCGCACATTGCATTATTGCGAACACGGCTAGATACAATATTCACGGCGACCTCGATTTGATTGGCCATTAATAGGTAAATGTGCAGCAATTGTTTGAAGCCGCATCTGGTTAAGCATTTCAATATGAAACCATTGAAATAAAACAAATGCTAAATCTGAAGAGAACTAATTCACATTGTGGCCTGGGTATTTATCAGACAAAGAGTAGTGGGATAAAACAGTCAGACGCCTATACACCCATACTATCCACGCTTAGCTAACCCTCACTATCCAAATAAAACAAAATAACATATTTCCGCCCCGTTTGTTTGGCACGTGTCAAATAAAACTGTTAATCTCATAAGTGAATCCCAAATTCCCGCATTGACACGCTTATAATTCTTACTACGCTTCCATCCGATTTTGATTACCCTTGGTGTCTGAAGATGAGACTTGGGTACATTTTTGGGTTATCCCTGCAAACCGAAGTGCTAGTCTTGGCATTCTTTGGAATAATGCATACAATTTTTGACACATCTCTACTCGAATTCAATGCGAATATGGTGAAGATCTGGAACGTACCTACTGACCCGCATCTGTTTTCGGAGGCCGTCGAGCAAACCATAAAGTATATCCTAGCTGGGATCGTTATGGTCCGTACGTTCACCATACATATTTATTTGGGCACGTACATTATTATGTTGTATCCGCTGATTTTTGTAAGTATGCAACATCTACCACACGTTGCTTGGGTAAATGTATATTTGTTGAATGTAGGAGGACAGGCCCGGCTTGATGCTTCCGTGGATAGTCATACACGTTGTAAAATGCCTCGCTTGTAACCTGGTAGCGTTTATGGTGGCTTTTTACATATGTTTCATGTATTATTGGGCGAAACCAACTTGCTGGGAGTTTGTCCTGTCCAATGTTACTTATTACTATATACCCTCAATCTACATGTTCTGTCTTGTATGGAGGTGAGTTGGTAGATTAGGTTTGTATTGTAGCGTGACGGAGAATTTTGGTACTTGACATCAAATACCAAAAGTCTGTGAGCCGGTATAAAATTGGGGCCTATTTTTTGTGTATTACCCGGAAGCCGTTCGTCTTCACCCTCTAGCATTTTGCATGCTACGCTACTCTGTAGAAGAATATGTACAGTGTTAGGTATTGTTTAGTTTCCGCCAAAACCTCAAGAAGCTACTTAAAATCCATCAGTTTATTGACCCCCATGAGATTAAAAAGCGCCACCGTCGTGCACGTTTACATGAAGCAGCTGCATCCCGTGGTTACAAGTAAATACATCATCCTCCTCTAATTATGCTCTTCACTTAACTTCTCAATATTTCCTTATAACCTAGGACCCATTCCAAATCCCTTGACCGCGTCATGCTACAAATGCATTCTAATAATTCAACTAGATGGCGCCGTGCTAATGTCACGGTACCGTCTCAACCCAAGACAGGTGTCATGGGCCAAACGTTTCCAATATCCAACACCATTTTAGACGCCCCCGCTAAAACTTACAGCAAACGCAACAGATCCACACAAGAACGCGAGGAAGAGACAATGGAAGAGATTCAAAAGATTAGCAATCTTGAAGGCCCCACCCATAATTATGAAACTGGCGCTGTCGAAAGTGGAGGATCTAAGACCCAAACTAAGGACCCCACTAAACGGAAGCCTAAGAGAAGCATTGACACAGAGTTCAACACCGTGAGCGATCTGCTTAATGACCCCGACATTGCGTTGGTGCTCAATATGATCACTGGGAAAGATGAACCTTGGGAGACTGATATGAGCAAGATTGAGAATTATGAGATTACTATCACTGAAGAGAGTCCGATGTGGAACTTTCCGATTTACTGTGATCAGTCCACGTCTACCAGGCAAATTAACAAACGCTCACGCAAGGAACGTGATAGTAGGCCTAAGGTGATCCGTACCAAGAAAAGGGATGCTTCCCATCAAGTCAGCTCTCCCCATTTTATGGAAACAATGGATAACCTTCCGCACCCAACTAAAACTGATTCTTCTTTTTCTAGCAATCAATCTACACCCAGGATGGTATCGCAGGGTAAGAAATATTTTGGTTAATACTGTTGCATTTTTGATGTGTTTGTATCTCCTTGGATAGCATCATCCCAAGTTGTAGATATCTCTTTACCTAAGCAATCTCGACTCGAAGTTGCGCAGCCCAGTACTTCAAAACAGGCCCGAAAGTACTACGGTACATATCCGAAGACCTTTAAGAATGATGGGTACACCCAGGCTTTTATTGACAAAAAAAAACAACAAAAGAAGTAAACACAAATGACCTCATCAAAATTTCCTGTCTAGAGATAAATTATTCAGTATTTTTATTTACAAATATTTTAAGCAGAGTGCGTGCTTTAATAATTTACACCAAAATTAAAACGGGGGCATTTCACATTTTGGCATTCCAATAGCTTTGTTTGAGCAGAACCTAACAATCAAGTATCGATGGTAACTGCAGTTGGACATTAGTAGCAATCCTCTTCGCCTGCGAAATGCTCATAGCTAGTTTCGTACACCAAGCTCGGATCACAAATTTTTCCTTGGACGGCTTGATCAGTATAGCTGGTTAGAATTCGGAAGTTATACTCGTCGGGTTTCAAAGAACTATACAAATAAATCGGTAATTTATTGGAGAGTATCCAAAGACTTTGTCTCTTCTCATTGTCAATCTTTAAATCATTAGGGAACAGAAGAGTGTCATTGTTTTGAGCCACAACACCAAGGTTCATCCTCTTGTAAGGCTTCCTGCTGTCCCAACATCCAACCGCATTGCGGGTGACCTGGTTGAAAAAGAGAATGCCTTGACGATCCATTTCCGAAGCACTGGCGTGTCCCCGTGGGCCACGTGATTGACCCATCACCTTAAAGGCATCTTTAACATCGGACCAACCAGTTTCATTCCTGATCACTGAAGTATGACAATAGAATTCGCGGAAACTACTCATAGGGTGGAAATACATAAGACGGTCATTTGTCTTTTTATTAAGAGGACTTAGAGCCATTCCAAAGATACCATCAGTCCACTCAAAATCAAGACCTTGGAGGTTGTAAGCAGATGCAAGTGGGTCAGGGTAGAAGAGATGGTCAGTCACACGCCAACTGCGCTCCTTGGCTAGACTAAAGACAACGAGACCAAATCTCCAGACATCGGTCATGTAAGCATAAACATCATCACATTTTCCATTGCGCACGTCCACGCGAATATTGGAGTACAAAGAATCCTGTTTGATAAAATCTTTAGGAATTGGATAACGGAGAATTAATTCGTCGTTGGTTAAGTCAAAGATGAAGAGTGTTGGAGGGCAAACTTGTTTAGCTTTGACGGTGACCTCAATTTGCCCGGAGTCCATTACCCAGAGACGGTTGCATTCATCGGCTTGCATACGATAGACAGATGTCAAACCATCACAAGAATCTAAATGAGAATAGAATTGGATCTTACTTTATTTATGCTGGGAAACGTAATCACTCACTGGTATTATGCCAGTCCCAATTTGGATAAGGTACCATAACAGGTGAGATGTTGTTCCCTTGTCTAACTTTTGGGACCACAGCCAAAGAAGCAGGTACACCATTCTTCCACTTTGGAAGACTAAGGAACATCCTAGTTTTGTGGACTTCCATTCCAAGTGGGAGATTATTCTCTGTAATAAAATCTCCGTTGGAAATGGCTGCCCTTCTAGCTGCTTCAGTGGGATACTGGAAGTCCATCTGCTTCCATGCGTATACTGTTTTTAAAGGCCCGGATTGCTCCTGGATGATTTTATCAGCTTCCCCAATCTGCTTCTGAGCATCTTGCAGTTGTTGGCCATTTATCATCCCGAGGGTAACAAAGTATGGAAGGTATTGCAGCATGTTGGTCTTGGGCATAACTACAATCACACAAACATACTTTTCATACTGACACTGTTAACTGAATGTACAACTGTTCTACTCTTCATGTGAACACCGACTGCGTTTGCAACAAACAAGCTACTTTATAAATTTAATTGAAAAAGGAAGTTGGATATCCTTGTATGCCCAGTGTTGAGACTTGTTATGCTATATTGAGTTGAGTAATCGACACTACCTGCGTTAATTTATCAAGTTGATTGAAATAAACGCAAAATAATTGTTTCCTAATTGAGGTCAACAACGGCATTACAGAAGTTACATCCTCAAAGGACGACCAATTCATGGTCATGTCATGCTCAAAGATGATACTACAGATCTTATTGTGCAAGCCACCAATTAAACCAACATAATTAGACAATCCTAATTAATTACGATGCTGTAATTGTAAGCGGAGGCTGACCTACATTTAAATCTTGCGTGGATTTAACGGCTCTGCATAATAATTATCACATTCTTGTGCACAACAAGGTCTGATCCGTTGCTAACCGTGTAATCATCGAGCATCATACGAGTCGGACGCGCTAAGCAAAGTTCCCGCACTCATTATCGTCGCTAATGTTTGCTATTATCTGACTCCACTTTCACTTTCATCACACTGTATGGTTCTGGCTGCTGAATTTACCTTTGGATGACTTTTTTCGTGTGAATCCATTATTTCCATTTGTTCCGTCATCATCCTGCGCTGTTGGCTCATTGTGATACGAGTTGTGATGATAATACGCGAAGGATTGATAATGATTATGGCTGGCAAATGGAGCAATCGGCGTGAAGTCTTGTTGCTGCGACACTTGATGGAAGACATGACTAGGTGGTGACCAGGTGTTAAACCACGTAGAGGATGCCAATGCCATTGTTTAAATATTTTTATAATAAATATATTGGTTTATTTTAAGTTGAGTTCTGCTAATGCGGAATTAGTAGAAGTAGTGGCTCATATCCTGAAAAGAAAAGCACAACATTTTATTAATTGTACATAACAAATGCAATCACGTTGTACGTAACTAGATTCAACTTAGTGCAGCATGTACTAATTCTGCTTACTTTCCTTATGCCCAGAATTGCAAGCCATGTCTATTGGAATGGCAACCAGAGTCTTACGAATGCGATGTCAATTGCACGCAGAAGCAGAGTAAAAGTTGTTCCTTGCCAGGAGATATACAATCTGGCTGACAATCATTAACGCTTAATCATCCACCTGGTGCATTAATTTTCAGAGTTTACGCTGAATTCAAAATTTGAATGTTCGACCGCCTTTCAATATGCGTACTCTCACGTTTTGTTTATGTGCCATACTTCTACCGCTGCGATTCTGCGCGTTTGGTCAAAAATTGATAAGAAACATTCTCGATTTTCAAGTTGACCACGTTCACATCGTTAAACTATGGCGGTAAGATTCTGGTTTCCTATTTTGTAAGCAGTCTATGTTAATCTGAGTTAATTCCAGCCGAAAACGAAATATAACCACGTGGAGAGCAAAGTGAAGCATTATATTGCGAATATAAAGGCCCAGGATGCACTTGCTCGTCAACGAAGGTGCCTGGCAAAGAATTCCCAACAATCATATCCTTCTGAACGTTGTGGGGAGGCAGAAGAACAGCCTCCACCTCCAACTCCAACCTACGCCCAATTAATGACAAAATACAATGAAGCCTTGGATGAAAACAACTTCCTACGATCTGTAGTCAGTACATGCCAAAAAGTTGACAAGATTGATATCAACGAGATAACTGAGATTAGCTTGGTTAGTGAGAGTATGTTCAATTCTTATGGGTCTACCGTTTGTGAGAAGGATTTCTCTGGCTTTCAAGACTCCTCCGTAGGGAATCACACTCCGAACACGTCGATTGCTCCACCTCCAGCAATTGCACTTAACTCAACAATACCTCTACTGCCAGCTCCACCGAACAATGAGAAGAAATCTTTCGGCGTCTTGTTCAAGAAGACTACAAGGAATGTTCTTAGGAAACTACCGTGTTTAAAAGACCAAGAAAAGGAGGAAAAGTGTGATGATGAAACTATGATTCAACTGGGTTCTTTAAATAATATCCAACGAGTACATACACCCAAGGCTAGAAAACATTTCACCAATGGGATTCCATTTGCGTCGACATCAACGCCGGGAGTTAAACATAGAAAGAAGGTTCAGTTTGATAACAACAACATTGTTGAGGTAAACGATCTCATTTCATGTATTTTAAGAGTGTTATTGATGTTTACGAATTTTTAGGCTCGATCCGCACAAGCCAAGAGATTAATGCAGAACTTAGATGAAGTTAATGATTTCTTGGCTACGCTTTAAATTAGTTTTAGCGTTAGATAATTTTGTATATTGCAATTGTTTTTAGGGTGATAATTTTACAATATTTATACGTACGTAGTACAAATTTTTACCGTAATTACATTTTTTCAATGCTCTGCTGTTCTACTTTCTAAACCTACCTTGTTTACCAACACGAATTTTCTAGCCGTCAGATTGATTTGCGATTGAGTCTGATTTAGATGCAATGAGCACTGACTGAGCAATGAAGTCATGTGAACAATATACGGATCAACATCCACCAACTGACAGATTTGGAACATTACGGCACAATTCCAGTGACAATCACTCCTACAATTGTACACTTCCCTTCATTACTTTTTGAGAAGTGAATGTACCGGATGTTTTAACAACATGCCCGTAGGGCACAATTTAAGGGAACTAATTCCATCGAAGTGAGGATAATGGAAAATACTTCTTTCCATTTTATGATTGTCTATGGCTTCGTTTCTTTACTTTGTAATTTCAACTTTGTTGAATAACACGGAACAAGTGATACAAAATGAAGTTCATTTGCTCCTAATTAACACCACATGCTGCATGGATACGTTTTTATGTAAAGAAATAACAATCACTGAACAGAAACCACACGGAAAAAGAAAGGAAATATGTGATTGTTTAATGTAGACATGCATGTCGGACATACCGAAGTAAGTTTTGAAGAAGTAAGAAAGTTCCAAAGATTGATGGAGGAAGCAAAGAACGAAATTGTCTTATTATCTTGACTTGCATGGTATATGGTCTATAAGAAACTTGATTAGAACAATAAAACATATTTTTGTAACATAACGAAATTTAACTCATCTGTTTTTTGGGCACTTTAACATTTTAAAGAGCAAGAAAAATTCGAACGCTATTACAAAAAGTCAATGCAACTTGAAATGTTTGAATGTAACAGACTAGTTTTGTTGTGTATAAAAACCGAGCACAGTGTATTAACATTACCGAAGTCTATTTGTTTTCTCTTTTGCGGTAGATTCTAAGAAATTAATAAAATTGATCTGTGTCTTTTTGCCTGATGTAATGTGAAAATTAAAGAAACTTTTTAACGCGTTTCTTTTGTTATAATCCCATTAAGTTGAAATTAATATTATGATCATAATTATCATTTTATCGCTCGTATCAGTTCACCATAAATTCGACTTAGTTACACTAGACATTATAGTTTTCCTACATTGTTGCTAGATATCTATGTTAGTATAGTGAGGATGTTATTGTCGGTTTTTTTTTGCTAAAAGATTTCTGTGAGATAAAGAGAATCAATTACAGTGTATTGATACAAATAATTACACAACGCCAAGCGGTAAAATGATTTGCGGTTATTATTCACTCCTTCAATCCTCATATATCATCTCTTTGCTTACACCTTCATTTCCATTTTCTCTCAGCATCTGAACTCGTTTGACGCGGATCACTACACCAACACGGTCAAACACAAACAAGCAGCAAATAGAAAAGAAAGAAATGAAGGATTACCAGCTAAATAAAGTAAAATTGCGGTGGTTTACCGTATCTACTGGTAGCTTGTTGATTTGCAACAAATTTTCGTATTCTTGAGGAACGAAAATCACTTCTTGATGATTTTTTTTTGATGATGCACTTTACAAGTAAATAATTACACGCTTGACTACTAAGGAAGGTAATGCGTATATCAATTGCACGGTAATGAAATGTTTTTTGTTGTTATAGATTCAAGATGTGAACACGCCAAGAAGAAAGTTGCTACTGCACTGAATGATATCCGTGTTAGCACCGTGTTACCATCACTTGCATTTACCGCAGAATAGAAGGCTAGTTGTGTTACCAAGAGATAAATACTGGAAATTACGAAATACTGGAAATACGAGGAAATTTTTTAGGAGCAAGGTTAATTAAATCAAATTTTCAGCTTTATTTTGAACGTACGTAGGTAGTTCATCTGTATTATCACATTGCATGTTTTTATGAACTGGGTCTAGTACATCTGGTACCCTCAACCAAGTTCTGGACGTAGCCCATGGAAACTCTAAAGTTGACTTGATTGAAGTCATAATCATCGTTCATCAAAAGCTGAAATCTGTTGGTCATTACCCAGAGTTCTTCATCACCGTACGGATTTTCAACAATCTGTAGAATCTTTTTTTACTAAAAGACCAATAAACCCCCATAAAAACGTACCTTAACTCCACTCGGGAATTGCATTGTCTCAGGATTGTAATAGACCTCATGGATATACTTCCCATAGTCATTGGAGAACACATTCCAGCAGTTAATGCTTAAGTTCGATACCAACCCGAAAAAAGCTATGCCTTCACGACTTATAGCCATAGCTGCACTTTGACTTTTTCGTGGAGTACGGTAACTCTGAAATTACCAGGATTCAAAATATATAAGTTAAAAATAATTAGGACATATACGAATGTGTACCGACCTCTATTTTAGGTTTTTTGGAGGTCATCAACAACCTTTTAATCTCATTGGTACTAACATACGACTCTACTACTCCCGCCAATGGAGAATACACCAAATATTTGTCATAGTTATAAGTAATTGGAGAAATGTCAATGCCCATAATACCATCTTCCAAGAAAAATGTTTCTCCTGCTATTTCGAAGTTGCTAAAAACAGGATCAGGTCCCATTGTATGGTCAAAAATACTTCTGGAATACTCGGACTTCAAATCAGTAGCTACTATCTGTCTGGCTGTGGTATCCGCAGCATAAACAAAAGCCCCATCCTTACAATCAGATCCGAAAGAGTCAACCACAGGTGTGACAAAAATGGAGCTGGATTTATTGTAAACGGCATCGGGGTATTCATAGCTATAGTAAGGAGTTTTATTTTCGGGCCACTAGAAACATCGTATTTTTCACAACTGCTCAAAGGAATAAGGTAGTTTAATGTAATTACTTGTTTCAGGTCAAAGACGACAATTTGTGGTTTGCAGATTACACCATTGCCTTCATTCCCAGTGTCAAGGATCCAGAGTAATCCACATCTATCAATCTAATATACTACTCTTGTAATAAAACCAGTAAAACTCGTTTTTTTTTTTTGATAGTTATGAATTTTCAGGGCCTACAACTTACCTTAACACGAAATACTGATACTAAACGAGTTGGCGAACACTTGTCGGCATTGCGATGCCACTCCCAAGATGGAAATGGTTCAATCAGTGGATCACCTTGGTAATAGTTCCCGTTAACGGTACCAAGTGTCACAGGGACACCTGGACTGAACTTGGGAATCGTAACAAACATCATTCTTTTGTAGCTATGCCATCCAGTGGGCTTGTAATATATATCTATATCAATTGGTGCAGGGACATCAGGGTCGTAGACACCATCAAGGATGTCATTCTGTCGATCTGCTTCAGAGAGATAAGCAAATTGTAGTCTCTTCCATTGGACCTGCACTGGGAGTTTATCGTAGTAGGCATTTATTGAGACAATATGCAGAACACCAAATAGAGTTAACCAGAAAAAAACTGTAAATAAGTGTTGTAATTATCAACTAAGGTATTTTGTAACTGGTGGTACTTACACGTCTCCATTATAAGGACTCGTCAACACTGAACTCGAGCATTGAATGACACTGCATTTAAATACTTATCTTATCACTGCTACCGTGCGAGTGTGTTAGCAAATTACAATATATCTCACCATCAGTTTTTTAACATTCTTATTTATTGGCGAACATTTCGCTTGAATAGGAAATTTTTGAAGCAAAAATTAGATTGCTGGTTTTGAACTGTAGGGGTTTAAGTAAACCCCTACCATCATTCACCACACCATACAATGTACCAAACACACATGAATGCCTGCATTCATCCGACCTGGACGCAACCTCAGCACCGGACGCCCATGAATCCACGCATTCATGCGGGATGCAACAATGTACCACCTTGCATGAACACCACGTTGCACAAACACCACGTGGCATAAACACAACGTAGCATAAACATCACGCACATACCGCGTGCACGACCGCCACGGCCCTATACACAGCCGCTCGCCACCGCTCAGCCGCTCGCCGCCGCCCGGTCGTCCATCGCCGCATCACGGCAGTCCGCTACAACCCCGTGTTCTCCGGTTGAACTCTCCCAGCCGCCTTCGTACCCCGACGTACGCGCACAAACCTTCAACAGAACATTTATGAAATTTCTTGTGGAATACCTAAAGAAAACCGAAGGTGTATAAATAAAAATAATTGTTATTGATATTGGTTCGTCTACACTGCGTGCTAAGTGAATTACAATTAACACATTGCATGCTCTTAATATAATAATATTCATTATGTTCATTATGGTATAGATCACAAAGTGTTCATGGCATTTTAATAAAACAAACTCTAATCAACTGGCTGCTGTTCTATGATCTGCTGAACTATGCTCAATTTCTACGTGAAATCTAACCTAGCCCTGTCTAGAGTGATGGGTTTTGTTCTATAGCTCATTTTGGACCAGTATAATCTCTTACATACTAGGAAAATATGAGTTAATTTACAAAAGTAGATATGGTCTATACATGGGACTATATTCAGTTGAATTGACTCGGTGTCGGTTGGAGACCGTATCCGCCTGTAGAACCACCGAAGAAACCACCATGGCTTCCATGGATACCTCCATGACTTCCATATCCACCACCAACTCCTTGTTTGCATCTTGTACGCTGGAGAAGATCGGAAACTCGGCCTGCATTGATCCTAAAGTTCACCTCTTTAGTGTTGATTGAGTTGGTGGCTACTTTCTGGAAGCGGGAGGTAAGAACCCAAAGCTCTTGTTGACCTTTAAGATTATTGATAACTTTTACTCCACTGGGAAATTGCATGGTGACAGGATTACGATAAACTGTTTCGATACTCTTGCCGTAATCGTGGTTGGTGGTATGCCAGCAATTCACCGAGGTTTCGCTCATCAAACCGAAATATGCAATACCATCGCGATCAACAGCCATGGCGCAACTTTGGGACGGGCGTTTTGATCGGTAGGTCTACAAAATATAAATAGTACAAACAATTACAACTGTCTACGTTTTCAAGGACATTAAGGTGAGCTGAGCTTACATTGAAGATGGAAGGTGCAGCAGTAGGATCATCACGAAAAAGGGTCTCATTCCTTAGGTGAGAAGTATAAACCCAGTTTTCGGTCCCACTCGACATAGCATGATAGTACATTTTCCGGTCTCTTCCAGGAACGTATGGATCCAAAGACATTCCCAACACACCATCCATTAAGTCAAATTGATCTCCTGGAAGCACAAATTATCAGTCCACGCGTATAGCATTCTACTAATTCCAACCATTTTCATATTTTCTAATAAGAAACAAATTGTCACGAAGCACGCGTTCGGTGAAAATTAACACTTTTTGCTAGTTACAATGTTTAGATAGGAGAACAAATATATAAATTCCGCACGTTCTAACTAAACCATTCGTAAATTTTCTACTTATTTACCTTGAATATTAAACGTGCCATAATCTGGAAATGGATACATCGTTTTATCAGTGGCTTTCCACGCAATGCCTTTTTTAACATCGTGGACAATAATTGAGTAGGTCTGACAGTCAGCCACATAGACAATGGGGTTGCTACAGTATTTATCTCTGTTGTCAACCAAAATCGTCACCAGGATCGAACGGGATTCCAAGAGAGAGTCTGGTATTTCAAAACGATGCATTACCGTATTCTGCGGAGAAACCGGTTGATATTAATGCCGCTTAATTGGTTTTATGTTGGTTAATTGATTAAACTGAGTAATTTCTTACAGTGTTCAGGTCGAACGCAATTATCTGCGGGGGACATGTTTGTTGATCACCATAACGTCCAGCGTCAAGCACCCAAAGTTTCCCACATTCATCAATCTGAAAAAGAATCAAACAATTGTAAATTTATTGTAAGTAATAATAATTTCGGCATACCTTCGATTAATTTTACAAGTGATATTTATGTTTACGTCAGTCTACCCTGAATAACATTTGTCCTTAATTTGAAAGTGTGGAGTTTTTGAATGGATTAAGGTTTTCCAACTCACCATCAATCATGCATTGTACAATACGAGTTTATTCAAAATGAGTTCCATCATTAATAATTCTGCGTGTCATGCATGGATTATTCATTTTTCCAAAAATATTATATTTCATCCCAAACCATCTTAATATTAATTACCTGCATACGGTAAACAGATACCAAACGATTTGTTCGACATTGCTCTGGATTCCTATGCCAACCCCAATCAGGATATGGTTTCAACACTGGATTTCCCTTATATATCCGACTGCTAATCGTCCCTAAAGTCACAGGACTGCCAATTTGGAAACGAGGAATAGACACAAACACTTTATTGTCTTTCGGAGAATCTGCAACAAAAAATTAATAAATACCTTAATAAAATATGATAAAACTTAAATAAACTGACAAAGTCATTAATCACCACCACAAAAATGAGTGCCAAAACATATTATGCTGCAAAACTAACGAAACCGTTTACAAAATTAAACCATGCTTGGCTTCGAGACACGCTGGTTTTCACAATTAACTCCGATTTATGTTGGCTTTTTCGGTATTTTCAAGATTACTAGCGTTAAGTAGTATTGAAAATAATTGCAAAAAGGGCCCAATAAAAAATAAACCAAACACACCACGCAGTGGTCATTCTGGGTTCATTTTAGTGGTTCATGGTGGTTCAACAAGAAATAATTGTTGATTGGTGTTTTAATGTCAATTAATAAAAACTGTTATCCCACCAAGCACAGCGTTGCTAGGCCACAGTAGTTAGTGTAAGGTTGAATTAAAAATAGAAAAATGGTAGAATTACTTTCGATGCAAAACAAACTTCGCACGTGTTTTTACCTCGGTAGTACACATCAACATCGATTGGTGCGGCAATGTTGGGTTGATAGAATCCGGAGTTGATGTCACTTTGTCGTGCACGTTCATTTTCGTAGTCAAATTCAAGTTGTTTCCATTCAAATAGGGTCATCAGCGGTGGCTTAGGGTTTTGACCCTCGGTGAACCCAAGATATCCGCATACTCCAAGAGCAAGGCACATCCAACGAGGATTATCTGATTCAAATAAAATGGAGGAATTATTTTTTGCAACAATTGTGCCGGTAAATTTCAATTGCTTGAATTAATGTTTACGACTTTTTATTTTATGAGAGGCAGAGTGACATGGATTTCGCCATATTTTTTGCAATATATGCATTCCTTGCAGAGGGAAAGCCGGAACGCAGAACTAATTGCAGTGAAATCAGGCTGGTAATTCATTTTCGTGATTATTAACACCTCCAAAACACAAGTTATCACTAAACGCCAAACTCAACCTTTAAGCGATGCCTGGGCACCTAATCCATTTGTTGTCGTGTAGCCTTGGCCAACAACCCTTGGGAACTCCTCAATATTCTGCACCACATTGCTGACCACTCTTCCAGCATCCCGCCGAACATCATAGTAATCAAATGCGTCTTCCTGCCGCTCTCGTTCCTTCTTATTTCTTTGCCGGTTGTGAGTGTTGTCATAACTATGAAAGGTTGCTTGTTCCACTAAAGGTCCCGTTACCCCCCGATGGACGTGATGTTGCCGCTGTTGGATGAAACTCGCGGGTTGTTTACTACCAGTTTCTAGTGGTTCAGAATCCAGCTCGTAGAACGTCTGCTGAACCAGGTGGTGTGAGTTGGGAAACTTGTTGTATAATTTGATGCTCACATTGTACCCGCGCGCCACCGCCAGGAGCAGGAGGCAGCTAACTAAGACTAGTCCCTGAGTATGTGCGGTCGGCGACGGCATTATGAAAACTGAGCAAAAACGTGCACCCGTTCCTCAGATATTGGCTTCTTTGCTGCCACTGCTGCTTACGGCCCGACGAACACTTTCACGTTTTACGCGCTCGAAGAACGAAACGTTTCTTTCGCGGAGGTTCACGCCAGTAAAGTTCTTGCCCCGCTGATTCGTTCTGTATGCGCACTTGCCAATTTAACGATAATGCTGTACAATGATATTTTGAGTGTGTTTTTTTTACCCTTAAGGATGGAATACATTAGATTGTACACAGAAATATTCAGTACTAGTGCAGAAAAGTGAGGAGAGCAGAGGGTGGGTGAATTGCAAATGAGCACCCAAAAAAGGTTCATACTTACATGATTTTATTCCCTGGCCATACGAGGATACATTATTTGATTAGACGTGTTTTTCGCTCAATAAACCAACTCAAATTCTCTCTTCGTCTAAGTTTAGAAAAATCTAACTCGTGAATGGTTTTTACCCCTACAAATAACCATTACCATTACTTAATATTCTTTATCAAACCAAGGAAACTCTTTTAGTATCATGAAACAAATAGAAAATCTCATCTAACCTCACTTGTGCTACTCAGATGCCCCAACTAATCAAATAAACTTCCGATATTTGATAATGTCATCTTGAAAATTCCCTATGGCTTCCAAAATGACTCATTGCCAGATTTTTATAGTAATAATGAAACTGAAAGTAAACAATTACAAAACTAATGCCACATTCATCTAACCTTACTTAAATAGCACATAGCCTCAATCAATCAAATAAACCCCTTTGTTTCATTTTCCATTGAACACCTACACCTCACAATTGACTTTCATTCAATACCAGGCATTCAAATATGACTTGTACCATTCGTCCAATGTCGGTGCATACACGTGCTCATACACGTACTCGCACGTACATCGGTTTATTGCTTGTGTTTATTGCCAACTCGCGCAATTGAACCATGGATTGATTATTCCATGCATTGTGCAATTCAGCAGGTATTTGCCTACAGCGTGATTGACATGCTCTCCCAAATCACACAAAAGTATGGCATTCCACCATGTTTTTCCACAATCTCACCAACCCATCGAGAAAGTTAGCTTTGAAAAAATCGCCACTGGAAGTAAATTTTCTTCATTACTCCAGTAATTCTTGATATGCCTAGACTTGCTAGATTTTCATCGACTGTTATTTCCGAATCGAATTAGCGGAACGCTTTCCATAACAAATTAATTTCCTTGCCGTTAATTTATGTCGGACATAAATGGGTAAAGTTCGGCGAAGTGCGCAATTTCTTCGGGAATATTTCAAATGCCTAATGGGAGTGAAAGTACGGAGATAAATTCAGCGTGCCATTCTTCCTTATGGGATTTGTCCAATATAGGAATAAAGAAGCAATTTCTATGAATATCATATTGTAATTACAATGCTGCTAAAGCTGCGGAAAGGCGTGAGACACTAGCCCATACGTAGAAGAAGTCATATGGTAAGCAAAACACAACAACGATATAATTCGTGAAATACCTAATTCAGTCATCCCCAAGCAACTTGTTCAATTGTCGAATTATATCAAGTGCACGCCCTAGACGCGGTTTGTTTATCGGAACATATAAACTCCCGAAAAGATACACCGAATATCGCGGGTCTAAACTACCGAATGCTTGTCGTAGCATACAATCCCAATCAAAGACACAAACTATAAGTAAGAGAACAAATCCCAATGGTGGACACAGCAGAAGTCAGAACCTAATTTGGTACCCAACCAGTCGCCAACTTTACTCAACACCCACTCATAGGCACATAGGGTTTTCTGTATTCTGTTTTTCTGTAGGACCAGCAAACACTAAATGTCTTATAGCTAATTACGTGGTGCATATACACATTATTTCCAATTAATTTTTTCGGCGTTTACCGTTCGGAAACAGCAGCATTACGTAAAGCAATTATGAATTATTTCGTTAGGTTTTCGACAATTCCAGTAAGCTGTGAACGCACGTTTTAATTGAAAGCTAGCATTTTTACTGGTTGTCGATGTTTAACAACCAGTAAATGTGTAATGTATCAAGCAACTCGGAACGTTCAATCAAACGAGTTAATCTACTGATTATAAAACTATTTTACTCTATTATTAACCCATTTCTAACCTAATGACGCATTAATTACGCATGGTGGACGAATCCAGAATACTATTTTACAGATGATAAAACAAGCACACAGGTTTTTTTTATTGTTTTGAAATATTTCTCACATTTATGAAATTAATTCAATTTCGCATTGATACAAATTAATTTCACTTTCAATACAAAGCACTTCGTAAACGAAGCACTCACTTAAACTAGTTAACATATGAAATCGAAAGTGATTTTCGTCCATAACTGAAACTTTGCGGTGTATAATATCCCAATGAGGAAATTACTGCGTTTAAGTCACTTTTACTTCGAAGTATCAAACATTGGAACTCCACCGAAAAAAAGTACTCCTTTTAAGAAATTCCGCATGCACTTCACACGAAATGAACTTAATGGCTTGGAATTTGAGTGGCTCTCTTCACTGACTACGGTACGTCAAGCAAATTCTGCATTTCTTTAACAATCATCGCGAATATTACGCGATTTGCTGAGTCAGCTGCTGCCATTCATCCAATTTAACGCCTAATTATTCAAGGTACGTGTATATACATAAGTACATTGTACTACGTACACTTGACCATATTCTAGTGTTGGCTCAATGGAAATAATGCTTGGCGTTGCCAAAAGTTGGATCAAATGATGCAACCGATTGGAATCTTTCAAGGTATTTAGGTGTTTCCTTTCCTTCCTCACCAAAGTTTTAGGATTGCTAATCATGTTTGATGTTTCATATGATTAACACATATCAATATAAAATATTCTTTATAATTGTAATAACCAATATTTATTTTAAAGACCAACATTAATAAACTAACATACTTTATGCGAGAAATATTTTTCCTAGTTCGTTGTTTCGCTGTTTTACTGCTTAATATGCTCATCTAATTAATTTAGGTTACACTCTTAAGTCTACTTTATCGTTGCTTTATGAGCATCTACATCAGCTGAATCAAATCTTCTGAACGTGTGAAGCAGATCTCACGCACTTCTTTGTTCAAATATTGTGCAACAGTGAGCAGAAAAAGCCGCGTACCTGTTCATATAACAATCAGTTATGACATTGTGTATTAATTAGTTTTAATTGCCCAAATGAGTTGCTTTCGTTTGTTATGGTCCGATATATATATTAACAAAAGATGGTGGTTTATTGATTTGAATTTCAAGTTTGGGAATTATTGTTGTGAAAGCAATATTTTTATTGTTGAATAGTAACTAGATATAAAATTGATGCTTTTAATAATGTATCGAGCCAATATATGCAGCAAAGGATTTTTTAGGTTAAATTTAGGATTTTCTGAGGTAAAATGAGATTTCTGTTTATTTGCTGCATTTTTAATGATATTTCTAGTATTTTTATGCTGCATTAAATATAATTTAGTACTTTTGTTTAAAATAATTACTCTAAAATATATTAAATACCTGGAAACTTAAACCAAGTCACCCAATTTAAAAAACCACATTGTGAATTGAAAAGAAAATTTATATTTCCAACAAATTTGCAAATTATTATTACTATTTCCACTTAAGTTTAAGCTGATTAAATATAAGTGTTTCGTTGGGCTTGAATACGAAGTGTCTGAGATTTCAGTTTATTAGTTGCATGCACTATTTAGTTTAGACCGCAGCATCCGCCGTGGTGCCACGGCAACTGCTGATTCGAAAATTGCATTGAGATGTTGCATCTTACCTTCTTCAGTTAGTCATCATAATTTGGGTTTAAGTTTATTAGCTGTGCGAATTTGATTTAGTTTAGTGCGTAGTTTTCGCGGTGGTATCGCGGCCGTCGCAGGTGATTCACAAAATCAGCGAGGTTGCGCGATAGTTCGCGACCTTCACGCCTTCGACGCAAGCGCCACAAAGCCACCGTGGTCTAATGGCTGCAAATCCTGGAAACTGTATGACAGTCGACACTCAGCCACCGCACGAACAACATCTATTGCAAGTTACTCTCCTCAAACAGAATTCCATATCTTATCATATACCATTAGAACCATTGATCTCGTAAACAAAATCAAACTCAACAGCAGCAAAAGCAGTAAAAAGCAAGCAACATCACATCTCCCATTTAAGTCAATGCAAATAAAATACACTTGCACTTGCCGAAAAAGTTCTTACGAAAACAGTGACATAAATTTCGGTTAATGTTTCATATTATAAATAAAATTTTGCTACTTTATGGAACTCCTTAAAACCAAGTCTAATCCACCAAGTGTAAAATTATCTTTAAATAAAGTATATTTTCAAAGTCGAGTATAGTTTAGTACCAGCAAATTTTTCAAGTTTGTGACTTGCAAAATATGAATTAATAATATACTAATTAAAAACCAACACGCAACAAATGCTATTCTAATAACTTAAAAATTTCAACTCAATTTTCTCTCTGTTTGTTCCACTTACAAATTTTTTTATAAATTCACTTCAATTCAATTCGCTTCAGCACATTCACAAATACAACAAATTAATCAATTTATCAACGTCGCAACTTATAAATTTCAGGACGAAAGCTGCAGTAGTTTTCATTGTCCCCAACTAGCCTCATTTGCAAAATTTATCATGTCATCCAAAACAATAGCAACCAAGTCAAATTTGCAAATATTTGCACACACTGACGCCAAGCAAGCATTGTTTATGATTAAATTGTTTTCTCCTGGTTGCGCGCTATTTTAAGCACGATAATTACAAATTATATATGCAACAGTTTATTTAATCAGCGTGTAAATACAAAAGAGAGCCATTGTCTGTAATCAGCAGTCATGTGCTCATGTGTGATAATGTGCAATCATTTTTATAGTTCCGGTGCGTAGTTTAACTAAATCGTTGTGCAATTTACATTTCTGTGTCGAACACAAATAAGTTACAAACACGTAATTGCATAAAAAATTTAGAGCATTGTTTTTACTGGTGATTTCTTACATTATGTATAAGACGTCATGTTGCAAACTGAATATTTTCAATTAGGCTGAAAATTTGCATAAATTACAAGTTGTTATTACGTCGATTGTATTGAACCGCACTCAACTTCAAGGTAACATCTAGTAAATCACAAGCGATTGAAAATTTCAAATTGTAGTGTTTACTGATGGACAATAAATTGTTTTACGAGAACAACTCAACATGAGTTGAAAATTTAATATAGTCAATCCACCCAATCCATTTGTTTTTATTACTTAAGATACGCTGACTTGTGAGGAATTTATTTCTAAACAAATAAAATAGCAACGATTGGGTTTTTCGTGAATGTGGATATCGGCTTTTTTGCAAAGTTCAGGAGTAATCTTCTTTGGAGCATCGGCATTGATTAATCTATATTTCTGGATGTGCATAAATGATGAAAAGATTTATTGATGGTTGAAACTAAATCATATGTTTTTAATGCGGCATTAATTATGGAATGCTAAAATTCAAGGCCCCAACAAAGATATGACATAATCAACCGACAATTTTGAGCAATAAAAAATAATTTCATGTTGGTGAAGCAAATTGAAGTGATTTAATTAAATGTTGAGAATTTAAGAAATGATTTGGTATTATTCTTCTAATGTGTGATGTATAACTTGGCATGTTACTGATTTCGAACACGTAGATGATTTAGATCTTTTTTGCGTTTTTGATGAAACTTGGCGCAAAACAAACTGATTAGGTTTGTTATTTATGAGTCATATTATTAAGGAAAATCCACTTTAGGTCATTTACTTAGATCTATACTTGGTGATAAATAATTAAAGAAGGTTTGACTGCATAATTTAGTAGGTACACTATTTCATATAAATAGTTCGTATTCCCTAGGAAGTGTACTGTAGGACAATGTAGAACAAAAGCAAATATAGATAAATGATGGAATAGATGGCAATAAAGTATCAGTATTCAGATAAGGGAAGCCAAAACAAAGGTACTTACACATTTTATTTGCTTGCTGTGTGGTTGATTGAAGCAGTTTGGTGTTGTTCAAGGTGGTTTATTATTGTTTTTGATAGGTTTCCGAATAGTTTGCCTCGTTTTCTAGATTTACCGTTAAATAGTAAACGTTAGAAATCAATTAGCGAAAGTCAATGTCAATCACTGACTTTTAGAGTGCGTCCAGTACAACTAAGACCGTCGATTTCGCAAGAACAACTTGTGACGATGTGATACTCGCGATGTGAAGCCTTTCGCAGAAGAAGCGCGCGATCCAGACCCAGAGGACGGATCGCTGATCACTGGTCAGTCCGGTATTTTCGAAACATTTATATTTGTCTACCCACACGGCTACGCGACGCGTTACTCGTCGAACAAACGAATTTACCCGCACAAATGGTTTGGGATTAATCGGTGGACATTTTGACGCGCCGAAAGCGGATGCCGGCTACCCGGAGACATTGACTCGGTAACCACTAGCTTGAATTATCTCTATTGGATGCGGAATTTGTCCATGTGCGGATGGATCTGTGCTGGGCAACTAGACAATGCCAGACTAAACGCTGAATTTGCATAATTGGGAACCAGTAATGAAGTAATGTGACACCGGGTGTGCATTGGCTGCGTAAATTCCACAACCAAGGTTTTGAACAGCAAGCCAGCACCAGGACAGCTTAATCGTTGTGTAAATGTTGACAAGTTGTCATAATAGTCATATTAGCTAGAATAGTGGTATCATCATTTATATCAACGTCAACTTCTGGCAAGTCAATGTTTCCAATGTTTAATTAACATTTGCGTATGCTTACGCTGGATTAGTACTTGTAATAGTTGTACAGAAAGTAGAATTGGATTGCGTTTTAATTTTCGATTGGGTATTCTTAAATTTCACAAGGGAGAGATTGTCTTTTCTAGCTAATGAAATACGGGGTACTAAAAAGTGACACAACATGCGAAATACATATTTCTCCTTTATTGATCAATTTCAACAAATAAATGACTTTCTAGAATAAGCAAGCAACTGCTTTTTTGAAATGTGCCAAAAGCTTTCATAATATTACCACAGCCACCTCTCTTAATTAATTAAATAATTGAAAAAAAATCTAATTCTATTTCTGTAATGTTATCGGCATGCGGCATCATCATGACGTTACCAGAATCTTCCCGATTATTTAAGGGAATCAATATGGTGATCATTGGATAGCTTCCACCACACGAACTTGTATATTTGGACAACTTATAAACGAGTTAAGGGTCGAGGTATCATAACATTCCCATTTGATTTTCTTGCATTTTGGCCGCCTCCTTAACCTTGTGATCATTTTGGGATGGGCAGTAAGAGATGAATCATTTATCTTTGGAATAGCAGTCAATTGATGTTTCAAGATCCTTTGGTATAATAGTTAATGGCTAAAATGTAATTAATTTCAGGTCAATTGCACCAAATAATAGGTGTCTCCAAATAATACACGGAATTTCCGGTTAGCTTCTAATCAACCAGAATTAATACAAATATTTACACAATTTTATTAATTTGAATAATTGATTTACAGTATATATTGCAAGCTACAATTATGAGCACTAAAATTACGGTAGAAAAATAGTTTTTAATTCAAAGCGAAAAAATAAATAAAATATAAATCAATAGAAAAATAGAAGAATCTCATAAAACTATAATATTTTAGTGCGTGATCTAATTATATCTGTTTGTCATCATTTCTGCTTCTCCAAAGTTGTTCTTAAGTTTCTTTCTGTCAATTGATATTTTCAGGGTTCTTTATATTTCCTTCTTCAACGTCCTACAGTTTACGTGATCTTGATGTGATGTTGGTTAAAAACTGTACAAATTGTTAGTAAGGTGACTATAATTTGGAGTCGTAGTTTTCGGGAAGCGCACGATACGCAAATTAATCTCGTTGGCTTTAACCGTCCTTCGGAAGAACTTTTGGAAGCGCGTTGTCAAGGCCCACACATTTCCGCCGTCCTTCTCAGCCCAGCGTATTTCCGTCGGGAATTGCAATCGGAGCCGATCGTACGCCACCAGTCTAAAAAACGTTAACCACAAAGATGAGTGTTTAATCTTTATTGGTTTAGTCCACATTACATAAATTAGAATTGATTTGATCAGAATTTTTCCTTACTCATGCATGAAATTGTCTAATAACACAATTTCCTTTCCAACTTACGTTTGTTGATTAGTTTTAGGACTCCATGATGCTAATGAGGTCTCGCTCAAAGGACTGAAGTACAATGTATCATCCCGTGGATCTACAGCAAGTCCAAGACCTTGAGAGGACTTCTTTCCGACGAGTTGCGTTGGAAGAACTTCATTCTCAGCAAGCGGGCCTTTCTTGAGGATAGAAGTAGAAACTGAGTATATTCTATCAGTAGCCAATGGTTGATAGTAAAGCAAGCCTAAGTTTGGTGAGAAGGCAAAACCAACAACACCGTCCATTAAGGTGAAGGTTTCACCCTCAATCATCACGTCACTGAAGTCAGGGTCAGGAAACATGGTTGGATGCATGAAACGCCAAATGCTGTCTTTACCAGCATCATAAACGATGATTCCTACAAATTGTAAATTGATAAGACCAATTCCCATTTGACTAGTTGGACGTAAATGTAAAGAGTTACCAGGTGCTGCTGTATCTGACATGTAAACCATGGCTGAATCACAGGTTCCTTGAGTTTCATCAATAACAAGGTTGGTTGCCAATGTGGCAGGTCTCAAGACCTCAGGCGGGAAGACAATGGTCCTGACGACAGTATCAGTGTATAGATCAATGATAACGAGTTTAGGTGTACAGACACGTTGGAAATTGTCAAGCGAGGTTTGAACACCCGAATCAAGGACCTACGATTTTATTGGCTAGAAATGTGGGTAGAAAAAAGATCCCTATGAATCGTTACTAACCCAAAGTCGATTACATGAATCCTGTCGCAATCTATAAACCGATGTGAAGCCACTGCACGTGCTATTATCCACAACAACTGAATGATAACTCCAATCTGGATAAGCCTGCAATTGTGGACTTGATCCTTTGGGGGCGTTGCGAGGAATGAAAGCTAGTGTTGGACCATTGCCAGCTCGCAGATAAGGTGCCGCGAGGATTAGTTTGTCGTCTGTGATTTCCAATCCAGTGATAATTGTATTTTCAGGTCTGTTTCCGTGAAAAATTAAGGTTCCAGAAATGTTTATTAAGTTGGCCGTTTCTATGAAGTTGTATTATGATGGGAGAGTTGTTTTAGGTACCTGTATTTGCTGACATATTCATAATCAGGAAAATTATAGTCCAGAAGATTCCATTCGTGGATCACTTCAAGATCAACAGCAAAAACTGACTCAGTTAGTGCTACCACAACCAAGAGGAAGTAAATGGTATCCATTGTATGGTACTCTCCGATTTTGGGTTAAACTCTTTCTGAAACCAAAAGAAAAAGAGAAATTATAACTTTGCGGAACTGCTGACTTGTATTGACGATTCTTCGTGTCATTTTATTTAAAGTCAGTGTAATGTAATGTGTATTATTCATTGCTTCAACATATCTGCTGCAGAATATTGACAATGTAATATATTTGTAGGCAAAGATGTAATTCTGCGGGTGACTTCCGACTTGGTTTCCGGAATCCACGCGCGACTTTTCTACGCTTTTATGCTCAATGTAATTCGCTCATTTGGTATGCAATGATGTGGCAATTACATTCACAATCAGTGCCTCATTGCTGGCGGCGGATGTCGTGAAATTTGCAAGTCGCACATGTGCAGGTCAACCAAGCATTGCCCGATTGAACAAGCCCACCAATAGAAGAATTTTAGTATTCAAGATTCCAAGTGCAATGCAAACCGACCGATTGCACCTTTATCAATTGATTTCACTTTCTAGTAGATGCTTACACGTTTTACAACATGCATGACAATACAACATGGATTCCTAATCGGCGCAGATGGTCTTCGTTGCTTCTTTTCATGGTCCATCTGTTTCTGGTTTATTCTGGAACTGAAAAAGATCAATGTCTTTCATTGCCTACTGGTAATATGACTATTATTACCAGTGTGCATGCATGGCAACTGGAACCCTCATTGCCAGTTCTTGGATAGTGCTAAAATGTAAATCCACACGTAATTAAGTGGAGAAAGTTCAGACGGTGCTCTTTTTTCCTTTCTGACATTCAATCGCATGAGGTGTGTATATGCGTGAATGAGTTCAAGTGTGTATTACATGAAATACGAAATAGTGAAATGCGTTTTATTTCAATCATTCTTTGAATTCGACTCTTCATTATGTGGTTCAATAAAGCTGTAGTTTGAATAAAATCAGTTTACAATCAATTATTTCAAACCAAGGCTAGCATTATCAATTCATAACAATTTGACAACATTTACTATGTTTTAGAAGGAAACCAGAGTAGTAAAAGTGACTTTTACTTGTTCTCCCGCTTCTGAATGACCTCCGTTTAACATTGTGCCAACAACATTTAGGTAAATTGTTACATAAATTGGACTTTCTTTGGACTGCAACAATTTGCGCAAAAATAAAGCAGAATTTAGCAGCATTTGGTAGATTCGGGAACATAAACGCCACATGTTGTGTTTAATTTGCATTACAATTTAATGTTTAATATTGGGTTGGGACTTTTTTGACATTGTTCTTGCGTCCTCTTATCGCATAGTACGAGTAGGAAAGCAATTTCAGCGTTTTTACGCACCGGCAACATTGACCTAGTTCTGTCCTGCTGAATGTAATCGAATGAAATGCAATCGGCTTTATAGTAACGTATTATTACATATGCACATTCATTTTGTTACAGTTAGATGTTCGTCTAATTTGATACAGAAATGAGTGCATCTTATGTAAGAAATATTGTTGTAAAATAAGGTAGACATCGAAAGGAGAGTTTTCAATGGTGAGGATGAAAGTAATTCTTCTTCTTGCTAAATCAAATCAAATCAAATCGAATGAATTCAATTCTCACAAAACAACAAAAAATTGATATGTTGAAGAGGATGTTTGGTCTATGAAAATCCAATTATATTATTATTCAGCAAACAAGTTTTTTTGGCAAATACTTTTATGGTTCACCTAAAAACATCTCCAGAAGGAAATTGCTCATTCCGGGTATGAGGGATTTTACAAATAACAATATCTCCAAATCGCGTCGTGCAGTATTATCGCAATCAATAATGATAAAAATTCAAAATTAGATCAACTCTATTCGGTATGGTTGCAGCAATAAATAATAAATGCATGCAGTACACCTGGAAATTATTTCCTCGTCTTAATCGTGTCATATATGTTAATCAATTCAATGACACATCCAATTTGTATCTCATTTGCAACAAGGTCAAAGTCACCTATGCCGTGCAGCACAAGTTATTAAAAATAGGTGGGCAATATTTCTGCAAGCCAGCAATTATAATTACGGTGCACACAATCGATTTCAGTGTTCAACACTTCAAACAACAAAGAAATACATTTCTGGTTAAACTCGATAAAACAAAGAAGTCCTACTTAGTTATATAGTGAATAAACAAGGGTACCTGCATGCAAAAATTGAGTTCCAATTGATTTGCGACGATTTATTTAAATATCCACTGGTTAGAAAACCAGAGGGCACGTTATTGTAATTTATTAGGTTTTAATGTGATTTATGTAGATTTGCTGTTATTTACTGTTAATAGAATGTGGCACATATATCTGTAACATTAATGGTAGGACATGCTGCATCGCATACCCTTTCACATTGTACCTTCATGGATATGGCTAGGTGATAGATGGTATTATGCTAATACGCATCGGTAATAAATGTCACTACACTGTGTGCAATCATGCACTTGACTCAAAAATAAGCCAATGAAATGAAATTCCTACGTTGCAGGTATGGGTTGTACTTTGTAGTCAACTACTTTGTAGATTGGTATCGAGATATTAGCAACACAGCAATATATGCGATTGTAGAGATCATATAACTGCCTTTACTAGTTAGACTGGTATATCAACATAATGCGTGGTACCTTCAATTTATGTGATCTTCTAATGAAATTCACGTTTGCGACTGACAGCATTTTAATCTACGCATTTATTCTAATTGTCTCCCAGATTAGATTCAATTGAATGCATTCCTTTAGTGTGAGAAGTTAAGCAAAAAATGGGAATTTTGTTGGAAAAGTGCGTGTGGGAACAAACGTTACTCCTCAGTCACATAAGTTCATTTTATATGTTCTGGTACCCTTATTTCATCATAGCAGAGTAGCTTCATTCACTTTTATGGCTACACGTATAGACGATGTACCATGAGCCTACGTTTACTCCATGATTACTAGAAGACTAGTAGATTGGAGAATGTCCACCATTGCTGAAGGTATGCTCTCGATTCGTAAATACAGCAACAAATAAGCACTGATTTAGAAATAGATTGTTCGGGAGTTTATACTATCGACATACCTTTAGCATCCACCCAAAATGAAGCAATCGGAATACCTCCAATATCTATCACGACTATTAAGGACTTGTAAGCCAAATAAAAATCCGCTCTGTCTCACCAAGTATGGAACAAAATGGTAGAAAATGAAAGGCGTCGGTTTTACAACGAAGTATGTACTTAGGTATGTCAAGTTAGTACTAAAAGTAAAATATTTTCAAGTACTTTGTAATGCAATGCGATCAGAGGAGATTAATTGGCAGTAGGAACAATTCTTACAATTTTATCAGTTGATGGTGGGTTTAAAGACCTACCTTCTTCGCTACAAAAATGCATTATATAATATTTAATAGCTAGTTAATCGTACTCGGAACATTATTTAATTATGGATGCATGAATGTTCGAATGTTTTGATATTACCTAATGATCTGAATGGTGGCACCTTAAATTACCAAGTGAATTTCTCTTGGGACAACGTGATCGCATTGTGCCTGAGGTAATTTTTAAGTTGCTTCAAACATTTTCAAAAAATGACGACAATTTATTTTTAATGCGCACGACGTATTCCTTGCGCTTGAGGAGATTTCGTCTTCTGGTATAGCATTTCCTAGTGTGCTACCCATATATGTAAAGATACCTGTATCTTGTTCCGTGAAAGCGAAAGTGCGTACAGATATTTGATAGTTGGTTTTTAACTTGCGTCTTGGGGTTTCAATGTGAGGGCTCGAGTTACTTGTGAAGTGGGAGCCAAATAAAACCTGAGACTTTTATTGGTTGTCTACAAAGATATGTGAAGGTAACATTAGAGTAATCTTATATTCTCTATTTTAAAAGTGTTTTCGTTTTTTCTTGCCTGGCGTTGGCAGGTGATAAATCAGTCACCAACCAAAGTTAAATAAACATTTCATGGTTTACCATTGGAACGTGTTGTTGATTTCTTTAAACCCTTCCCAGGATGTTTGAATAAAAGCAATATACTTTCTTAGGCATACCTTTTTCTAGATATCCTTTTTGTATCTTGTGGCTTTCCTGCGTTCCTGCTACCGCACTTGTTCGTCCACTTGCCCGCTTATCTCGCCCAATTCACTCGCGCTTAGGAACCAAAAATAATTAGATAACCGCGCACATCACCAGTGTGAATGCGGCAAGCGCAGATCTACAAGTGTTGCAGACGAAATCGTTTACGAAAGTATTTTGCTTTGGCGCACGCCGACGTCTGCACCGCGAATACGTCGTTAGCGCGGTTTAAAAAGGCGATTCCGAGCCTCAGGGACAAATTGCAATGCGTGGGGCAATTGACTCACTGGCGGGCCTCTTATCAATGAAGACAATGCGGTAGTCAATAGAAATGTAGAAATGGCACCAGGTAATCACAGTCGATGCAGGTATAAGAAGATTTCGCAAGTAAAAATTCGAATTGGTTACAGGAAAATTGTTTCAACCTTGATAAGATGATGAAAATTGCATTTTCAATTACATTCATGAATTGGTAATAAATCAGGAAGTTATTTTAATTAATATTCATTCTAAAGACTTACAATACTTCATGAGAATAACATCTTCAGGAATAGAATTAATTTTATCTTTTACGTTGGGTAATGCAAGTAAAATGCAACGAAGGATAAAACGTAACAGAAATATCACAAAAGACAAAAATTATAAAATCAACTGGTATTTAATTAAGTTGTTTTATTAAATGAATTCACAATTTATACGGAACAGATCTTATTTCAGTGAAAATTGCTTCGAACTTTACAAGAATTATAGAAATGAGAAAACAAGGAAATTGTTTTATTTCATATTCACTTTAGAGAGATCAGTAACTGATTAAAATGGAAATTTGTAACAATTAGTAGCAATTTTAGCTACTGTTTTATTTCTTCCCTGAAGTTATTGAAATAAATATCGGCAAGAGAGAAAAATCTCATTAGCTTAATTAACGACTCATGAAAGAAAAGAAAAAGGAAAGAAGTTTGCACCATATTTTCTGAAAATTACTAAGAAGTTACTTTTTAAGTTATTAATTATTAGGTTATGGGGTAATTTTCATAATGTTTTCCATCATCAACTAGTTTTATTTAGTAGCATTCTCAAATTATAAATACCATGTTTTTTATTTATCAAAACCCTTTTGAAGTATTACGGTTAAGTAATAAATTCAATATCAGACACGTCTAATGTTCAACCTATAAACTCATTTTTAAGATAATTAATAACTTTTTGAACTGCAGTTTGCCTAAACCCAATTATTTACCTACAAACAAATTCTGCTTTTATCATCCCAAGGACAATCGATAGTATACGATTGCCCTAAGACACCAAACACACCGACCAAATGAATTTCAATTCAAGATTCTCACATTAATCCAAATTGAACTAACTCTGCATTCTGATATCTACATATTCTGCATTCATAAATTCTCTCCAAATCCAACTGAAGACAAACCATGAAAATTATTAATCATGATCACATGTTTCGGTCAACGTTCGGTCTGTTTTTTGCGAGAAGATCCTTGCTTTTACTTCAGCGGACATTTGGGCAAATTTACTACATTTCAACAAGTTATCAATGTATGACTGCATGTAATGTAATTACATAGCTTTATGGACTGAATTGGTGATTTAAAACGAGTTTTCTACGTTGAATGAGTTAAACTTGAAATTAATATAATAACTTCAGTAATAATTTAATTAGGGCTATTATTTTTACTACATTGATAAATTCTTGCGTGAACTTTAATTTCTTATTTAATTTGATTTCATTATGTTGTCAGTTTAATGCATTTTTTTTTTTTTTGGTTGGCAACATAAATTTAATTGAAATATTATGTAACACAACGATATTTTGCCTTTTTATTCACAAATGTTGTCCTTAAAACTCAATATTATATTTGTTTCACTCCTTATTATTTTTGGAACGACTGTGTAATATTAACAACGTTCATTGTTAATTGGATTTTATTTGGATTTTTCCATTAAACTATGTTTAAGCTATTAAAAGTTTGATGCAAAATGTGAATTCAGCGATTTTGTCATCGACTACATTTATGCGTTTCTTTCTCTATCTGACAGAATTTATGAATTCTGCCATGTGAAATAACAAAATCACATGTAATTACTTTGTTGCTGTCTTATCGATAGATGTAAAGCAGCTTGTAGAATTTGCAAACAGTGCGAACTCTGCGAACAACAAACAATGCGTTCCGGAGTATTCGGCCTAGTTTTGCACAGGAATATATTGGCGTTATAAATATTCGAAATCGCAATATTGCATAGTAGACGAGAATCGAAAAGGTAAAGCTTTTAGTATTGTAAGTGAAAATGTCAGCTGTGATTTTATTTTAGCATCAAGAATTACATCAAGTGACTTCACATCAAATTGACAAATTGCTTTTTTTGTGGTTTTCTTCTATAAAAATAATCATAACTCTTAAATCGTAAGAGATTTTAGTAAATTTTTAGATTGATAATGAACTAATACTAGTCAATTTTAAGAATGCTAATAAAGTTTATAATTATTTATTATTTTATTTTCATTACGGCTTTTTATCCATGAATCGTACGCAAAAGGATTATGACGTTTAAACGTAATTTCAATTAAATAATCAAACGTTTTACTACATGTAAGTAACTTCAAGTTCATCAAATCTCACTTGTGTGTAAAATAATTAACACACTGAAGTGTTCAAGTAGCAATTAAGATGAGGCAAAGTCCGACAAATTGCAACTCCTGATGTATACAAACTAATAGATCAATAGATCAATGATGAAGACGACGATATATCAACTTAAAAACCAAATTCATTGCTATAAAACCAACATCATTTTGTCATACATTTAAAAAAGCGTTGATTCAAAGCAAGTAGATTGTTATGAGTTTTTCATCGTTTCATTAGGTTTTCAAGCTACATACCTCTGAATTTACTTAGCAAGCGCAACAAAACTTATTTTTATTCTGCACAAGTTGTAAGATTCAAGAATATGATTGGGAAAACTTTAGATTGTCAGATACATGCTAACAAATAAATTTTTTTTTCGATTTCTTGTTTGGCTACTAATCCGGTTTACTGCTATGCCTACTTTCACTGAATTCGTTTCAAGTAATTAAAGTCTCTTTCAATCGCCAAATGTATTCAAATATTTCGAACGTTAAGAATAAACTGTTTCTTATTCAAATGCAGGCAATTTAATGTTATTAGCGGAGTAAAATTGGAATAATTTGTGAAGTTTCAAGAGGGAGTTTGTCATTTTTCGGGGGTCTCAAGTAATGTTCAACCAATTGAGTTAATTAGACCATAAGGACATTGTTTATCAAATATTTGCGACTCTGATTGGTGAAATAAGGCTCAGAACCTTTTCGACTTTGTGTAATATTTAATCGCAAAAGCAACGGTCACGTTTTTAACATTTTCATCTCAGAATTGCGTGGTGATGCTACATATGCAATTATTTATATTTTTGAATTACGGATTATGGATTGTAAATAAACAATATTAATTTGATGTCTTCATTGCGTCTTTCGCCTTTTCTTGATTTAAACAGCAAATACAAAAACATAGCGCAAGAAACTGGTGCTGTTTGAAAGCATTTTTTTTTTGTCACATGTCACAATTATTATATAAAACAAAGCCGTCTTACATATATCATCAGGGATATGATTAACAGCAATTTGCAGCGTATTTCCATATAATTATATCCCTATTTCTTAATTTACATAAAAATGTAAAATTTACATGAATCAATAAAATATGAATAAGTTATATAGACAACAATGCAATAGGTCACGTAATTGATTGATTTACTTCACCTTAATGTGGTTGTACGTATGTTGGCTGTACTATGTGCCAGGAGAATATGCAAACCCAATCAAATCCTTGAACTTTTTCGCACCCAACATGCAATTGCAAATGCATTCCCACATGAATACGTAACGCCGTTTCCATTCTATCAACATCTAGCACACCTTAAAGCAAGCTGTAATAACAATACCACAGTCGCGTGTAATCAAAGACAAAAGAGTTTTCAGCGTGCCAAATGTGCTGGCAAACGAGGTATGAGGTATCGAGGCGAATTTTGTCGCCAGCCTTGATTACGAACGTTTTCTGTCACCTGACACTCGCTAGTTGCCACGGGAAAGATGATATTCGTCGACTCTCGGCGATTTTAGTAATCGAAAGACAATAGTGAAACTGCAAACGCTTAGAAATATATCAAAACTGAAAAACACGTTTGCCATTGAATCCCGTTTGTGCAATCGACACTTCTCTTCAAATTGGCGACTTATCGTTGTATCTTTACCTTTCTAGCTCGTCTATTGTTTTCTTGAGTTGTTGAGAGGAATAATTTTATTTTGCAATTACAATCATTTTTTCTTTGCATTTAAATCATGACGTTTGCATTTCCAATGCCATTGCGGAACAAGCAAATATATTAATTACCAATAGCAAATTGTGCTTCAATAAAACTTACCACAAAACCCAGCAATTATGTAGATTTAAAACATTTGAATGGTGGGTATATTAACAGGAGAGTATTGTCTATGTATCCTGCAACATTCACTTTTTTCCTTGTTTTTTTAGTCAATCCTCTGGTTTGAAAAAGTAATTATCTCCAATAAATAACTAAACTATTTATTATTGTGCAACAGATTTAACCCCTTTTCTTCGTATGCCTAACCTAACCTAACCTAACCTAACATAACCTCACCTAACCTAGCATAAAATGAGCAAAAATGTGACCTTCCTATAAAATGTGTATCTCTAGATAGAAAAGTAATGGGAAGCATGTAACATTATTATTCTTCATTGGGAGCGCGCACCGGTACAACTCTTATATCCTCACCTAGTAGTCACCTAGACACACAGCGGTTCCATCCCCACTCATACCTCCTTCTCAACCCAACGGTGTGGCCTGCCGGTTCTATGCCACGTCACCATAATAGATAGATATGAGGGTTCAAATCCGGTCACGGGCAACGGTGGTTAGATCAAGCCTTGAGTCCTGTTGCTCCCAACCGGTGTGCTGGAGATTTCGGTATCGTGTCTTTCCGGATCCCACGACTAGTTCCCGCAAGCATAACTAAAACTAACTCTGGTAATTGGTGATGGGCAAAAGCTCTCAGTAGCGTGGGCGGAACTTTGTTGGTCCATTATTTATATCATAAAACAATTTTGATTAATATGGAGGTAAACACCTCGTTGTGTCATGAGCAGCACCATAAAATTTAATTTATACCTAAGTATATTGAAATTGTACGGAATGTTGGAGGAGATGTTCGTATAAGATGGGACCTTGTATTAAAATTTCAGAACAAATGGTATTGGGGGTTAAGTATAAAACATATGTATAAAGTTGCATATTTTGTGTTCTTATTATTTTTTGCAACGTTAAAAGTGGATCACAGATAAAACTCTTTAGTTGCAGCTACCAGACATCAGGTTGACCTGTTGAACAGCACCGCAGCCGACAGTGTTTTGGATAAAGTCGGGGAAGTTGGACTCCAACACACGGATGCGCTGTCTTCTCAGATCTGGCATAGCTTGAGTGGCCAACAGGCAGTTGGGACTCTTGTAGACAACTTGGAAGTTATCCTTGCAGAAGGAGGTGTTGGCGTCCCATCTGTAAACCTCTGGGAATCCCTCGTAACGGAAGAAGAGAGCGGCACCTAAATCAGTACCCAAGATCACCAATTTCTCTGGTTTAGGTCCCAAGTCCTGAACGCGACCAGCAGCTGATCCAGAGCGGAGATAGTCAGTACGGATCTGGAACATACGGCCAGAGGACAAGTAGGTGAAGACCAAATAATGATTGCGGCACTGTTTGCGAATCAAGGCGATGTAAAGCACATCACGTCGGCTAGCGCCAGCGACCACAGCCTTGGGCAGGACTACTCTGTATCCCTTGTTGCCAGCAATATCGAAGACCAAGATAGAACGGGTGGCTGCGTCGGAGATGTAGCAGAATGGACGACCATCACTGGAGTATTCAATTACAATGTATTGCAGACGAGAGGCTTGCGCCACAAGTCCAGAGAGATTCAAAGTCTTGAGCTGTTTGCCTGTTTTCATCGAAATGGCGATCACCTTGGGTGGTGCGCGACGAATGGGCGAATCCAAAGTGTTGGTTACACCTATGTCCAAAGCCCAGAGGATGTCCTGGTTGTCCAAGAACAAATCGACGATGTTGATGAAGCCATCGGGGCTGGTTTCGTCCTGGGTGGTCCAGCATGGGAATGGCGTGAGACTGGCTTCACAGCCCTTCTGTTTCAGAGACACCTTGGCGAGGGTGGCTGGGACACCTGGCTTGAATCTGGGCAGGGCCACGATGAGATCGTCTTGGTAGATTTGGGCCCGGGTGGCGATAACATTCTTGGGGAGGAATTTGCCGGAGCTGACGTAGATTTTCTTAGTGGCAATACTGGGCCATTGGAAGTTACCTCCGGTCCATTCAATTGGACGCATGGTGTCCTTGTCGCAGGAGGCATATACCACGGAGAGCAGAGCGCCCGCACATACGAGTTTCGCCAACATTTTGAAATCTACCCAAGAATAGAATTGTTCATAAACAATTAGCAACTGAAGCAGCAACAGAAGGAATTGGTGGTGAAATGGTAACTTACCTCTTTTCCGTTGGACGAGTACAAGAGATATGACTTGATGACGACTCCTGCCGTAATTTATACTTGGGGTTTTGTTTTAGTTATAAACTTTAAACAATTTGCTACATCGACGTGGCATGTGCAGAAGCTCAGTACAGTAGCGATTTCCATCGTTATCGTAATCATTCTTGAGGTGCAATAGTGACAATGTTAAACTAATTCTTGTAAACAATAACGACATGCGCCGACTAGCACAAATTGATTTATATTGCGTCATCAAGTTAAACATTGCGCGTGCAAGTGTTTGGATTGATACCATGTTGATATTTATTCTAATTACGGAATATTACCACATGACATATTCAACAATAATTGCATATATTATTAATTCAGTCAAAAGTAGATTAATGATTTAATTGCTTTTAAAACGCATAACATTAAACTAAACTCAAAACATAACGAAGAGAAAGACAATTGTCTAGGAAGTAGTGTTAAGTGATCTTGATGATCAATATAGATGTCAGTTATAGACTTGTGCATGAATATTAAAAATAGGTGATAATTCAGAATTTTCATTTGATACTTTTTCACTCAAATATCTAGGAACAAATAGGTGACAAAACGTAGCATATCTTTGCAAACTAGTTGTTTTCAATAAAACTCAAAAATTCATCAACTAATTTAATAATCTCAAAACTGAAGTTCAACTTATTCCCGCCAAGATTTCGTAATTACTAATGAAATTCCAATCAAACAAACAACTAAATTAACATCTTTTCTTTTTACCATGCCTTCGCCTCATCTCGTGGCAGTGCTAAATCTCAACCAAGTAAAACAACCAAATTCTAATAGAATTTCATATTGCGCAGTTCATCACATCTTGCAGCAGTCAACAATGAAAATGTTAATTATTCAATTAATTTTTCTGCCAACGCAGAACAACAACAGCCTCACTGGCAACATGTCCGGCTGCAATTGAGATATAAAGTGTCCGGTAATGGCTGTGTGCAGCCGTCTTGCGCTTATCACGCCCAAGATACTTTCTAAACGGTCTCACCCACTTCTTGCACACCGATCTGGGTATCGGGAACAATCAGGCAATGCGCCAATGTCGATTAAATGCCGCGAGCGCGTTCTTTGCTCGCTGCGCTTTAAACAATCAACAAAGCCAGGCGTCTAAGCAAGCAAACAAAATGCGGCATTGTTTCCTTGCATTCAATGTATTTTTACTTTCGTACTTGGTTTATTTGTTGAAAACAACGATGTATTATTAGTTAGGATTGGAGGTGGATTGTTTAATCGCGAGTTGTAATTGTTTGGCAACTAATAGTAATCATTAAATGTGCTATCGGTGCATTGTGAGTGAAATGCATAACACTAAACAATTCAATGTCACAAGAATACCACAGTAAGCTGTATTTCATTGTTTTAAACAATCCTTCCGAGTTGCAATGAAGTATTCTAATTTTTATCGAAGAAATCGTCCTCTGGATTAATTTTTAATTTTAAGCTTTATGCTTTGAATATGGTAAATGGAAATTCAATAAAACTATGAAGTCACAAATCGTTAAATATTCACATTGATTTAAAGCTTTGTAAGGCGTCATTAGAACGATATTGCGTAAGTAACTTCATCTCAAATAAATAACAACTTTGCTGAGACGAAAGATCTGAATTCATCAACAAAAAAACTTTTAGAAAACAGAGAATACTAACGGATGACTTTTAGTTCGTGTTTTGATTTCAAAGCTTTCTCAGGATAAAGTTAAGCCTTAATGACAAATATGGCAGATAGTTTTACAATTCAACTTAATTCCGGTTTGTTTAGCGTGAAAAGCGTCTGCTGTATTGCAATACTGCAAAGGATCACCCAAGGGTTGTTAATTTTAATCGGTCCCACTTGCAATTGAAATCTAGGGTTATTGCAATTGGTCATCATTTTCCATTCCGCACAACAAGAAAACCTATTTGAGAAAGATAATGGCACAACATTATCTATACGTTTTTGAAAAACAATGCGTGATTGGAGAAAAACCAGTTTACAACATGAAATTTGGGAAGAAAATTTTCCAGATATTGGTAAAATCAGCAATAGAGTCAAACTGTTCCCTCCATTTGCCGAAAAGGGTAAAGTTAACGCATTTGTAATTAGTTGATAGGAATTTGCAAACACTGCATCACACAATTCAGCAAACAATTCAATGTCATAACGAGGCATTGTTGCACTTTCTTTCGAAATTGTTACTAAGTCACATTGATTATTATTGATTGTGTATACTACGTACAACTAGTATTATTGTAACTCATCCGTGCAACGTGAAATGTTTGCATTCAAACGCAACCACAAAAGACATCCATCCACTTACGTCCACCGAATTTGTTGAATACTGATAGGTGATGAAAAATCAAACAAATCGAGTGGTATATAAACCATGTCGCAGTGGTCATAGCACATACAGATTCTCGGTATCAACCAAAGCGGGAATACAGGTAGGCAGTAGAATACATTTATAAGTTACTGCAAGGGGTGACAAAGATTAATTAGTTTCTAGAGCATTTTGGAAAATTGTACATTTGTGATGGAGACCTGTTGGAGTTGCTGGCTGGGGTTTTCGGGTTTACTTATATTTGTTAACAGAATTTTTTTGGTTCCAGGTGTCCAGCAACCATGGCTCTCCGATACTTGTGCTTGGCAGCACTCGCCATTGCATCGGCTTCCGCCTCATGCGAAGTCTCCGTCCCAGATCTGAGCTACAAACTCTCCGGCGCCAACATGATGTTCCCATGCCATAGCACCAAAGGGATCTATATTTCGTCTGGCCGCTACGTGCCCAAGAATGTCATCGCCACCCGCATGCAGATCTACAAAGACGAAGCCATCGTCGCGTTGCCCAGGTATAAGCATGGGGTGCCTTTCACGCTCGCGAAATTCTCGATGAAGACCAAAGGCTGCCAAGCGAGCTTGACGCCGTTCCCGTGCTGGGCCATGCAAGAAGAGGGAAACTGCAATGCTCTCCAATCGGTGGTTGATGTGTTCATTTGCCAAAGTGACGTTCTGTGGGCGCTGGATATTGGCTTGGTGAATACGTTGGAGCAACCTGTGAGACGCTGCGGGCCGAAAATTGTTGGAATTAATCTGAAGACGAACCAGGTGGTTAAGGTGATTGATCTCAGCAATTTGGTCGTGCCGACTTCTCGCCTCCAACACGTCATTGTCGACTACACCTGCGACAACCGCCCCTTCGTTTACGTTGCTGATGCTGGCGCGGGTGCCATCATTGTTTACGACGTCGTCGCCGGCAAGGGCTACCGCGTTGTACTCCCTGCTGCCTGCACGCAGACCGCCAAAGACGTGCTCTATATGGTTCTCGTCCGCAGGCAGTGCGGAAACTACGTCTACTTCTCTTATTTGTCTTCCCCCAAGATGTACAACGTCAAGTCCCAGGCTTTGCAGAAGGGTCAGACGGCGGGTGCAATCGTTGAGGTTGGCATGAAACCTGAAGGCGTTCATGGAGTTCTCTTGGGAACGGACAACGCTGCTGGCATTTTCTTCCGCTACAAGGGGCAGTCTAATATCTACATCTGGAATAGCGAGACCTGCTTCAAGGACGACAACTTCATCCTGGTCCAGAGGGGCAACGAGTGCAGGCTCCCTACCCATGTTGTTCCCGGCTACAAACGTCTCATGTGGACCATTGAGTCCAACTTCCATGACTACATTGCAAATACTGCTGGTTGTTTGGGTCCCAACATGGTTGTTCACCCTCTCGTCAAAACCTACGACGAGGAATGAGTATGGTGATTATCGAGAAACTGTGATAAAATATGTCAATAATGGAGAATATTAATTCTGAATAAATCCATTTTGAAAGTAACCCTGCTTATTTCTTCAATTGGGCGTTACCTAACAAAGCCGAATACCTTACCTGTTACACAAGACATTGTTACCGTTTCTTCCGAAATTTGAGGAATGTATTCTCTGTATTTGTTAGGGTCTATGGTTCTAGTACTGGGAATGTTAGATTTATGGAGAAAGGTTGAATTTTGAGCTAAGAATTTATGCTTGAAATGAATATATGCACGCGGTGCGGTGCCGTGATTGATTAAACTGGATAAAAAAATTTGACGGTCTGCCATGTTGCACTAAAATCATAAACTGCTTGATTTCTTCTTTTCCTATTTCTGATAATTATAATATTCAATCAACCCATTTAATTCGTACAAGAAGAAATATTTACCATTGCAGTGCGTATTGCACTATTCACTCAGGTGTTCTCTATTTTAATAGCCAACTTTACATTGGACGACTTAATCAGTTCGACTAATTTGGTAATTTTAAATATATTATATTATGTGCATGATAGGTTGCATATTGTCAGCCATAAAATCAACTTGAAATTCTCCTCGACGTAGTAGAGGTCTCGTCAGTGGCGACGAAGCCGAGTAAGCCGAGCAGAGTCGAGTTTCTCGATTTCGCCGAGGTCGGATTTGGGGGCCAGTCAAGGTGTTGCAATCGTGTGCAATGGCCGCTTTTGCATCAGCGCGGAGCGCAAATCGCAACAATTAATATGAATGCATGACCGCGAGTAACACCGCGTCAGCGATCAACACAGTAACGACAATCGCGCCGCGTCCTAGTGCAGACAACCCGCAGGCGATGCTCCTGCAGCCGTGAGTGGCGTGCGAATATTATGTGCGACGTGCAGTGCGCTGCCGAGATGAAATCGAACGATTGCGACCCCAGCGGTGTGGCGACGATGCCGCCGGAGCAGCTACCGCCCGCTGAAGTGTCCCGCCTCAAGCGTACCTTCACGCTACCTCGCAACCCGCTGACGCGTATTTCTAAACGCAAGACGAAGACTCTACTCAGCGACAACAGTTCGGTAAACAACACCAACCACGTCGACGCCGCACCTGGTGGAGGCGGCACGTGCAACAATCGCGACAACAAGAAGGTATTCCGCCGCCCTTCATTCCGCAAGTTCATCAATAAGATTGCTCAGCATATCGGCGGCGTTCAGCTGCCGAACGGCGATAACCGCGTACCGCCAGTGGGATTGCAGACCTGGGGCCCAGACGACACGCCCGGCGTCACCGGCCTACGCAACCACGGCAACACCTGCTTCATCAACGCCGTGCTGCAGTGCATCTCTCACACGGACGTTCTGGCCGAATACTTCGTGCTGGATAGATATAAGATTGACCTCTCACGACGAAACAAACTCAACTCCAAGAAGCATGGTACCAAAGGCGAGGTCACCGAGCAGTTGGCAGTGCTGCTGAAGGCACTCTGGGCATGTCAGTACAACCCAGAGTTCTCCACCACGTTCAAACAAGTCGTGGAAAGATATGGAGTGCAGTACAAGGGTACCCAACAGCATGATGCTCTTGAGTTTCTCATCTGGTTGTTGGACAAGGTCCATGAAGACCTTAACATGGCACCTAAGAAGAAATACAGATCTATTAAGGTACCTAGGTGTCTCATATATGTTAATACTAACCATAGAGCAGTCATTTTAAGTCTTCAGATCTCATCTTCTTCGAATCGAAGAGATTATCAGACAATAGAGCAGTAAATCATTCCTACACCTTTAGATCCCATTTTGTGTATCTTCACAATTGATAGCAACAATTCTCATGTGGTTTTTGCACATTTCGGAAGAGAGTAGATGTCTATAGTCCTTGAGGAGATCACAATTTTAGTGCGTAACCAATGAACTTTGGACGCTAAACAAGGCAACGCGAATTGCAACATTTTATGCGTACGAAGTCCAAAGCCCGCCAAAATTCTGACCGTCTGGTATCAGATCAAAATGCAAGTTTTGCACCGATTGGAGTGAAGATTTTATTGGCTAGTTGCAATATTTGCATGGTAGAATGTCATAAAATGATAGGCGAGCGTTGATTTGATTGGAAAGTAAAAACGCGGATGACATTTTTCTCGTAGAGTAATAGCCAAGGTTATTTTCTTCAAGAATTGGTGCATTTTGAAGGTTTATCTTACGTGAAGGTATTAATTATTCACATTGTTGGATTAGTGTGAAGTTTATAGTATTTGCAGACACTCAAATCAATTTTCGCGGGATTTATTTGGTTTTCAGAGAGAATAGCGTTGGATTGGTTATTTTGAGTCGGTTCTGACGTAGTACGTTCAAATTAGCTTGGATTTGATATCAGGTTGGTTGAATTTCCTGGAAAATTACGGCCACCAGAAGCTAAAATAATAATAAAAACAATAAACAAAGACCTTCCAGTTAGTAGCTCATATGTTCTTTTGCTATATCGCAATACGCATATGCAATAAATATTTGTCGATGAAGTTTTCTATTTTCATTTCTCTATGAAACTGTAAGAACTTATTCACTGCGCGTTTGAACTTTTTGTGGCTTTTACCTTGTCCAATGAAATTGAATGTTCCATGATTAATCCAGTGACAATTGTCCCCTACAAAAACGTTGTAAATTTACACATTAATTGTCTTTGCGTATCGTGTCGTTGCTTTGACAATGGAAACGACGTAACTTATTGGTCTAATTAAAGGTCAAAACAAGTACGCACTAAGTCAATAATATCAATTAATCTAAAGTCTTGTGCAAACAGTGTTCAATTACGAATGTTTTCTGAAAATCAATTCTAATGCATGCAACAGTCAATTGTCTCAGTTCATGGAATGCGCTGGAAAGCTGAAGAGTGTTGTACTCGCGACGATACGCTACGTGAATGTTGTTGGTAAAAATTGCACGACAAATGTTTCATATAATATTGTCATTGGAATTATCATGTTTGTACATTATTTTCCTGCCCATTGCTTTCTGTTTGACGCATTATACCTTAGCCACCCACATTGTTACATAATCGCATTATTATTACAGCAGTTTTGGTTTGGCGATGGCTTTTCATGCGAATTGCGTAACGTGAATTAATGAAGTTATTTTACACATTACGCTGAGAATGAAAAATTCGGTGATTTTGTGGAGGTGTGCTGTTTTGACGGCGTTTTGATTTCGTGAGATGTTAATTATATTAACAATTTGATAATATCGAAAGGTAGTATAATGGTAGTTTCGAACTTAATTATACATTTATAATTATTACACTTGATCCTACTTGAAAAATTTTGTTCGGTACTCGAAAGTAATGGGAATCATATTTTTAATTATTCCTCATTCGAGGGCCTTAGCGTACGGTGACTTATATCCTACCTTAGTAGTAGAGGCAGCATGTCTCCACATTCTTAAACGAACCGCCTATATGTCCTGCATAAGGCCTGTTTGTTTCATCTCCCATCCTAACCTAACCGGGGGATGGTAGGGTTTGTTCTGTCACTAGTTAGAAGGGATTAGGATACTAACGGTGGTAGTGGGTGGGAGCTGTAGGTAGTGCGTAGCTTGTTTAGTCTATTTATTTTTAATGGATTTGGACGTACACATGGCAATATTGTCATCAGCACCCTTCAAAATCCGCGTAGCCCTCTAAACTGATCATGGTTGCAATCTCTAAAGAGTGCTACAGAATCGTACCTCTAAAAGTTTCAGACTCCAGGTTTTTTGACAGGAGGTTACGTTTTATGTGCGGGAAATTTAAAGTAACGCATGCGCAGTTTGTGCGATTTTGAAAATAATTGTCGTAAAACAAACAATATTTATTCTAAGCAAGACAAAACCCTTATTTATCTCTTGATTCCCGCAGCAAACATTTATCAACTGCTGTTAGTCTATCATTGACCCAGTTCGTATTCCAATTCCCAGCTCTCAATAAAAACAACAAAAAGTTATTGTCAGGTGACTCATGGAGCTCCGATAGTTTATCCAGTTCCTACAAATAACACGTTTGAATTACGATTAGATAATAAACTGCATGATTTCTCGCTATGGGTGGTGGTGACACAATAACAGTCCGTAGAATGCACCTCCTGAATGGAAGATTGTTTGCCTTTAGCCACTGCGCAGTTTGTTGTTGGTTCAGCGCTTGTCTCATCCGTATCAGGTTTTCGTGTTTCAGAAAATCAACACACAATGCACATTCGCAAGTGGCAAACATGAAAATGCAAACAATTGTTTATTGTGCAAGGGGCCTATGTCGAAAGGGAGTGCTCACTGTGCTATTCGGTATCTCTGGTTCTTCGCATTTTTTACATCAATCAGTCACCATGAATTTATTGTTGTGGCAGCGGAAGATGCGGAAAAAAATTTCAAGACTCACGCGCTTCGTGCGTCGTTACAGCCATGACACAGATTTTATTCGCGTATTTTTCAGCGATCAGCAAGTGAGTGACGTGTTCCACACGGTGATTTACTCCACTTTAAGTCCTTCGAATTGAGGGAAAAAAGCAGAAATGTTTCGCACCTTGCCAGGGATTGTGGAACTTTCATTTTAGGTCACTTTGTTTTAGGGAGAAAATCCTCAAATAGAAGCAGTGCAAAGATAGGTAGAAAAATGATGATGTTTCATGATTTTTCAAGATTTCACATTAAATAGAAGGTGCGCAGTTTTTGAAATCCAATTACGAAAAACAAATCTTGTTCACCCAATATAATATCTCCCAAACTATTTTCGATCAATAGATAGATGTACGTATGCTGGCAGACAACATCGACATTGACACTGCGTTATTGTTCACCATGCGCATTGTTTCTGATGACTCAGCGCAAAGCTTCAATTGCATTCTTGCCATTACGCACCAGCCGTACGAAAACAAAAATATTGCGTCGTCGATTAATTAAACCCGTCGTGTGCATTGTTACAAGTTCACCACCAATGCCTAGCAGTCTGCAATTAATAAGTCTGCAATTGAAGTCGCCAGTTGAAGACTGCGCGTGAAAAAATATTTTATTGAATTTCAAGCTGTGCCTGTGAGCGTTGCTTGATTGGTTTTCTCGTGCATTACTGATTAGGTTTTCTAGTGCGTGGGCGCTATGTACATTCTTCTATTTTACATCATGCATTTCGCCTATCTCAATGACGCCATTGCATAAATGAATTATGAATAAATTCTTTATTTGCTTGGGCATTTCGTTCGGAAATTGATTGGAGGAAGTGGTTGGAAATAAAGGATGTTGGTTTCGTAATTCTAAGAGCGTAATTCTCATGTTTATAAGGAAATTTTTATAACGCATGAATTTCTGATCATTTATTTGCTATCTTGCAATTCTACTTCTAAATTTACTGTGTGCATGTTTACAGTAAATCTAGAAGTAGAACGAAACGTATACTTTATTGCCTAATTTAATGTTCAAAAATTACATTTTCTAGCAAAAACTTAGTATTAGATCCGTAATTATAAATTACCGTGTCTTAAACTAGCGAAATCAACAAAATTCAATAGTTTTAGGTGATTCTGGTACCCATATCTGTACAAGTATAATTGCCATTTTTGCTAGATTAATATTTCTTAATCAATCAATCTATAATTGGATTATAGCAATGTGCTGCTATTGCTTAATTTTACATACGAAATTCTAAAGCAGAAATTTGTATCTAATCAATTCCTTTGCAGATTTGGACTTCATAAATCAGCAATATCAACAAAAGTTTATAATTTCGAAGTTCATAAATCCTAATTATTTGGGAATGGATTGAGACAAGTGGTATTTTGGGGGGAACGGAAAATTTCAATTAGGAATATAATTTTGAAGTTGCTTACGACTGCATTCTATATGTATAAATTTCTTCCTCTTCATTGACATTTGTACTTTAAGCGGAAAGTGAAGTTTTGAAAGATAATTTTTGCTGTGGAACGAAACTACACTTTATTACCTAATTTTATGTTCCAACATCACATTTTCAAACTAAAATTGATAAAATTGAACAGCTCTCAATCATTTTAGAACCCATTTTGAAAAAACTTGAAAATGTTATCACACTTTTTCTTGAACAATCAATTGTTAATCAGACAGCAAGTTGTCTGAGTTCTTATTGCAACAATAAATTGCTGTAGGCCCTTCAATATTCCATAATTAGAAGTTAATTTGCAATAGCATTTTATGCAATTGCGTTTTATGAAAACGAGAGGATAAATTAGGCAGATGAGTCTTTGATTCCGAATAATCTTGTAAGAAATGTTTTTGCATAGTTCATAATATTCGTAATAAATTGTCAAATTTCTCAGGAGGAAAATGCTGATATTAATTAACATGCCAAATTCGTATTTTTCAAGCAACTTTTAACACCCAATCAATCATCCCTTTTGTTAAAACCTCTTGAAAAACTCGTAATATCAACAAAACGTAATTCAATTCAATCATGTCAGGACTCAATGCTATAAAATCATAATTGCAAAGCGTGTTTCTTGCCAAAACAAAAGTAGCAATCTAACGATATATATAAGATACGTTGTGATCACTCGTTTCTGATCATAATGCACGTTGTTCGTTACGAATTTCTACGCTCTCATAATGATTACGCGTAATTATGTTTGTGAAAACGTAATCCGCGGGCACATGTAATCAAAACGTGTGTGGCATGTTGTGCTCCAAATTGCTGCATGAATTCGCAAATTGTTCACACATTTTTCCGACATGCGCGTCTCTCGCGTGCGGCATGGAAAGGATGGACTTTATTGCTCGGCGATCTTACATCTGCGCCATAGGCACGTGCGTGCGAATTTGCTCCTGGAGCACGCAATTTGCACGTGCAGGCGAGGAAACTTTTGATATATCAATATTATGACATATTAAACAATTTGCGAGATGAGTTTTGAGGATTTGTCCTTGTCACGACGTTGTTTATTGTTATTGATTAGCTAGCATATGTTTTAAGTTGTATGGCGTACTTACATTTAAGTTACCAATGAAATAATTAATAATCACCGAGTTTACATCCGATGTTGGATTCGATTCTTCAATTAATGCATGTTTAGCGCAATAATATTGGTAATATTGTATTTATTGTATTCAGATGAATTTACTTTGACACGCTGAATATTTGTTGTTGTAAAACGTCTTCGACATGTTGTCTTCTTCAGTTTAGTATGTTGCATCCGCGGTGGTGTCGCGGTCGTCGCATGTGTTTCGCGAAGTCGCGCGATAATTCGCGACATTTGCGCCTCCGACGCGAGCGCCACAAACACACCGTGGTCTAATGGCTGCGAATCCTGGAAACTGTATGACAGTCGACACTCTACTACCACATAAACAACATCAATTGCAAGTTACTCTCCTCAAAAAGAATTTTATATCTTATCATGATGAGCAAGTAACGTCACATTTCCCGTGTAAACCAATGCAAATCAACTCCGTACAAGATATTTAATATACTCAAATATAAATAAAACTAGTCAACTTTAACTCTTATGTGAACTAATGCTTGTAATATAATAGTAACTACACATATCTTTCATATCAAACTAATATTTATCAGAAGTATCCACTGGCAACATGCCGGAAACGTTTCTATAGCATCTAATATTCAGTAAGTGTCAAAGCAAACTCATCGTAATACAATTATTTGTTTGCTTCCAGTTGTGAGTCCCAATGAAATAATTTTTGAAGCACAAGCTAATAAATGTCTTAATCTATCCGTTACCATATTATTGATGTAAGTGAACATACTCGCAGCTAAGTTATACTTCAAAATTGACATGAAAATTGGATCGCTCTATGTAAACGATTGAAGCGTGAATCATACATATACATCACGCGGGACCGCTGGCTACTGCAACGGGAAACCAGCATTTTCGCAACAACCGAATGAAATTAGGAAGTACTTTATAGGGAGGGCACGCCTGAGCTACGCCAAGGTCGGGCGCGAGTAGCATGACATTTTCGGTGCAACTTTCGCGATTTCATAGACCAGCGTCTGGTCTAAACAAAATCCTTGAACAGCCGGCCCGAATTGAAAGGCCATCGGCTGAAAGTTGATAGGCAAATTGAATTATCGCTCCGCCACTGTCGTGGATACAAGGAAACCGTTGGAAGTACAAGCATTCGCTCCAGTGTTCTGAGCGAATGCTCGGCGGCAAAACAACTTATCAAATGATTCAGACTACTCATATTGGATCAAGATTTTATGGCTTGTGTCGCGGTAATGACGATGCAAATGAAGTGAGAAGCGCACGGCGCAAAAAAAACGTGTTATACATTGCGGACGAGTGGCGTTAGCGTGTTGGATACGGAGCTCTTTGATTTCAAGCTGTCCGTGATCTGGGTCAGACTATTAAACAGAAGGCTCATTGAAAGAACATAGTCTATGCTCTGTGTTTACTATGTGTTTGCTAACAGATGAGAATTAGAGGCGTTCCTACGAATTTCTGTTGGGATGCTGATGTGGGTTTGTAATTGCTGATGCTAGATTATAGCGTTGGGGAGTTAATTTGCGGATACGCGAAGGAATTACACAAACAAAGATACTAAATGATTAAAGGGATTCTTACTTGAGGTGGAGTATCTGAAAATTGAATGATGGATAATGAAAGCAGCCAAATAAGTGCTGCTGTTTCCAAACAGCTTCCAGTTTATATGATTTTTATTGATACTTTTGAGAGTTTATAGGGAATAATTACCACTCTGCCTAATTTAATGTGCAAAAAGGATATTTTCAAACAAAAGCTGAATGTGAAATCACCAATTACATATTTTAGCTTCGATCAAAGTTCAACGTAGTTCAACTTCGATCAACTGTAGGTGATTTTCTTTGCAACTATAATTGAGATTTTTACCGCAACAATTTCTTCATCAATCAGTCTATAATTCCAAAACAAATGGTTCCATATGCGAAAGTCTTGTTTCCAAAGCAGAATTTAATAGCCACTCAATCACCTTGCAGATTAGGATCTCATAAACTAGCAACATCAACAAACTTTACAATTCCAGTGTCATAAAAGTATAATTGTTTGGAAACAGATTGAAGAATGTGGTTATTTTGGTCGAATATCAAGTGCATTATACCGATAAAAATTCGTAAATTTAGGTAGAATATATATGTTTCTAAAACATTATTACTCTATTTGTGGTTATTAATTGTTTGATGAAGAGTGGTGAATATATTATTTGAATCCAATTCTGGGATATCCTTAGATGATTAGCAAACGAAATAATTAATTTCCTTCTGAAGTATAACAGTCCAGCTTATAGAAATGCGTATCCACCTTCAACTAACCGACGCTGAATGAAAGTGTTTTTCGCTTCCAGAAGTTTTGAAACGCATAAAATTTGAATACAAAATGAACCTGCATAATTTATACCCAGCCGCTGGTTGCAATTGCCTGCCTGTTACGAATCCAGCTCATGTTTACCATACAATCGCAAAATTTTCCGGTGTTTACCGTTTTGTCGTTTTCAGACCCTAGGCCGACCCGACGAGGTGATTGCTGCGGAGTCATTGGAAAATTACCGTCGTCAGCACAATTCCTTCATCCACAGTGTATTTCAAGCCCAATACCGCTCGTCGTTGAGCTGCCCTCGTTGTCTCACCCAATCCAACACCTTCGATCCGCTGCAATGCATATCGGTGCAACTTCCGCAACTCTACAGGCATTCCGTCTATGTCACTGTAAGACTAGCAATGATTTTTTTTACGTGATAAGATACTCATAGGTGGAATTGAGCAGGTGTTGTACACGTCCCAACAACCGAGGGAGGTGAAGATTGGTGTGTCGTTACCTTCCGGGGCGACGGTGTCTGAACTGAGAGATTTGCTCGAGTCGGACACGTCGATTGTACGCACGGATATGTTGCTCACTGAAATTGGTGATCATGGATTCCTGCGGACCTTTACAGACGCACAAAGCGTCAATGGTATTACTGAAGTGGACCCTGTGTACTGCATCGAAGTCCCGCAAATGAAGGACGTGGATGACGAAACGCAGAGCGCCTACGTGCTGCTGTGTTGGATCAATGCAGTGGAGGAGTCGAAGGATGCCAAAAATGACAATAGCTTTAAGAGATTCGGTGAGTGCGTTGAGTGGCTTGGGGCAATTGACGCATTCCCCCTCACTTGCAGCTCATTGACACGCGTGCTCATTCGTTCGTTGCCTTTGCATTGCAGGAAGTCCATATACGATGCAAGTAAACAGGGAGACGTCATACGCGGATTTGCAAAAGCTCATGCTGAAGGAGATGGCGCCGATACTGCACGATGATATTCTCACTTCATCCCAACCAGCTGGCGTAAGTGCCCAACACTATTTGGCATAAGAAAAGATGATGAGCCCAGTTTATTCAGATGGTAGAATGAGTAAGCGCACGTTTTATTTGCAGGTCTATAAAATGCGCATTTCTGATCCCGCGTACAACTTCAACGAGCCAGCAACATATCTGGAGCCCACGTTGGAACACCCGTTGTTCATGGAGGCTATTGATCAGGCTTTGGCGTTGTGTAGTGAAGATGGGGGTCCACCACATGTGAAGCTCGTGCTGGAGTGGACTGCAGAGGCCAAGCGGACGATCATCGCTGACGACACCGAATTAGTCGAGGAACACTCGAGTGTCAAGCAATTGAAGACTCAGGCGCTGCAAGGCGGTGTCCCGCTGACACTAGAAGAGTGTCTTCGGCATTACACAAAGGCTGAAACGTTGGATGACGCATGGCGGTGTTCACACTGTCAGAAATACCAACCGGTCATCAAAACTCTAGACGTATGGAGTTTGCCAGATATTCTGGTTTTTCATTTCAAGCGTTTTAGGCAGCAAACGGTTAAAGGGAGAACCAGCACTACTAAGTTAACTACAATGGTAGACTTTCCAGTATATACATTTGATATGACACCCCATCTTGCAAATAAAACCAATAGCAACTTGAATCAACAGCAGCAGCAAACAACAGAGCCTATGATTATGAATGGGGTGAATTGGTCTCCTTGGAAGCGATCCAGGAAGCAATCCACCGTTAACGACAACACCTACGATCTCTACGCCGTGTGCTACCATCACGGAAGTGATCTGGAAACTGGACACTACACAGCAGCATGCAAGAATCCATATGACAACAATTGGTATTTGTATGACGATGCCAAAGTGACGAATTTAAGCGCAGAAAGTGCTGATATTGGGGCAGAGTTGGTCAACAACAGTGCATATATTCTTTTTTACCAGAAAAGAACTGGATTGTATGTCAGCAGTAGTTCCAACTCAAGCAGTGCTGCAAGTACCAGCTCGGTAGGATCTGTTGGAGACCATTGGGTAGCTCGCATGCCCAAATTTGTTCCCCCTAAAGTGACCAAAGACAAAGAGAAAGAAAATAATAAGAAACCAACGCCTACTCAAACCACAACCGTCAAAGCTACCAGTAATAGCAATATTACTACGGCGGCAGTGACTACCAATTCCGTTAAACCCAACTCGGAAGCCACTGCTCCCATTGTGAGCAACAACTCTATTGAGCTAGAGCTGGATGACATTGCAGTGGACAGTGGGGACACCAGGAACGAGGTGGATAAAAACGAAGAGGATGTTAGGGTGGTCGATGAGGTGACGCTGCGTAATTCGCAGAATACTTTGTACAATAGCAACAATTCTATCCGGAAGCTAGAGGACAAAAATGAGAACAAGAAATACATTACTGGTATCTATATAAATGGTAATGACCAGGATCAGGAGAGAAAGTGTAAGAGTCTTGTAGTGGAAACAGACACAAAGTGTGTTATAAATGAGGAAAGATTAAGTTGGGTAAGTTAATCAACGCGAAATCGGAAATATGATTTCTAACTTCTTGATGTGTTTTAGATGTCGCCGCAACCAATTCGCAAAATTCACGAATCGCAAGTTTCAGTATAGAGTGCAATGGCAGTTTGCCGAGAATTGCAGGAGACATGTATAAAATAGCGTAGATTTTTACGTTGCCGTTACATTGTTGACAAAACCACGACAAGGCCAAACTAGCGCGAGAGAAATATTAAATGGATAAAACGCGTTCGATTCCCAGGGCGCGACGTAATCGAATTACATTTTTGTATATTGCGTGACAATTTCTTATTGTCTATCGTACGAGACGACGTGGTACCAGTTCGGAAATTGTTTATACATAATTGGTATATTATGCCTATTTTTCTAGCAACTGCGTATAAAAACATTAAGGAAGGAAATGATTTGATCATAGTTTCATGTCGACGAGGGTAAATATTTCGAGTCAAAAATGTTAATGTCTAAGTAACGTAGAAACTAGTGTTACATGGCGAACAATTGCAAATGATGAAGGTGTATACCAAAAAGAGAATTTCCCGGCAAAAAGAGCGCTAGAGAAACACAAGTAGTCCTATAAATTGTCAGTTAAATCATTAGAATACATCGATTTGGCTATCTTAAATTATGGTGGCAGATAAAGCAGAGAAATATTGTAACTAGTAAAATGTTTATTATTTATACAGAATATTAGAGTAACGATAATTAACTATTCACATGAATATTTTTGTAGTTAGTTTATAATTGTGAGTTTAATGTATTTAAAAAGATTTCCTTTATTGCTTAATTTGCAGACTCTTGTTTTGAATATGTTCCGCATTGTGAACACCATCGACTCCTGGTGCAAGTCAATTAATTGAAGAAAGGACGAAAGTCCATCTGGGAGTCCACGGTGTAAACTTCTGATTCTGCGAAGTATTCTTTGTTACTAAAACAAACTGCACGTGTTCTACATAAATGTCTACTTGGCACACTCAGTATGTGTAGCTGGTTGTTATTGTATATTTATTTCTTTCTTTTTTTTTTTGTAATTTATATTTCAATTCTATTGTATTGTTAATTTTACATTTTAGCGGCGAGCACACGGCAGGCGATGCTCATTTATTTTGCGCACTTGTGGCATAATTGTGCACTCAGTTTTGATGTTTCCGATGTACACGAGGGCGACCCGGCGAATACCACTATGTTGCAATCAAACCAATCATCAAGAACTAATAAGACTTTGAAACATTAATTACGAACTCTACAATAGTATTGTGACGTTCACAGCAGAATCACCACATAGCAAGAACAACTCTGTGTTTGATACCAAGAACATGATACATTTGTATTGTCTGCATATATTACTATTATATTTTAGATAAGTTGCTAGTCATCTTTAACAAATTACAGTAAACGTTGTTTTGTTGTATGTGGCACAAGAGAACAGTCAGTGGTAAAAAAAAAAACAGCACACGTTGCGCGGTGCAAGAATATGTGAAAAGTGTTAATATGTAATTTGCAATGTTCACGAAATCAGGTACATCGCAATTCAAAGCACGTTGCGCGTGCGATTCGTTATAGAATATTAATATATGTCATTTGATACTGATACCGTTGAAGGCATGACACTGAACAAAATTGAAAAATAGCCGTAACCGTCATTTCTATTGATCTACAAGGAGGATTAAATTGCATACGTGCCTTAAGATTACAATTTTAGATTCATTTGTTAATTTCACATTGAATATATTTGAATATAATACATAAATATATAAAAAGTGTTGATGACTATGTGCCAGACGCTGGAAGGAAGTGGTAGATAAGGAATTGTCATGTGGAGGAGAAGATTATTTTTGTGCTTTGGTTTTTTTTTTCCTACGGTCAAAAGAGTCATCTAGAACAGAGACCACATTGGGAGTGTTTCACATCTGTGCTAAATATACGTATTGTCCACATTGTTGGAGTAAGCAAAAAAGTAATGACTACACCAGATTGAAAGTGGGAGCTGAAGATATTTCGTCTTTAATGGGCTAATAAATCCAAAGAGGAAATTTAATTATTTATGCATTGAACACAGTTTTTGTACCTGCGCATGCAATATATATTTTCTTGGGTGCAAATTCACGGAAAATGGTTAATTTCCGAAGTTGCAGCTTTACAATCAGATGGGTTGTTGTTAAATAAACATATTGGTATAGACGGATTTACCATTTACAGAACTTGATGAAAATTGCTTTAGGACTATGTTTTAGAGTATGCTTTTCAAAACTATATCCATAAAAGGCACAATTTTTTCGAAACAAGACCACGTTTTATATAACGATATAATGAATGTTCTAAAGAATAAATGAGACTCCTTGTTGAGCGCAAAATTTGAATTTTGTTAAAATATACAAATGCGAACGGAGCTTTTAAATACAAGTTTTCAAAGGAAGCAGAAATATTGAACTATAATGGAGAATTGAATACTTGAGCGTTGTCTCTTGACTTATTTTTACCAACTCTTCAAATGTATGAGCTTACTTATTAATGGTGAAACAAAACTGGATCAATTTTGAGTCATTCCATGAAAAGCTAAGAACAATTATGCTTTGAAATACTTGCTGTATGTTTGGTTGTATACATTAAAAGTTCTTTGTAGTTTGCTGCTGTTTCGGGTAATCAGGAAGAAAGAGATATGGAGAGACCGAAGGAAACTGTAAACTTTTCATCGCTACTATTTTATCCCGGCAAAAACGTTCCTCTTGTACTTCTTGCAGTATTCCATGGATTACTAGGTATAAAGATTATGTGGCAAAATTTCCCTCTGTGTTCTTCATCTCCCACAACTATCTCCATGAACATGGCAGTTTCTTGCATTCTGCGTCCACAGATACCTCAAATATAGAAGTTGTCGAAGTCCTTTGCCTGGTGTTGTGTGCTGCTAGTGCTTATAGCAAGCTCCTCATGGTGCGCGTGCTTGACCGGGCCCAGCCGTAGCACCCAGCGATGCGCGCGCTGCTTCGGCAACTCCACTCACCAGCCAGTCCGGCATCAGCCATTGTGAGTGTCGGTCGTGCATGTCGCAGGTCTCTCGTGATTCACCTCTGTTTGGGAAGCTGTGTGGACTATTTGGCCCCGCGTGGAGATTGCTCCCAGTTGGATACCATCCCTTTGGAGCACCCAGCACTGGTAAGTGTCTCTATCTATCTCCTCCTACACCACCGACGTTTCCGTGCTTTGCGCCAATCCTCGGTGTTTACGTGTGCCGGCATTTTCATTCACCTTTATCGATTTTTCGGTGTAACAACCTCACCATTCAAATCAAGTCCGATTTGTACCCACTGCAGAGCAATGAGCAATCGTCGACGTCTTCCGCATTCTCACACCCCTCGCGTATCCATCCTGGATGTCCATCGCATACAAACACTGCTGATCGGATGATTCATCAACCATTCTTCGAGGCGCGTTGGGTTGGCTATCCTACCAATGCCTTCGATGGCAACGGTAGCCTGATGCTCATAGGTGTATTCAATTTGTTTACAGTGATTAATTTCTGGTCTGCTCATAATATTCTTTGCTCACATCCGGTTCTGATTCCTTATTGGCATATTACTACTCGTCTTGAATTGATTTCTATCTGGGTACACACTTGGTAAATAGATGATAGCCCAAAAATCACAACTAGATTTTTTCACTTCCTCTCAATCCTGTGCATCTCGCCATAAGTCATCGTAACCTCCTGCTAGCTACTTAGGTCTCTCAAGTGGTTCTTAAACGATTTTATTAGTTAAATGTGGGTTCCTTGTTAGAAACAATTCAATAATGATACTTCTTTCCTCTCCCTAGTGAACAGTTAGATATTAACCATTATTTATGGCGTTTATAATTCATGACAAGTCTTCGCCGCTCTTCCATGTGACTGTTACTTATTAAAGGAGAATCCATACTTCCATAGCGCAGAGATGGGAGAGGTCATCCCTGGTTGATAGGGATTACTCGATGTTGTACCTACTAAGTACCTTATTGTTCACAAATCGTCCCAGTAATTGACGTCCCAATCTAATCCTGCATGTGGTTTTATTTTGCTAAAATTGATTGTCATGCATGCCAGCAATGAAGTCATAACTAATTCAAGGGAACTTGTTTACATTTCCGCAGTATTCATAATTGGGTTTTAGAATACGGGCTTTTCGATTGGTTGAAATTTACGCGCGTCTTTGTGTTACAGTCATATTGCAGTGCAGTTCCTCATACGACAATTTCCATTCTTTTTGAGCATGGAGGCATGCTGCGAACTTTTGTTTTTTATGCGTCCCAACGTTTGCCATTAGCCGACCAATCCAATGGTTTCAATCCACCCTAGTTGCATTTGCTGCAACGGCAATAAAACCCACATCAGTGCCCACTGAAAGAGTTTACATTTCCTTCAATTCCGCAATGCCCGACGCCTGCTTATGATATATTCATGGCGAGTGTGTTCTCTATTTTTAAGTGGCCGACGTGAATTGATAAAAGGTTCTTATTTTCTTTTATTGATGACGTAAAAAGGGTTGTTAACTTCGAATAAGTGAGACCCACATAACTTTTAATTATTTAGAACGCTAAAAGGGAGTAACATTGGGAATGTGAGAAGAGTTGGTTTGAATTTGAAGAGGATTTATGGAGTGGCAGATGACTGTTTTTTTTGTTTTTAAGGGTTTTGTTTCTTCAAGGCGGGTCTTTCTTTTGAATGGTTTATTTATGCGCAAGGATTTTTATTGTTTAAGTACTAAAATCTTTGTTGCTTAAGAATAAAATAGTAAATTCGAGAAAGTTTTCTTTGAATTTGAGTTTAGGTGATTGGAATTTTCTAGTTACATGGGTATCTCGAGGGTCCCTGATGATCCATTGAATCATTCCTCTCTATTTTGATGATTCTTAACGTTTGTTAACTTTTTAACAACTTTATTAGACTTTTTTTAAGAGTCTTTTTACCATTACATTTGATAAGGTTTCTCTGATAACATTACAATCCTTCACTGGTCCCACCACGTTACATTCATCAAAATGCCATTTCCCGTTTCAGCCATCCAAAGAAAATTGATAAAAATCATTGCATTCATATTTCATTCCATGATTCTTCGAGCATCGTGCTCGTTTTGCTCGTGCAATTGTAGCAACTTCTGCCCCAGTCCGCACGCGATTCCGTGCAATGCCCAAGTAAAGCCTTGCGAGGATCGCGATTACAGCGTCTTGCTGGCGTCCCAGCCACTTGGCCATTTTCGGCGCATGTAACAACACATGCCTTAATGAATTAATCATGCAAATTTCCACAACGTGGTTGGTTCGCCGCCGCTTTTTATTATTTACCCACCTGGCCATAAAGCCATCGGGCTTATGAGCTTTCGTCGTTTTAACGCCCGATAGACGCGATAAAAAACGGTCAACAGCCCGTGGACGCAATCTGATTCGAAGTCAAACTGTTGCTCGTGTGCACGACGTGATTAGTGCGAACTGTGCGGGATCACCGAGGGTCAGCAAGTGGTCAGCAGGATTAATTAATCACGCTCATAATAAATTAGAGCGTAGAATGTTGAAAACATCTTGAAAGAATAGTGGATTGATTGCGAGGTGGAGACGGCCGCTACCTGGTGTTTGATGTCAGTGGATAAATATAAATATGTGATTATTGTTTATACTCGCATGTAGGTAATATCTATTCTTAGATGCGCTTTACATCATAAGTAAGCGATACACGTGATTTGCTGCTTCAAGGCACTTCCTTCCGTTTGATTTATTTCATGTTCAAGTTGTAGATTGAAAGAGGGGATTTTCTTAATGATATTATTGTGCTCCGGTTTTAAAGAAGAGTTTGAAGAGTTTCATGTTCAAAGTGAGGAAGACATGATTAAAATTTTCACTGAAGTGTGATGTTATTCCTGTGAGAAAATGTTATTTCCTCAAAGAGACGGCCAAATTTAATAACATTTCAAGTTCTGGGAAAACTCTTCATCAGTTCTCTCAAATCTCAAGTTATTCTTCTAGGAAGTTCTTCTGTAATATATTCATTTATAAACATTTTGGGATTATTTTTAATGTGTTCATTGGTTCTTTTTAGCATTATATGTCCAATCAAATTACTAGTGTCACTAGTGTCAATTGCTTTTTCTTGTCATGTTTCATTAATTTCCGCTTAAATTTTAAGAGTATAAAAAATTTAGTACCTTTGAAGAATTGATATTCAAAGAAACAAAAGCGTTGCTCAAAAGCTTGACCACAAAAAGGACTTTAAAATCAATTATTTGTGGCTATTTTGTAATTTATAGTTCTATCTTAATCTGATGAAATGAAATTAGGTTTAAAATTTGCTAACTCTAATTTTTCCTGTTCTTGTTTATCTCTTCTGTATTTACTTATCACTCAATTTTAAAGATCTATAAGTGCTGTTTGGGATGTTAGGAAGTAACTAAAAGTTGATTTGTAAAGTTTTGGTAAGATTTTTCAAATTTTTGGGGTCCCAGTTAAATTCCAATGAAAATTTTGTTAAAACAATTCTTCCAATAATCTCCACTCGCTATTCCTACATCAGCTTTCAATTAACATCAATCTGATAGGAAAAAAAAATATATTTAACACACCTCTTAGCACATTCTCTGACATTCAACAATTTTTATTCTTACCTCCTCATTCTGCGACATTGTAATGCTAATCTCATCCAGTGCGGAAGCAAACCAAGAGGAAATCAGGTCTTTTCTATCCTGTAGATGTGAATACTACTGTATTTCCACGTAACTAAAACTAGAATCCTTTTAATTTGCATACTGCATTTGCATTGTCAGCGCACTGCCGCTAAGGTCGCCAGTGGAAATTTATCCGCAGCTCGCTAACCTAATTCATTTCTCTCGGAATCGGTGCAAGCATCACACGAGATTTACAATCAGGATTAGGCTTTTATTAGAGTTTAATTAAGGCCGGCCGCGCGATGTCTTCAAATCATGGGGGGCAAACAACGTCGACCTAAGCGTTTGTTGTGTTCGTCAGATCTCGTTGGGCTCATCTACTTATTTACGCCGATGGTGTAATAAACTAGCTGGAAAAGATCGCTAAGTGTGAAGGAACATAGTGATCTTTTCTTTGAAAAGATCTGAGAATTTCTAGCATTCTAGCGCATTTGTTTCATAAAATGTTTAATATTTGATATAAATTCACCTTTGTTTGTATTGTGGCTTCGTTCAAGTTTCTAAGAAGGGTTAGTATTTTCCACACTACTACGGTTTGATTGGTGCAACGTCAATATGTCCATATCATTTTTCTGTAATATTCCTAGTCGACCCACTTCATGTTTGTATTATGCAAATCCACGCTCCACGACGTATGCTTCGATATGGCCTGCATTTTCTCCTCCACGTTTGTTTCATTGTTGATGGGATGCCAGTGTGGCGGGGGGGCGACCACCCGCGTAAGGACGATCCACATGCATGTGTTCATTTACGTCCCGGCGTCGTTTCCACAACGCTTTGCCTTTCGGCAAAGTGCCGCGCCGACGGGCAAAACTCGGCATGTGCGTCGCGTGCATGGAGAAAACCGGCAGATCGATGTTAGTAGTAGCGGGCTGGCAGCCACGCCCTTGCACCCCAGAGCCGCGGAGCCGCGTCGCTGCCACCCTTAGAAACTTGCGCGCAGCAACAGCGGCGATGCCTGGTCGGCCCGCGCCATGCTTTTATCTGCCCCTGATTATGCTGAGTGCAGCAAAGACAATTAAACGGAGCGAAAATTACGTGTCCCTTGAATTCCCACTCCATGGCCCGCATGCGTGTCTTGCCTTCCATTCTTTCCCCGGTGGTGATTGTGCTGTTTTACTGAGTGTAGGTAAAGGTTGTCTTATATTATTTAGCTGCTGCGACTACCAGCTCCTGGTATTAAATATTAAAGAAGCGTTTTTAGGCGTTTCTAAGTTTTTCAAGGGTCCACAGGAGTTATGAAAGTGGTTTATAGAGTTTGTTGCTGGAACAGACTTGTACTTTGTTTGGCGTAGGTTGAAGCAGCAAACAAACGTAGGGAGGTTTTCTTAGGAATTTGTATGGGAGGTTTTTCAGGATCTAGAGCAAGAAGGTCTTGATTTTCAAGCTTTGAGAGGGCCTTAACGTAGATGGTTCTTTAGCATAGGACAACGAATAGCTTTGTTTTTCATCGGCTATTATTCACTTGGTTTTACATAATTATTGTGTTTTAATCGATTTTAATTGTTTGGAAATAGTTTTACAACATTGATTTTTGCTGATACAAAAGGTCAACATGATAATTTAATGATCAAAAAGGGTCTATCATATTTACTTTGAAAACACTTGCATTTTGATTGAATCGTGGAGAATTGCTTCGAAAATGTATTTTTCATGAATTTCTAGTCGTTTTACCGAAGGGTTTCAGAAACTAGACCTCGTTTGGTAGATGTTGACGAGGGCCCCAAGGAAAACCATTACTTTCCAGATATAATACAAAGTCTATTTTGTTATGAACTATTATTGTGTTTATTCCTATCTTAATGAATTAGTATATTTAGTTTGAAAGGATTGATTTTTATGGGATTTTGGTTAGTTTATCTAACTAACTGAATTTCTTTAAATTACTACTAATTTAATTGATGTTTCTCAAAGGCCCCCATATATCCTATACGGATGGAACCCTATAGTACCTAATTCCTTCACAATTCCTTAACCTAACCTAGTAGGACTTTTGTTTACTTGTTATCAGCGATGTTTAACGGGCTTTTATCTAATTAATATAATCCAAATTGATTTTAAGTTGTGTGGAAACAGTTTTAGGATATTTTTGGGAATCTTCGCGTTTAAAAATGGTCCATTCACTTTAAGTCATAACTGTTTCACTAATTAATATACTCGTAATCTTATCTGGATGTCTATTTACTTCAAGTTTAATTGATTTACGCGTTGCTTCAACTAGGAATTTTTTTTAATTCATGTTTACCGTTAATTTCTATTGTTTTTGTCAGATTTATGAATAATTCAGTAAATATTTTCATTATTCTGAGGAACACTCTATTCTTAGCAACATTTTCTCCAATCATTTAATCAAACGCACGAATAAATCTGCTATGATTTGCTCCCATTTTGCAGTGATATCACTTCTGCTTATGTCAACAATTCATTTCTATTATTTATCACCAATTATTCAAAGTTTAGTTAATCGTTTAGTCTAGAAAACCAACAAAGGCTTGATTACAAGTGATAAACACGATTGCCAAAGCAAACAATTGATGAAGCTAATTGCATGTCGATCATAACCTCGACTGCACCCATAAACAAGTAATGTTTTCAAACGCATGAAATATGCTGCTAATTATGTTTTGCATGCCACGTGCTAATGCGGTAATCATTGTGATGCCAACTTTGAGTACAATTCGAAGGTACTGCAACAGCATCCGATACACCTAGTTGAATTAGAGTTGTTCGAATTGTTTGACTTGTTTTGTTGCACCGGCCTACCTGAAACGTGCTTCACATCACTATCAAAACATCCCCATTGAGTGGCTCATTCGGTGCCGGATAGAGGCGGCAATTCTGCACCAGCTGGTGTGAATGCACACAATATTCGACGTTTACTGGCGACGACTGTGAAGCAGCTATTTGGATTGCAGTGAGTAAACTGCTTGTCGCAATTATTTTCAAATGTGGTGGAAAAAAGAAGCAAATGCTTGGCGTTTTGCTAGTGTACCACTGATCTCTCTTACCAGGTCAAATCATATTTTCATTCATTGCAACGACCTCGAGTAGCAAATTACAAGTAACAAGCAGCAAGTAACGTTATTTATACATTTTTTTCTTATTTAATTGCAAACCGCGCACGTGCGCCGAGGAAATTTATTTACTGCGTCTTTGTAAACGTTCCCAGCATTGTATCATTTTCTCCGCCGTTTGCATGACATGCGTTCATCTTAGATGTTGCAACGTAATTCTTAATCTTTAGTAATAACACTAGTAAACTGAAAAAATAACTTACATTCCACCGGGCCGAGGTCACGGTCATTTTCATTCCATTCTGCTGCGTTGCACCACTATCTACACCTAGTGCTTTCCATTCCACAATACTAATAAAGTGCTTACGATAAATAATCACATTTTAGTCTACACTCTATTACCTAATCGCTTTAGTCCACCTGACATACTAAAGACTACTGAACGTATTGTATATAGACATATATTGTATTGTATAGACAACGAGTAATTAGTCGCTTCGACTTAAACATTCGGAATGGAAACTGATCTCTTTGCAGCTTTTGGGAGAGCAGTAGCATTGAAGAAAGTTCGTAGATCCACCAGCGACGATTTGAATTCCGTCCAAAAACGACGCCACGTAATTTACTTCGGAAAGGCCGGGGTATAAATATCCGGGCGGCGATTTAAGTGCCGAGGGCGGGTAAAACTGGCGTTCTTCACAGTGTTTAGGCGGCTGCAATGTGCATTTGAAACATTCTTCCGTGGCGGAAGAAGTTCGGAAAGTGGCTGGGTGCGGAAACTGATGCCGAGAATCTCGGGTGGTTGATTTTGGATGCTTGCTGGGTTGAAGTTTAAGGAGGTCTTTTCAAGGTTTTGGCAAGGTTTGGAAGTCTATAAACCAATTTCCAACATTCACTCTTGTACATTATACGCTTTGGGAAGAAAATTAGAGAATGCTTGTTAAATTGGTCTGAAATAAGAATTCATAATTAACAGTATTTAGTAGGGTTTTTTGTTCAGAATTTTTGGTGGTTTTCAGACCTTAAATAGGGTTCCGTTGATTTTATAAGTTTTTTATGCTTTTTGTAAATGTGGTAGTTTTTGGGAGTAACTTCACTCTAATTGAATGCTTTTGACCGGTCAACGGTAGGTATTTCATTAATTCGCAGTTGATTTTTCGAAGAATTTTTTGTAATTATGGAAACCTTCATGTTCCTAAGCTTTTTAGTCTGTTCAATAAATTAGAAATTATTTTGAAGTTGCAAATTTTAATCTCAAAATTGTCTGCAGAATATTTTCCCAAACCAAAATCATCCCTTATTTCAATTAGGCATAACTACTTGCGTTTCCAATGGGGCCATTCGGGCATCACTCCAGATCCAAGTTGAGTTTTTGGTGGTCGATTCACAGCTACATTTTGGGTATTTCGCATGCTAGCTGCAACGCCACATTTCGACAAACATCTGGAAAAGACTCCGTGAGATGAAGGGAATTCAAGCAGCTGCTGCCCTATTCACAAGCACATGATCAAAAAAAGCGTCACAATCCAACTCCTCCTCACAAAGTCCCAACTCGAAATCATCACCATATCTCAGCGGGTCTCATCTTTCGCCGGGCAATGTTTACCACATTTATTGTGTGCATTTCAGCTGATGCTGTCGGGCCTGTCATAAATTCTTGTTTGTCCTCCGATGTGCACGCATCGCCGGCCCATTGATACGCATCCGCCTCCCCATCGCGCCATGCATCTTCTGCAATGTGCGGAACGAATTTGAATAAAACATGCGCATTGTCTAATGTCCTAATCTAATTTAATAACGCCGGTTGGTATTTGCATTAAATTGCGACGCGACCGCTCGTTCATTCGTTAATGTCGCATATGGGCGGTAAATTTAATCAAATCTCACGGGACGTGGCTTTCCAGCGGTCGGGCTGTCGGTGGCGATGCTGGAAGCGTTCGGACTAAAATTATCTGCTGCAGAAGGAACTCGACGACAATTACGCCGCACTTCATTACTTCACTTCATTTTCTACATTTGCGTCTTGTGCGCGATGCGTGCAATGCTTTAAATACGCGCCGGCGTTCGTTTTATTTTATTGCGTTTTTTTCATCTGTGAGCTTCGTAAATAGAAGCTGCATCAGCTGAGAGACTTACTGGTGGATTATTTGGAGAAAGGATGAACATGTGTTTTAGGAAATTTAGGGTAAATTGAAGGTTGGATGAAAGATTCCAGGGATTTGGGGCAAATTTTTCCATTGTTTTTAAGCGTTTTAGAATCTCCTTCATTCTCGAAAAAGTTTTTGGCAGATTTTTCTACATGCAGAGTAAGTTTAAAGTTGATCACTCATAATGTTATTGCATTTTTAGTCGAATTTATGGGAAATTTTAGAATTAAAGTAAGATCTCTTTAAATCTAAAATTGTTTTTGCCCTTGGTTAATATTAACGTTTTCCTAATGATGCGGAGCCGTTTAATGTTTGTAGCACTTGTGTTGAAAGAGCTTTTCCTAGTGTTCACACTCTGACCACATTATCTATTATTTCTTTTTGTTAGATTTTTAATATAGAACGGTACGAAGGTACTCCAATTTCAAAAAAACATTCAGCTTGTTGTTCTTGGAAGGACTGGAAGGACTTCAGCCGCCGCTATTTGACATGGATTTTTCTTTTTGTTTCAAATGTTTTGCATATTGCGACATATTTATTGCATCCAGGTCGAATTTCCCAGTTGTAGACCCAACAAATATCGATCAAAGCAACTCTATAGTGCTTTTAAATGTTTAAGACCTTACATACGTAATAATATACCTACCGCAGGTTTACTTTCTTTGTTGTCCACTGTACGTGCAGTTTCACGTTTCACGCAAAGAGGAACAAGTTTCATTATTTATTTCTTACCAATGTGGAGTTGGTTTTTTATCGCCCATTTTGCAATGCCTTAACCTCATCCGTTTTTATTTGATTTCCTCATTCCAATCGCTGCAATCATACATTGTGCATAGCTTGTTGGTGACTACATCGATGTCAATCGGATTTGCATTAATAAGTACAAATAGGTTGTGTGTTATTCGTCTAACCGCGAGTATCATGCATCCGTAGTCCCACACGCAGGATAATTTCCACAGCCTGCGGTAATGTAATGAACGTATGTTCAATGTAATGACTATTGATTAAAGTCGTGCGTGCGTGGATTGTATGCATGCACGCATGGCGTTGTACAACCCTAATAGATGCGTCCCACGACGGACGCACCCCTTGGATGTGAAGGAAAAACATGTCGTGTCATGTTCGGTCAGCGCGCACGATGGAAACGAAGGTAGTCGACGAAGGTGTACTACCGTGGAAAAAAGTGCGAATTATGCACGACCTAGTTATGCTCGGCTCGCGTTCTCACTTAATTTCTCTTCGACACATTTCCATCGACCTTGCGATACTCGTTATCTGCCCGATCCGACGCAACACGCATTTTGCGTGATTATGATATGCATATGTGTTTATGACGCGTTATTTACGCATTGGCAATCGTTTGGTCCGGTTATCAGATGTCTATGTTTGCGCCGACGAGTCAACAATAACGTGTTGAGCTTACCTTGAAATGCTGGTTGGAATGAGGCATACACCGGAAGTGATCAGGTCGGGTTCTTTGACTCGCCGGGGTTCCAACACGTTCGGCGCACTGAAATCACAGGATAATTTGCTGCACGTGGGCAGTGCGGTCATGCGTTTGATGTTGCTGATCCTGGCCTGGCAGAGTGGGCAAATATTTAGTGTGTTGGTGTAGGGTACCGCAGCTAATTGAAAGTGGCCGATTGTAAAATTGTTTTCTTTCTTTGGTTCGTTAAATATTAAGTAATAAAACTGGGTCTCTTGTTTCTGGTTCTTGTTTCTGTCGAATACGGGTCATACGTGCAGTATCTTATCCCGTGTTTAAGAATACATTTCCTGCTTGCAGTCCCCACCGCATTTACATTTGAATATTAATAACTCGATTTTCCACATAAGCGTGCGCTGATGAATCCATGCAAATTGCGTCCGCGAGCCGTACAACGACTGCCGTTGTTGTATGCCTACTAATAAGGATGTCGTTTGTCTCGTGTTGCAGCTGCAGGGAGACGAAGTGTCCGGTAAGCGCGCCAGGGCGTACCACTAATGGCGTGACTTGAGGAACAAGCGGTGTGAGCGCGCAGGAACACGCGCGATGGGCGCCTCTCAGGGTGAGGACGCGTACAGCATCCCAATACTAGCATGGATCTACCACAAGTACGTGCCCCACGTCAATATCACGCTACATCGTGTCAATTCTTCATTTAATCCGACATCGCCGATTTATCTTGAGGTATGTGCTGTGCTACTATAGCGGCGCATTGCGGGAAATCTTGACAGATTGCATTTGTTTTCAGAGCTTGGGGATTCTGGGATCCGTACCGGCCGCATGGCTGATCCTAACGCTACTGGTGCTGCTCATCTATTTGTTGACGCGATGCTGCGACCGTAAGCCCCGTCCCTCACGATCGATATCGGCGCTGAAGGTGACCCTCGCCATCGTCTCGGTTCTCTGCTGTGCCGCCGTCGGATTGGGACTCTATGGCAACGATGATCTGCACAATGGCGTCTCGCAGCTGCTGCAAGAGGGACGACAGATCGATGTGCAGGTACAGAAGATCCGCAATCAAACTGAGAACATCGAGCGACAGTTGCGGCAACAAGCCACCCAGCAGCTGACGCAGCTCCGGGACATCTTCGATGAGCCAGTGTCTAACACCACGGCGTTGAAGATGTGCATGCATTTGTTGGAGTATGCTACAGATAATAACACTGCCGCTGCAAGTGCGGCTGCGGACATTCGCAATCCGCTCAATGGAATCTATTTAGCCCCTACGATCAATGTCGCTGAGCGGATTGAGCAGATCCGATGGCCGGCAACTATGGCCATCCTCAGTGTTCTGCTGGTGCTCTGCGTTGTCCTGCTGGTTGGTATAGCACGGCATAATCGCTGCGCGCTTATTGCCTTCTCTGTATGCGGTTTACTGGCGGTTATCGCATCCTACGTGATGGCCAGCGTGTACATTGCTTCTACAGTTGCGCTAGGGGACTTGTGTGCTGCGCCTGATAAATTCGTCGAGGATCAGGCGTCCAATGAACTAACCAAGGAAATCCTGCGGTATTACACGACCTGTGAGCGCGCTCGCGCGAATCCTTTTACCCAACGCCTCCGGGAAGCTAAGGGAGCTATTGAGAACATGCGCTCTACTCTCAACTCGCTCAAGAAGCCTGCAATGGATCTATTTCCGCGCAAAGGGCTAGAACCCAAATTCACCTCGTTGTTGAATCAGGTCAACGACGGGGATTTACTGATTACAGCGCTCACGACCAGCGTAGATTGTCGTACTTTGCACACACATTATTTGCGAGGAGCTCGTGCATTGTGCAATGGTGGATTATTGGGATTAACGCTGATGCTGCTCTCGTCGATACTCGCTGGATTCCTGCTGACTATTCTAGTATGGGTGGATTCGCATACATGGATCTACATTAGGAAGAAGTAAGTTCCCCAATTGGAAGCTGGAGCAGGTGGTTAATGACTGTTTTGGGTTTGTAGGAAGGACTATCATCAAGTAAACGACAACGATCCGTATCTGCCGCCGCCAGCAGCTAGCCAGGCTATTGCGGCGAGGACTTTGCAACGTAGCCAAGGGTCGTCTTATCCCCCAGACACTCCCCCACCTAGCTACACATCCGTCATGATGCATAATTGCGCTTCTTCCAATTCCATGCATGAAGCTCAGTCGCTAATGTATTTAATTTTATTATTATTTTCGATTTCGTCCTTTGTTGGTAGTTTCAATGAGTTGTGGTTGGTTTATTGTTGTTGCCGCGGTGCACGACCGCTGTTGACTCTCCCAGATCGATGTTGTTGCTGTAGCTAACTCTCTCCAACCACACAGAACACGAATCTAGCTGCATACTGCTTAGAAGACATATAGATACATAGACCATCAGGGAGTATCTTCATCAGCTGTGTGCAATTTAGAGTTTGTCTGTTATAGAGATGGGTGTGACATGCGGCCGCCGGATCACCACCGCGGAGGAGGTGCCGCCCATATGTCGCATCTCCGAGGACACACCCTCGGCCGATTGCCATCACATCATCACGAGCCACTCTCAGGACCTAACAATGGCAAGTACGCGACTCTGAGCAAACAATGCAAGACGCTGGAAAGCTCTGATTATTACTGAGATAGGTAAGTCGCTGGATTGGCAGTCCAATGCGCAGAGTAGGTTGAATCGGTTATTAAACCAGATTGTCTGATTCAGGGCTGCCTGCAAGGATTTCCCAAACTTTAAAGGCTTTAAGTTCGACCAGCAACAGCACCATCAACAACAGCATGCGCAGACGAAGGGTCAGGAGGCCGGGCAGCAACGCACCGCCAACATCAACAAGTTCAGCAGCTTGGGCCGCCGTCCGCTACCTCAGCTGCCGGATGAGAAGGAGCGCAAGCAGCCACAGATGCCCAAGGTGCCCGCTACCATTTCGCAGCACGTTGAGTCCCCGCTGAACCCGACCAACTTCCGCTCGTTGCAGCGTGGCGTCGCCTGGCAGGACATGCACGGTACCAACACGTCCACGTTCCAGCCCAGCGGCATGCAGTTCCGCTCGCTGCAACGTGGTGCTTCCACGCTGCCGCAGGCGCATCCTCAGTTCCGGTCCGTGAAGATCCAGGATCAGACGCACGAGAGCATGTACGCCAACAACGAGACGGAGCGCCAGCTGTATGCCGTCACCGAGCTGTAAACTAAAAGCATAAAAAGTTAATCTCTTTCAGTTCTCCAATTTGGGAATTGCAGGCAGTTAGATACAAGACAATAGCAACTGCATCGTTTTTTACTTTGTTCATATTCATTGTTGATTCGGCCCGTTTCGAGCAAGAGTTCGAATGAGAATCGACGCGCGCACATGTCACATTTTACCTTAGGAAAAACGCGGCGCGTGTCGGGTTCATTGTTCTTTTACGAAGACAAAATGCAGAAATTACACAGATACACATTTGTATGAACACGACGGGAACAATTTTTATTTTTTCAAAGAATAACAAAACCTAGACAAATATCTATCGGATTAGGTAGGTAGTGTGGATTAGCGAAAACGACATTCCATTCATGGAAGCGCAGGAAATGCGAGAAGGTTGAATAATTTCTTGCATGCATCGATGTTAAACTACTAACAACCAATATGATGATCTCTGAGACTTGATTAGAATGAATAATCAAATCAAACGAATTAAATTAAAGTATAGAAGCACTTGGTATATTTTTCGGGAGTGCTAGAAATTTCAAGCAACATTCTTGCGACGTTCAAGTTGCAACGAAAACAATTTTGCTCATTACATACATACAGGAGATGTCAAACCATGGAGACAGTGACTGTACCTACCATTTTGCGTTTTGGGGTAAATTTTCCAACAAAATGTTTATATTAAGAAAGTTTAAACATTAGCGTTTAAGGGAACATCTTGTGATGAAATTTTAACACTTTGACTTGTTTTCTACACTTGTAAAAAGGATATCTGTATCGTCTGCCATATTTCGACTAAATATACGCGCGAGCAGGTACGCGAATGCGTTCAGACAATTTCCTGAATGTGCTAACCGGAACAACGGAAAGTTATACACGTTCATTTTTCTATCTCACACGGAAACAAGCAAAAGGACGCCACACATTTTATACGATGATCAATAACGTATATGATATGATATTGCATAGCGACGAGATACGTAGCGACAATTTTTTGTTTCTCCGACAATTGCCAAAGAATATGTAAGTAAAGAAAGTCTTCGCAATAAGAATGCGACTGCATTGGACGATGACGATGATGATCAATCAATCCGTGGTGTCTTCAACTCGGCGCCGCGGCGTCCTCACCCTACCCTCGGTCGCTCGTTAGGACAACTCAAGTGTTGTTTGCATGTAATTGAAGTAATGTTTAGGGATGTATTCTTTTAATAACTATAACTCGTACGTGTTTAAGAGAAACTATTGCAACACGCGTTCGTTGCAGGGACGCGCTAGGAAACGTAACACACATGAGGAATCATGCATGGAACTTATTACCAGCACACATTTACCACCGCAGCAGCTACTTTGATTGAATTGCCTTGTCTCGGTTCATTGGGTTTCGTTGTGGGACAAATGTTGCATCCGGTTCGTTTTTCCTTCATGCCATACATCGATATAAATAGGCCTGTGAAGTATAAAAATTCTATAAATACATACCAAATAACAAGTAATCAGATTAAGTGAATTTCGAATCAATGTATTTAGGAATTTATTTGTTGCTAGCATTATTGTACCATAGCTACTATTCCTGAATTTCAAATGTAATATATTTTCACAGCGTGCGCAGTGGTGCGTTCTAATGGATTGCCATGTGAAATGCTAATTTATTTCAATCTCTAGTGAAAAGATGAATGAGAGAAATTTATTCCATGTTTTTTGTATATGTAATAAATATTTACTGTATTTGTTTTCTTTTTTTCTTTACTTGGTTCATTTCCAATGAATGTAGTTTGTAATTGCCATACATTCTAATTTTCAATAAATTTCTTAAATATTATCTTCATTGATACTAATTTATATCCTAGCACTTGCAATTAGGAATTCTGGTGCGCATTGTTTTTTCTTTTAATAATTTTGCATTGATATTGTATGGTATTGGTTAATTGTGGGAGACTAGTCTATATTTTAGTTAAAAGAAAGGGTAAAAGTATCAATAATAAAAAAATTGTCATCTGACATTTTCATCATTTTAAAACTGATCTACTAAATTAGCGCCATCTGGCGCACAACATCAAATTCTTGTTACAAATGGCCGCCCTTATCATTCGCGGTGCAGGCCTTGTGGACGCATGTCCGTTTCGTTGGTTGCGTTATTTTCACGCAAATGACGATCGATTAATCAACTTCAACCGCTTAATCAGTGAAGCATCCGGGAATCCGCCCCAACATGAACAGACGGCCCTCCGAGGAGCGCAAGCATCGCAAACATGGTAAAAAGCACATTTGTGCGTTGTACATATCGCATAACCTTACACCAAATGCCCAGTGGCCCACTTTCCAAGCACAATTTGCACGTTTCTGCACTATTCAAGTTGTACTAGAGTAGGCTGATTAGCTGTTGTAACTTTTCTCTGTTTGTATTCTCCTTATTAATGCGCCGAATAGTTATCGCGTCCGTCTATTATTAAAAGTGTTCCATTCAGTTGCCTTGTGTGTTGCATTTTTCTACTGTTTTGTGTTATTTCATTTACCATTTCCAATGATGTCAGGATTTTACAGTTGCATGCATTTTAGTCGATCACAGCTTTTCACAAATTAAAACTTTGCTTAAATTTGTCAGTGTTTGTTAGGCTCTGGGCGCGATCGCTCTCGTTCACGGTCTCGCTCGCCTCGAGATGAAGTCCCAAAGCTGGAGAACATCTCGTTAGATGCAAAGAATCGCCTCAAGAGAGTTGGTAGCCAAATCAAACTCAGTACCCAGCAGAATCGAACAGTTTCTCCACCGCAACGTCCGAAGCTGTCGGTCGCTACTGCATTTAATCAGGACAGCGATGATGAGCCAGAGGAGATGCCTCCAGAGGCAAAAATGAGAATGCGAAATATAGGAAGGTAAGCCATACCCATGCAAATTACTTCTATATAAGTAAGTATCAAACCATAATTGATTGTTGTATTTTAGGGATACTCCCACATCCTCAGGGCCTAATTCATTTGGAAAAACAAAACAAGGTTTTAGTGATGCAATGAAGGTCTTTGAAAAGAATATGAGACAAGCCATGGAAACCGTTTCCCAAAAGGTAAATATTCTCTTTGAAAATGAGTAATTCTTATTTTGTATCACTTCGAAAGGTGCAGAAGTCGTCAAATTACGATGAAGGTCCCAAGATTTTTCCAGAGAATAATTCGAAGGTATCAGGGTATACATCGGACTGAAACGATTATTCGATGTAATTTAAAGGAGTTAATGCGTTCGTTAGTTTATAATAAACTAATGACGGTAAGTGATTGCAGAAGAGAAGTTTAAGTAATTGATAAATAAATTTCGAGTACATTATATCAACTACTCTTGAAAACTTTCCGATATTATCTTTGCATTGCGACATTATCAAAATCCCAAAATTTTCGGTGTTTTATCATTATATGTACATGTCATGCATGTAGACTTGTTAATCATTTCTTAAAATGTTTGGAAGAATAATCAAGGAAAGGGCTAAGTGCATGTAGAATTGGAGTTCAGATTAAAGTAAATATCTTCAATATTTAGCGTTTTTCGAGATTATGCAACTTTAATGTCAGTAATTGAATTTCATTTGTTTTCAGATCCGATTCCTGTCCGTAACATTCCTAAGTCCCTTTTAAGCAAATGAGAAACTTGCTCACAAATACTATTTTACCGGTACTTATATGATAATTTCACTATTAAAATATACATCTGTTTTTTGTTTGATTTAAATTTGTTGGACCATATCCGCTAACAAGTTGGAACGCGCCTGCGCGTTAACTCTGCGTCGCTTATCAATGTCAAGGTTATAAAAGTTCTATGAAATTCTTCCACAAAATCTGCAGTTAATCATGTTTTGAAAGTGCACTTAGCTAAAGGTAAGTAAAACCATATTATTTACGATCTGCACTATGTGTGCGTATATAAATATCAGAAAATAGTAATCGGATGACAATGAAAACAAGAATTTGAACAGACTCCACTTTATTGCATCTCATAACCTCCCGAATAAGAGGGCGTAAAACTTGGTACTAAATGTTTAAATGTATATTAGTACAATAAAAGCACAAGATAACCGAAACTCGTATTATACTGCTGGCGACACGTAAATTATAAGCAAACAAAGTTTGAGACAATATTTTGCACAATAAGATGACAACTGTTGAATCCATTCTACTTTTCTTCATGAAAAACCTCCCTTTTGCATCTACTTTCTGGCAGCGTTACCGGCACGGTTGTTATCCCTACCAGGGAAATTCCTCTGTGGTGGAGTTCTCTTCCTTCTGTCTTCCTTGCTTCTGTTGCGCACCACTTTACTGTGGATTGCACAGGACACACAGTAGTGCAACTTTGCATATAACTTGGGGAGGACAAATTCTAAGCAAATAATGGAACAATTAGGCATTGCAAAAGTTATTCAAACTATAACCTACATATTGGAACTCCATTAAATAAATGGTGTATGTTAAGATACTCTTTCTATTTTCTACTCACGTGGGTATACAGAAGCTTCAGTGATATCCCTAACAGCGGCAGCTTCGACAATGTTACGAATCACAAACTTCTTGATTGCTTTATCCTTGGGCACACAGCGAGCACAGTTGGTACATCGGACTGGCTTCATGTGGCCACGGCCGTGCTTCGCACGCCCTCCATTACGTCTTTTGCAAGTCTGCAAAAGAAACCAACAGCATTGATTAGTAAATCCATATTGATTGAGATTGTGCCACAATGAAACGACGCAAGAGATGCACCAACGAAGAGAATTATAGCCACATGTCCCACAAATAGGTTATTTCAACAATGACGTTGAATTTTCTCCTGCAATGCATATCACCCATTATCGTTGCATTTTTTCTTCTCTTCGTTGTTTTCCACCGGTAGCACGCCTTCTTACACTATGAGCCTCTGTTATTTACTATTTTACACGTAGCGCTTACCATTTTATGTTGTCACTACCAGACACCAACGGAACTAAAGAACGCAAGAGAGCTAGCGTAGAAGTGAGCAAGCCTTGGCAGGAAATAGACGGCGCCATCTGCCTATAGCATTTGGCGTGTAATTTAAACGTAGTACCGAATAGTGTACCAAGGAAAAAGCATGAATACAGTTAGGATAACGTGTAGTACTTTTAGATAATTTCATGCGCTTGGTTAAATAAATCAGGGCATAAATCAGACGTTTTGTTTGATTGGATTAGGTTTTTGCTGGGTTTTCACGGATAGCCTCCGAGTAATCGCATTTCTTAAATTTTTTGCATTTGTTGTTGTCGGTTGTGTTTTATTTCTTGATGCGATTGATCAAAGAAGCGGTCATAAACAATTGCGTCCGGTGTCGCCTAGAAAACTTGCGGTTTTCGCGGATGTTTCGACCATGCACTTCATAAACTCTGTGAAATTGTGAAAGTCTTTCAAAGTAGTATAAATAGTCACTGCTTGTGTTTGCGAACAGTATCAAATCAATCTCTCAACAGTTGTTAAACTGAAAATAACGTAAACTTGTAAAAAAACGAAGGCACCATGAAACTACAAGTAAGTAAAAAATACAACAATCTTTAATTTGATTAATTTATTCACTATAATATATATATATATATATATATATACGTGTCTCTGGGCCATTAGTAGAAGTCAAAAGTAATTAACACGTATGCAAAAGTAGGCTTTTCCTCAAATGCATGAGATAATAAAGTAAATAGTATTATTATAAGTATTTTGTAATTTTTAATCAAAACTTTAAAAGTGCAAAATAATATAACATATATAAAAGTCCAATAAAATCATCAAAAATCTAACAAAAAGGAAAATAAATAATAATAATAATACCAATAACATTTGTAAACATTGCAATTGTAGATTTTCATCCTATTTGTTGCACTTTGCGCCTTGGTATACTCAGCTCCTAGAAGCAGGAAACCTGAGCCGAATGAAGAAGAGGATCCTTTAGTACGCGCACAGCGTCAAGCTGGAGGCGGTGATCATCACGACGCTGTTGATTTCGGTGCCCACACCGGTGACCATGGTGCATTCGGCTGGTACGCCGACTTCCCAGTGCATTCTCATTAGCATGCAACGTTTTCTAAACATTTCCAAACTCAACATAATTCTCTTCGTCTTTCCATGTTTAACATCAGAGTGGGCGCATTTGAACGGTTTTGTTTCTGTTGTCGTGTTATCTGCAGTCCTGTCTCACTCTCCAACTCCTTCTTTCACATTCTAGCCCACTTGCATCTCCCTTTTGTATCGCTTCCGTCGTTTCTGTGCTTCTATTGTTCAAAAAATAAATTTGTTGTACATTGTTAAGTGACTAGTCTTGTTTGTTTGCGCCCTCTGTTTTGCCCACTAAAGTTCCAACAAATCAACGTAATGCTAACAAACTCATTAACACATAATTGTAGCATATCTCTACCCCTCAACGCACAATCCTGCATTGATTGCGCAGAGGTGAAGTAATTTAAGATTGAAGTACGCAATTGATCACAATTCAGTAATGAAGTAAACAGCCAAAAATCAACAAATACAGTACAGTTATTGGTTATTTGTCGTTAAGGCTAATTTACAGATATGTATACATTTTGAGTGTACAATTACTTTATATGCTTGCAATAGTCTATTACCTGTTTGATGAAAGAATAAACATGCAGTATAATGAATTGATACAAGTGCTGTTAATTCTTTCTTCAAACACACAAGATATTTACTGAAATACATGTAAAGCATTTCTCATTCGTAGCAACCAGCCGTGTTATATTAGTCTGCCTGCATTGCTGTTTTCTGAAAGTGTAGCGTGTTTTGCAAGTAATATTCGAAAGTCTTATCACGGCGTAAGCCACAGTTACAATTAGGTCTAATCTTGGAGAAGACGCAGATTGCAGACATTAAATGGAATATTTAATGTCATCATACATTATACATCATACAGAAATATATCTTTGTTGTGACTTTTTTGACTTATATTGTACATTGAACAATCACCTTGTTTGCATAGCTTTGGGATAGTCGAGGAGTAACAGTTTCATTAGACATTTTAATAGTTGTTAACGTTCATTACAATTAGTATAACTATCAAGGAGCGCTTAACTCCTCGTATTACTAGTAAATGCAAATTCTTTGGCATTGGTATCTGTCATGGAAGTTGCACAGTTTATACAGTGAGGTCACATTTAACTTAGATACAATTACTCAACCAAACTTGCAGTAATGTTGGATTCGGTTCTTTGCAGAATCAATTTTGAGCAACACAGTGGAGTGAGTGGTTCATGTGGATCAAGTGCACAACCTCCATGATCCTGGTAAGTTTGTAAGTACTATCGCCGACGATAGTAGGGTAACTTTGATGCGCCCGCTTCGTGTACGCGGAATGCACGGAGGAATTTACAATTATTGACATTTATATTATACTTACGGCTTCCAACCCATCATGACTTTTCTGAAGGGTACAAAAATACCATGATTTGGCTCACTGGAACAATTTTTCACACATTATTGTATCAATCTAGTATTTTTGGCAATTTTTATGCTTACCATTGGAAGTACCTTCGGTTGTTGTAAGTCCCATCTGAATGGCCATCAGGAGTACACAACTGCACGCCAACAAACTGTTCTGATTGGGATAGCAAGTGTCCTACATAACGGACTCGTCCACCACGAACAGGGCCTTCTTGGGTGATAACTTTCACCCAATAATCAAGTCTGAGATCACGTGGGAGTCGTGGCAAAAACGGCTGCCAACCAGGCGGGGGTACGTTGTCTCTTCCAGGTTCTGGAGCAGATGCACGCCTGAGTCCACTCTTAGGCGCACTGCTATACGATGCATCTCTACCACTCGTGATGCAGTCAATCGACCGTCGTAGGAATTGTTCTGCTTCATCGACAAGACTATCCGTGGAGTCTCCACTGTCGTTAGTTGCGCCCCAATCGGAGCGCAGTTCTGGGAGTGAACCGTTTGTGAATCGGACGCGTGCTGGAGTTGTACGGACTACCGTTTTACGACATGGGGACACTGGAGCTGAACAACGGCGGGATTGGCCTGGAGCTGGAGGACTTAAGGGCACAAGACTATTGTAGCGCGACTGGGAGTGTCTGCAGCTGGGCGAAGCAGAGCTCCACACTTCTTTTTGCGACTGCAATGTGGTAGAAGAGATAATATTTCGTAGCCTTGTTTTTACCGTAGATCACTTACATATCCAGGCGAATATAAATCAGTGGTCTTCAAAAACTGGCCGTATTGCAGCGGACAGGTCTTCAGATTAGTTGGGCAGAGGTGATCTGCAGAACGGGATAATTCCGGTACCATGCTAGTGAAGCCGATATCAGAGAGCAAGATTCGACGTGCTTCCACGGTTTTCTCCGATGGACGAAGTCTGGACCCCGGCATGGGGAATTTCGATGGTAATGTCATAAAATTCTCACCCATTTTGACTTTCAGCGCTAGGCTCGATTCCGATCGCCATGAATTATTTTCCGGCAGGGCAGAAATCTCTGTTTGAGCACCGGATTCCTTTCGGATAGCGGAGGAAAATGCCAGCAGTGGGCGACATTTTGGGCGTGACGGAAGCATACCGCGTAGAGCTTCTCTAAAAACATGAATAGTGGTAAAGTGACACAGGTAAATAGAAAAACGATGCTGACATTCACATATATTTTGGCTGGCCAGTAACAACCTACTTGATTATTTAGCATTAGACTCTTACCTATGCATCATAGGTCGATATTGTAACGGATTTGGACATGTATTTCTTCTTCCCATATTTCCATATTCAACATCATGGATACCCACCTTTGAAATGTCTGTTTCTAAGTATCTTATTCTCTCATCAAATCTATCAAAGCTTTCATCCTTCTCCATACTTTTGTTTTCAAAACTAGAGTCTTGGAAAGAAGAGTAGAAACTCTTCAGGCTCTTCATTTCATCATGGTTAATGGAATTATCAGACTTTGAGTTATATATTTGTGAATTCTCCCTGGTAAAGTCAAAAGTCTGACTTTGGAAATTTGAATTCTCTTGATTTTCATTCTCGAAGTTGTCATTAAAGACATCATCTTCCAACTCCCTATCAGAGATATCAGCAGACAAGTTCTGGTCAAAATCAGAATGTTTTCGAATAGCTGAAGGTACAAACAATCCATCAGAATGTGCAGCAATAGTACCAGAACCACCATCAATGGATATAAGTGGCTCCTTCAAACTAGTCTCCTTTGTGTCTTCATTGGTGAAAATCAACTCAATGTTATCCACCTCCTGGTCTATCATGTCAGTACTAGGTGAATGTTGCATCACTGCATTTGATTCCTCTTCTGCACTTGGTGCATCCTCCTCTTCTTCCTTGTTAGCTGTTACCTCATCCATGTCTCCTTGCTGACTCCGCTTGTGGGTAATGTCCAAGTTAATATTAACAGATATCTTCTTGTTCTTGTATGTTATTGTTTTGTTATATTCTGTGGCATGAGACTCCTCCAGGCCCCCAACATGTTGTTCTTTGGATGGTGTATCAACTAACTGCTGTCTAAGTAGATGATTTTCAATGCTGAGGGTGGCAACTGCACTCTCCAAATTCTCCACTGGCCAAGACTTTTCTTTCAACTCTAGTATTTCATTTCTGCTCTCTTCCAGAGCGCCACGAAGCGAAACCACAGTTTGATGCAAAGTTTTAATTGCCTCTACATAATGCCCACCATCGTTGTCCATCGTAGCCGAAGATCATCCATGCTGCTTCGCGAACTTCCCGAGAAGAAATCAGCGTGTCGCAAATGATCAGCTAAATAAGTGGGCATCGGCGATATCAATGCGAATAGGAATCAATAAATTTGTTTTTAACTACCCCTGGGAAGAGAGGTGATGAACACAGAGCGAGTTAGAATCAGCTTACGTCGCTGGCGAGCACTAACGAAACGATGAGGTGCGCGCGTCGTTTCTTTACTGGATTATGGTCACCGCGCGCTTCGACTGTCTGTGGCGGCTTGCTAAAATGATAGGCCTAGGGATACCCAATTTGTGCCAGCTTTGCGTTGCGCTGTTGTGTCGTCGTTCGTCAAAACACAGTAGCCGCTCACCTCGCAGCATGCGACTTCCTCGTTCCGCAATCGATTCCCGCGGCAGGCATTGAATTAACACGCGATTAACACGGTAAAGATTTAACACCCTCGCTTGCGGGTGCCTGGCGACGAATGGCAGGTTGAGTAGGTTGATTATTCCGGCAGGAAGACCGAAACGCATGTGCGCCTGGAATGCTCGGAACAATAGCAGAAGTAGCAGGTTGAAATCGTTATGTTGCGCAAGTTGCACCGCGCAATCCAGAATCGACGTCATCGAATAAAAAACGCAACAAAATTGCGATGGGAAAGCAAAGTGTTGTCATTCGTGCAAAACTTGGAACGAGTGTGAACAATTCTAATTTTCTTGCATGTTTTTCTTTTCCTAGTTACTACAACAACAACAACAACAAGGTAGGGCAGTTGCAAAGTAAGACTGGTAGAAGGTTTCCCACGGTGAAGATGTAAGGCTGATAAAAGTATCTTGAGCAGTTATATCCTTATGGGCATACCAAGTAATTCCATTGACCTTCAATTTGAAAAACAATTTCACTTCAGGAATTGAATGACTCCGGATAAATTAGATTCTCTCATTTGTAAGGAACATCTCAATCCGTCTATTTATCACTTACACATGAATCGCATTGGAATTATACAGTAGATAGAACATACAAACTTAGGTATAATACTTGGGATAATATCAATAATACGAACTTAATATAACTAACGTGCCTCCTAGAAATACAAATCCAACGAAAGCATGTGAATCTTCGTGCTTAGTGATTGAGTGATTAACATCTTCGTTTCATCTTGACGCATTTCATTGAATTCCAGTTCATATTGCACGATTCCGACCCATAATTCTAACATACCACTCGTATAATGAAAATTGTCAACGGTTTAAATCTAAATCAAGGTAGCTCAACACCAGAAAATTGTGAGAATTACTCGTCACTGTGGCGTCTCATGTTCCTCTTAAATGCCTACGGTTAAGTACGACAATAAATATAATTCTCTATCGGATTCCCCACACGCATTCATGTATATTACACTAAATATTTCACTACTTGGTTATCCTGTTTATTGTAGTCGCCATGTTACAAATCCATGCGTGGCACCTCTACTAATTGCATTTCATGCACCGATGAAGCAAAATCAATTATGAAAATATTTTCGATTTTCGTTTGGTTTCACTGATTTCTAATGCAAATACAATACACGTGTACGCGTCGGACAGATTTGCAAGGCCTTTATCACTTTATGCTAACCCGAGCTTCAACCCTCGTCTAAACTTAAACATACCCTTATCAATTATCAAGAGTAGTCGTGTAGCGTTTGCGGCAATTAAACTTTAGTTGTACCGTGGAGCAAAACAGCACAATGCATGTGAACTTAACGCGTAAATGACTTTGACTCACTTTGCAGGTATGCAGAGCAGACTTGAATTTGCTGACTGCTGCTACCAATCACAATTGTTCAACAATATCGTATAAATAATGGACAACAATTAAATGCTTTCACGAACATAATAAACAGTCTAATATAGTGAATGTATAGAATTTAGCTTTGATCATATTTTGTTGTATGTGTACGGTAAAATTTTGATTCATTTGTGGGTTTTTGTTTGTTGTCATCGTTTATTACCTTCCGATAGCAGTTAGTAGAAACTCAGAGTCACGTCCGAAAATGGACGCAGTTCTGCTGAGGCTTTTAAATCAGTAAATTCACCTAGATTCGTATAACACAACAAACTTCCACTAAGTAGTGCGCGCCTTTTCGATGCTTGCGATTTCGGCCGGAGTAAAGCCGAGGATGCTTTGGATTGCACGCAGGTGTCCTTGGCTGTTCTCCTTATCGGTGAGGAAGTAGTAGATCGCCGACTTGAGGAACTGCAGTGTAATCTCCGGGTCAATCTTCTTGTGCTTCGCCTCCATAACTTGTTTGTACATCGCCTTGAAAAGCAATTAAAGACACTCTTCAGTTTATATGAAATCAAAGATAAAAGAAACTACGTAGTCAGCGCAAGCGTGATTCAAACGCAAGAACGGTGCAAGCAAACTACAACATTAACACATTACTGTAACGATGTAACAGAGGACACACTTCAAGATATTAATCGTGAGCAAATGTGCCACTACTGTGCTTTGCTGGAAGATTCCAGGTCCAGTAGAGAGAAATTAAAGTCCTACCTTCCTGGCACCTAACACCCATAAAGTCACAGCCTCTTTTGCACTGAGCAGTGGTTTCAAGCTGTTAGATGGCGAGCAAGATGATACGGTAGGCGCGTAATCAATGTCCTACAAAACGGTCATTAGTCAGAAGGGATGTTCGTGGGAAAACATAGCCGGCGGACGCCACAAGAATGCGCTCGAATCGGTTAATTCCAAAGCGGTCACACATATTAATCTCAAGTTAGACTGATTGACATAGCGTGTGTGTGCTTTTTCTTTATTAAGAGCACGTCACACTGTGATGTGATACTAGGTTGGATACTTACCCGTATATTCTCCAGCTCCGCCTGTGTCACTTGCAATTGTTGCAGAAGCTCGGGAACAGATATTCGTGATGGTACCTGATTGGGTACTGCTAGATCCATAACCTGCCGAATTGGGATACACCCAAAATGGTATTAAAATCTTCGGCATGGGAAATTTTAGTGGCATAGTACCTTGTTTGTATGTTCCAATCTTTCTGGTTCTTTTCCTTGGGCGTACATCTGAAGGTAGGACTTCTTATGATTTTCTTCTTGTTCTTCCAGTTTCTTCAATGCTTCCTCTAGCTGGCTTTCTAACTCTTGGATTCGTTCTTTGGCATTTTCAAACTCGGGGACTATCTCCCAGTATCTTAAATTAAACGTAAATTATTTATTATATTACAGTCATGGATTTAAAGACTTGCTTTTTATTAATTTCTGCAATTCGTTGCAACAATTCATCCACTTTATCGTTGTGCTTCTGACGGGCCTCGTGACTTTCTGTTTCGTGGGCTTTCACCAAATTCTGGATTCGCTTCTCGTATTCAGACATTAGCTCCTGATGCTCACATTCGAGATCTCGTAGCAACATATTAGCAACTGTTGACTTGTCAACCATTTCGCTTTTGGTTTTTTTGAAGGGCTAAACATAAATTACACTGCAATAGTCAAGATATTGTAGATTATTATTAGTATTACTTACCGATGCATTAAATTCATCACAAAGCATTGAATCTTTGGAATGCACTGATGAATTCGTGTAGTCATCATAATGCCCTGAATCAGTATACGAACTGGTCATCTCACTATTGGTAGCTGGATTACCGTCAGGTGTATCAGTCCCCAGTTCATCTAACTGATTCTCTTTCACTGTGATGGCATCACTAGAGTTGGAACGCTCTTCAGGGGAACTTAGTGCTGCCTTGTACAACCTGAGTTCTACAACTTCCTTAGTAAGCTTGACAATGTCACTATCTCGACTATCCAGATCACGTTGGGCTTGCTGAAGTAATGTCTTCAATCGTCTCACTTGTCGCTGGGCTCTTTGAGTAGGTGTGAGATAGTCCTCTCCAGTTTGCCCTGCGTGTTGACTGCAGTGGAACACATACTTCATACTTCTTCCAGAGAAGGTTGTTCCATTGCGAGCCACTGAAGCATGGTCGCAACTAGAACAAGCCATACTTAGCCCACTAACGCCACTGGTGATGCTTTCCGCGTCCCACTCAGTAGCCCGAGATCTCTGCTGCGAACGAGCGTATTCAGACGGTGATGTTGGCGGCGTTCGTGGCGAGGACATCGCAGACGACGCCTGCGGAATAGCCAAACGCGACGATGTCGTGTTGCTTAGATTCAGGCTCTGCGCACGAACGAAAAGTAATTAAAAAGTGATTTTTGCAATCACCGGCACAACAGTACTCCACGCTATTCAAAGCTCGACTGACCATACAGTCCTAAAACAATGTAGCCATACAATGCAACAATTTACACTGTAATCAGTTCATTGGCGTATGTAACCAGAAATTAGGTAAGTAAGAAGCGAAGGTCAGGAAGTAGACCAGATCACGATTGATTCGTTGATTTCGTTTCAAATAAGATGGACATTCATTGACCCCGCGTAATTTACATCGCATGTTTGAAGGAATTCTTTGTGGTGTTTGCAGATATTCGCAGAGTGGAACAAAAACTGCTCGGCACGCTGCGGTAGGCTCATGTTTTTAATGCCTGTTTGATTGCTTTAGAAGTGTGTATGGTTTATGCATAGTGGAGTGTAATTCAAATTACACCGTGTAGTTGACTTAGGTATATTTTTTGACATCGGAATTTACTTAAAAAAAAAGTCGTAATCCCGTCGTAATCTAATCTGCGTTTGAAGTTATTTCAGCTAATTGTAGGAAAAACGGGTAATTTTGTTAGGTGTGTTTATAAGCACACAAGTTACCACAAAATTCCAGCCGGAACTCCTCGCCATAGCAAAAGCAGAGCTATCGTCGAATTTAGTTTACGTCGACTCAAGGCCGCAATATCGACTTTTCGTTTTGTTTGTTGGCATGCCATGGGACCACATTCATTCCTACGTTTATCAACACTAATTTGGTGCTATCTCTATAGGTAGGTAGTCGGACAGTTGTTGGCGTTATTATGCCTTGCATTCTTTTCTTGTTGGCGGAGTTCATTTCATTTATAACTCCTCATTTTACCAGTGCACCTAACTCGCACTGAAGAGAACACAGGAAAATTAATTAAGAAATAATCCTCATCATTTTTACATTCCACTTATGGTCATTTCCTTCTGTTGCATTCAATTTAATCCATAAAAACTGCTTCAACCATTTTCCAATGGTTTATTATTACGGAAGTCTAAATGAAACATGGAGTAAATTAAAATGTTGTTTTCCGATCACTGACTAATAATGAAAGGCGAATTGAATATAAGAGAAAGTAGGAAGCTTTATGCTTCATGTCCACTGTCGTAACGGCCTTACACCAGTACAGATCACATAAATATCATAATTAAAATCTAATAATTTACGCACGCGTTGAACTGTTTCCTAAAAAGCTGTAGGCATTCAATGCAATGATATCTATTTTAAAACGTAGGTACGATTTTTAAAACAACACTAAGAAGGTGTTTAACTCATTTAACTGACCTATATTTACGTTAGACTTCAGTCGATAATATATACTCAGGTGATGTGCTCACATGTTTGCCACGTATGTTAGGTAGTTGTTCTTAGTTAACTTTGCAAGGCGTTCTTTTTTGGGCTCTTTGAGTAGGTGTGAGATAGGTATTTGAAATTTTTTATCAGGTTTTAAGTAGTTTAGTGATGTTTTGCCTCCTTTCACGTTGCTGTGAACTGATTTTATTTATTGTTAATGGTGGTTTTTATTACGTAGTGGAATTTATTATGATTTATTGATATAACAATGCCACGAAGACGTATTGTTAATGCCAAACAGATGATTATTTCACCTTTGACATAGAGCAGAGTTCACAAAAATTTCGTTTGTTTGTAACGTGAATTCCTTACCATTTCTCTGAACTGGATGAAATTATCTCTAATTTATAATGGTTTTCACTATAGATGAATGATATGCAGGTTCTACTTCCTTACTTTCTTGCTTCCCACTCGTAGGCGGTAAGAAACTCGCGTTTCGTGTCACTAGGAAGTTGGCAGGTTGCACTCGAGTGCATAACTGATCGCTACCCTGATCGATACCCTCCTGCTGAGGGTATAATGGTAGGGCGGGCTTCCTGCGAGCGTGCGATTTTTGGTGAAGACTTACCAAGCTGCGTGTGCGATGCGAGAGGCCGTTAGGGGCGTGTGCCCCCATTGGCGCGGCGTTTCTTCTCGCGCCCGTCGTTGTGCCGCCGTCGTGGCTTCTTTCAGGCCGCGAACTGGCCGGTGCCACCGCTATCACCTCGTGGAAGGAGTGCTGGCGGCGTGGGGAAGCAAATGGGCCTGGTGGCGGCACCTCGCGTCGTGCATCCACGCCATATTCTGCGGCGGTGCGATCACCCTTCACGCGCACGCTCCAGGAACGCCGGAGCATGAGGGGTGATGCTACTGGTATACGGGATATCTTGGAATCCGCCATATTACATCAATCTGCAGGAAATTCAAATCGTCAAAGAAACTTCTGAAGTGGGTTAGTATCGAAGTGCAATGTCCTTGAGGTTGTTGGAAGTCGCTAAATAACTCTTACAGTTATGGCCTAGTGCCGAGCTGAGCGGAGATTCTCAACAATGCGTAATTGCAGTTGTCGCTGTGATTGTTATGTTCGTAATTTGTTTCTTAGCATTTATTCTGTTTGCGTTTCCACGTGATGAATTTGAAACGCACGGAGCCGCGACGAACCCAGTAGCGCGTGAATTATGTTGGGATTCTACAGTTTTTCTAACTTCTTCCTGCCTGTCTACTGACAGAACAAAAAAAAAAATGGAAAACAACCAACTGAGATATGTCGTGCCTTAATTCCTTAACTTCCTAGACGAGATCTTTTCACCCACAAAACTCTCATCAACTTGGCCGATACCACAACCTACTATTAAACACGACCACTCGCTACTTCAATTAAAAATATTAATAACAATTTTTCCAAGATATTTAATGAACATATTGTTCTCAGGATAAAAGTTAATGTGGAACAATGTAGAGTGGAATCTACTTCAATAAAAATATGTTCCAGTTACTTGAACACTATGGGCTTATGGTTGCTTTGTTAATACAATAGAATATTTGCATATAAAATGTTGTTTTTGATAGATTTGTGTTTTGGTGCAATTGCTTAATTAGGTATCATATCATGATTGCTTGTCTTGTTACATTTGGATACAGTTTTCTTATTCAAGTTGCGAATTTGGCTGAATCCATGCCAATCGCATGGATTTGGATTTTTGGATTTGTTTTTAGCTCCGATTGTTTTCATTACACGTTAATTAAGCAATGCACTAAAAATAGCCCTGATATTATTTTTTACGATTTAAATAGTAGTTTAGATTACACACCGACAATATATTTACAAATTACGTTGTTGTTTAACTGGTCTGAGTTCGACTTGCAAAGCCAACTAGTTGCTTTTGCACACAAAGCAGTCAAACGTTTCGCAAGGCACTCACAAGCTAACAAAATTCGAAAGCGGTGCAAATGTCAAAATATTTACGTAAAATAAAAAAAACCCATTGCATTGGATTTTTCAAATAATGCAATCTACTTAATGGCGGAATGAAAGCATGTAATCATGAAAATGTCAAATGAAAAGTATAAATATTACAGCACAACATGCATGTCTAGTAATTACATGACAATCTAATGAAATAATGTGCAAATTGTAAGAAATAAAACCAACCTTCTGTTGCACTTTTCAAACATTTATATTTTTCCAACATGCCAGCATGTCAAGGCAATCGGCGTTATCTCGTTTGCTTTAACTTTAATGTTATTAAAATTGTTATCGAAGCTTTAAGCGAAACATTTTTATTGCTGAGTGTTTTTTGTTGGGGCAATAACCGTGTCACTGATATTCTCAAATTGTGAACGTAAAAACAGTCCCGCACGTTTACCACATTTGACTCCGGTTGGTTCAGCTTGATATTCCTAACTGAGAACAGCGGCGCGTCGGTTACGTCCACCAGGTCTCTGCGTACAGCACAACGATTTATACCGCTCTGAGCGAATGCGGTGTGCGCTCCGCAGTGCAACGTGGATTCACGTTTATCTACTGAGTAGCAGTAGCAGGAGTGCTTACGATAGGACTTCACACGGTATGACGCAATCGGGTGAAACGCTGATTTACCTCTAGTGCTCTGCCAGCAGTGGTGAATACGCAGTAATCGTAATTTTATAACGTTTGAATTGTATCAGTCACATTACTAGTTTCATTTTCAACTATAATGACAATTGAGCTTTCTTATCATATTCAAAGATTATCTGAACATTTTCTAAAGATTACAGATTCTAATATATACATTTATGATCGAATGCATCTAATCATTTTGTTTGAAATCTACCTCCAACAGCCAAGCGACTGCCTTAAAACTGTTAGAAGTGCACTAAAATGGGGGCCAAAATTAGCAAAGCATTGGATTTTTACAAAATACGCACCAGGAAAATTCCTGAAAATTTAGTCATCGTTTTGTAGCTAGAAAGTTGCGTTATACTACAATTGCCAGCAACTGCTGTCCAACTGTTCTAAAACTAGGTCCAAATATAGGTATTTCTTTAATTTTTACAAAACTGACGCCAGGAAAATTTTAATATCTGTGGGAGTACACGGGATAAAATAAATATTAAAACGTCATTTTGTAGTTACTACACTATGCTATAACTGACAAGCACTGTTTTGAAACTGTTAAGAAGGGTCAAAGTTAGGTAATTTTGGAATTGTTGCAAAATATGCCCAAGGAAATATATGGAAGTGTGCGCATGCACTCTCGCAAATTATGGTTTGGTTGAACAAAACAAGTCACCGGACTTAACATCGCTGCATTAACGAACTTACATATGAGCTCTACATTACCTGTCTCTCTCGTAGGCCCAAAATAATCGACCTGCGATAACGTTTATAATGTAGTGCAGGAGCGCGCGGTCCAAGCTATGAAAGTCGCAAGTCCTTAGGTAATGCTGTTAAGTTATATGAACTGGGGTGCAATTGATGCAATTAGTTTGTAAAAAACCGGCCCTTGGGCATTTCTGCTTGAGTTGAAATGGATCATTCAAGATCAGCGCACCTTTTGGGTGTCCTAATTATACTAGTTGTAATTTCTTCTGATAGATTTTGAGTTGCTCATTAATTTTATACAATACCAGATTGTATAAACAATTAGGAAATTCACAAAAAATAGCTTCAAGCATGTAATAATTCATGTCTTACGCCTTGCAATGACTTGGAACCATATCGTATGGGATTTAAGCCGCGATAAGGAAACAGTGATTTATTCACACCTGTAGCGTTATTTTTTTTACTACTGGACTGGGATAGCTCAGTTGATTTTACCTAACCACCATAGATTTTATGTATCCCTGGTATCCCATGTTGCACAACAAAGCTTCCTGTATTTATCATTACCTACTTTAATTTATTATTTTTTTTTTTTCAATAAAGCAAAGAAGGCAACACATTGCAGACCTACTGAATTTAAAAAATTGGAACATATTAAAACTAACTAAAATTCTGTTAATATTAGGATCACAGAAATAGTTGAAACAGTTATCTGGTATTCCAATATCACTATATCAATATCATTTTGTATGGGCATGCTAGATGTATGCCCAATCGTAGAAGCAAGTAACATTGTTGTGAAAATGAAAAGCAATCACTTTCAGCAATGCTTTACATAATTGGTTTCTCAAAGAAATGCTGCACATTGCCGTTGTAATTTCCTTCAATCTGATACAACGTTGCTGCACATTTCTTAATTGGTTTACAAGGTATGGATGGTCTAATTTGATCAAGTGGGTATGCAATGTTCATTAACCAATTATAAATCGCTATTCTATTTGTTATTGATTGAGTAATGGGACGAGTTAGGAGTGCTTATTGTGGTTTAGAAGTAGGTGTTAATTTTATATGGTGGATGGACATGCATATAAAATGATTTCTCTAAAGAAGCTCTGCATTATGCTACCCTCTATGCCCACATCGCATTAAAATGCCGGAAAAAGTCCTAGAACCTGTCCAGCAAGACAAGGAGGTGATAATAGGTAGGTTGAGGAAAAAACAATTATTGCATGTATCCATTTTCAATCCTTCTGGCCTATCCAGGTACAAGGAGAGCAGGACTATCCACAATTTTCAAAAGAATGTGATTTCACGCGTTGCATGATATTTTAATTTGTTGTTCAAGAAGTACTAGTCGTACAAAAGCTTAGCTTGACTTAGTTAGGTAACCAATATCCACTTTCCCACAATCTTGTTGGACCATCCTACTGGATCAGCTAGAGAATAATTCTAGAACAGGCACTGCATTGGTATAGGTTTGCAGTGACTTGAGCAACAGTAAGACCTCACTAGCCGCTTATTTGTTTATATTCGTAATCCAATGGAATATCTCTACTCAATAATTTTACCACCGTATTCTAACTATTACTAATCTGGTGTTTGCATTACTGCATTCTTTAAGAAAAAGGTGTAACCAATGCAATGCATTCAATGAAATAATGATTGCTGTTCTGTTTTATTAAGTATTGAGTTGGTGTAATTTGATATCGATAGATACATTCCTGTGGTTGTGGTTTAAAAAACCTGGAATGCAAGTGGAAAGACTACAATATTAAGTGGTCTCTCAGGGAGACAAGAAAAGGATCTGGAAGGCTAAATTAATCCGCACAAGTATTCAGTGCATGGAGGTAAGAACCTTGTTGGACCTAGGACCATCCTACATTGTACTGAATTTGCAAGTTTAATAACATGGTCAACACTAATGTACATATTGCACTCACTTTTGTACACCACCAGATGTACCTACCCTGTGTTGTTATTGTTACCAGTGTCACCTTTACGCATAAATTCTAAAGCTCACGAATAGGAAACTTTCTATTATCTTCTATCAACTTGCCCTCTATGACTTCTATCTCAGTCTGACTTCAGATTTTAGATTTAAAGTGGGTTGGCCTTTCCTCACTTCCCAACAACAATATCTATCTGATATCCACTGAACTGTTTAAACGCTTGGTCACACTTGATGCAAAAATAACATGGGACAGGTAACACCCAATTCCTTGCAGTTGGACTCAAATGGTTTTTAAGGTGCAAAAAATTATTCTTTGCACCTTGAAAACCATTTGAGCAACTTTTGGGCGTTTTAATGATGTTAGATTTAATATCTAAAAAACAAATGAAAAAATTCAAGTTGATCTCATTTTATTCAACACTATATTCTTTAAGTTAGTGAGAAATTTGCAAAAATCATATTCCAGTTTGTAGTTATTCATTCCTTACGTCTTGCACTAACTTGGAACTATATTATTGGGGGATTAATTGATGCATCCACGAGTAGTAAATTTAATCGCCCATGAGAGAAATAGAATGCACATAATGTGCACTGCTAGTTAAGTGAGTGGGTCCGCATAAGACGAGAGGACCAATTTGAGCCTGGGCAGAGAGCACAAGTAGTAAACGAGATGCCCAGTTTGTAATTGTTTTCATTTGGCGATTGAGAGACTTTTTGTAATCAACTTACCAGTTGCATCTTGCCCATCAGAAGACTCCCACGCATCTCTTCCTATTTTAATTCTCTTTAGTAAATGAACTAATTAACTGGATTGAGTGTCACGTTGGTGTTAGAGACCCTCTTCCAGTGAAATCCTTCGTTCGATTGACTGCTCCGGAGAAAATTTTATAGAAGGACAGTCTAATGCCGAATTATGATAGGTTTATTGAAAATTTTATAAGTGTAATAGACATTAGAGTAGATAAATAAGATGGGTTGCCTACAGTAGAAAAAGACTTCAAAAAATTCTCGGGTTTTATGTTCCAATAGATGCTATAGTTTGCGATAATGAATGGGACTTAAAAATATGGGACTTAGAAAATACGAAAAGCCTAGAAGATAGAAGAAACATGCGAGTAAGTAGTACCAGAACGGCCCAGGAGTCTCCCCTCGAGGTGGCCGGGGTTTTCATTTTTGTAAGACAGTTCAACTATATTAGAAATCGCGCATAGCAGCAGAGCCGGTAATGCCGCATTGCTTTCGGCCCACCCAAATCCTCCAGAATTATTACTTAAGAAGTCTAGGATAAACAATATTTCAGAGAGGTTGTAAAGGAATGCAGCTGCTAGCTGAAAGTACGCACAACCCAACTATCCAACATACCTATTTATTGGAATTTCTATCATAAGCCCAACGTAATTCAGAATTATTTGATTTTTTGGTAAAATGCTTTGTCGGAGATGACCGAACCCAAGATATTTGAGTGACTATACCTAGCCCTATATCACCCAGCAATACTACTGACTAAGGAGCTGGCAACATGGGATATATTTATTGTTATAACTTGAAAACAAGCAAACCAAACAAAAACCAAATACAAAATTATTCATATAATAAATACAAAGTTATTTTTTAAACTTTAAACATTATTATTGTTCTATAAAGAACTGTTTTGGTTTCTTGAGCAATGACGCACTGGGCTTGAAGACAAAGTTGTACTTTTTGGTTCCCATTCATTCCGGCAATTACTGAAAATAAATTATACACCAATTCAAGTACTTTCTACGTATGTATCACATATCATCTTAACAAAGCGTTGCCTGCTTAGAAATTAAAATGCACAACGTACCGTAGAAGCAATGACTTGCACCCCACGTTCCAACGGCGCAGACTAATCCACTGCATGTTGACTTTAAGTGCAACAAAGTTAAACACCACTGCACTAGACAAGTGACCTTAACTATCAAACTGTTATTGATTCCTGGTTGTAGACAATGTTTATTAATCTTAAATTGCACTGGAAGATGACCTGTAACCTAAATGGGACACTCAAACCACTTAATCTACGTGCAGAAAACACATTGAAATAATTGACTTATGTCGTGACATGATTACCTACAGGTATTTAATAAAGGGAATTACAGCAGGAAAAACACGTGTGCGTCTTCCGACGAACAAGATGCAACTGGTAAATTGATTACAAAAAGGATCACAATCGTAGAATGTATACAATACCAAACCAGGCAGGTCACTCGATATCTGTGCTACAATATGGATATCAGATAGATATTGTCGTTGGGAAGAAATGCCATCCCACTTTAGATGTAAGATCTAAAGTCAGACTGGGTTGATAGGAATCATAGAGGCCAAGTTAATAGAAGATAATAGAAGTAAAGTTTCCTATTGGTGAGCTTTAAAATTTATCCGTTAAGTTAGCACTTCTAACAATAGTAACACGGGAGAGGTAGATGTGGTGAGGTATTGTTGTTGTTCAAGCAAGTCACTGCCTATTCCAATGCAGAATAGTGGAATGGAGCAGCATCATTGATGAGAGTTGGATATTTACACTATTTATTGGTTACCTATGTCGAATCAGACTGGGACTTTGGAAGGCGAGTACCTCTCGGATTTACATATGCTCCTAATACCCTGTGTTTTGGTGCACACATTATCGAGAAATAATCTGAAATTGCTAGAATAACAACCAAGAACATTTATAATATAAGTTAGGGTATCAAATTGTTGAAGTGGCATTAAAGCCAAGGCACTGCGTAAAGAAAACACATTTTTACGCGTAAATGCTAAATGTTATAGCGACTTTCAAGTTAGTTACGTCACTTTTTAATGTATGCCATCAAGTTTGGGCTAAAACTCCGTGAAGGCGGGGGCGGCAAGGTGTATACGAAGCTTGGAGAGTGCTGAAGACGTCACTACGCTTCGGACGTCATAAGAGAGTGCTCTGCTAAGAGTGACATCTTTTGGAGTATAGCACATTTTTGTAGCGTTTAGCAACGTGTGGTAACCATAGTAACGCTATTTCTAACATAATGATAGGAAACCTAAGAAACAATCAGGTTATGTACCCGAATGCATACAGTACGCAAAAGTAGTGCTTCCCTTGATCGTGTTGCTCAAGGAGTATCAGGTACGACTTTATTTAGCAATTTTAATCATTCATAGTGTTGATATAAAATCATACTTCGATGTTAGACAATCAATCAACGTGTAATTGTGTAAATCTTGTCAAATATTTACATATAATATTATACTTGATATTGTAGATTTTGATGGGATAATTTTATAACCCTCCGCTCGTTCACGGTTACATCGTTTTTATACGCGGTATTTATGGCAATTTCATAATTAGACTGATTGATTCCAATTAGATTCATAAATATCGTTAAATCTGTAATACAGATTGCAATGGATTTGTGTTAAATAAGAATTCTTTTTTTTAAATGTTTTGTTGGAACTTAAGGCTTCGGGCTCACTGCATAGCTTGGTTTGAATTTCCAAAACAAAGATGTCGTTTAGATACAATGAGAATTATAATATAATATATAATTATAAATTTGAAAATATTCGAAATTCAGTTCCAGAGAGCCATTATTTCAAAATTATATTCCAAAAACAGCTGATCACCATGGTTGTTGATGCTGTATACTCGAAGGAATGAAAATAGATTGAACAATTACACTTTCTTTGACATATTCTCTATACTATACTTTGTATACTACACTTTCGCCATGTTCTTATTTTCAACTTTATTCTTGAATGTACGCAAACAAATAGAATTTAAGTAGATCTGCTGGTAGATATATCCCGTATTAACAAATTTACTAATTCAATTCTTTTGTAGAAGTTACCAAAATGGTTAAACGTCGTGCACAATATGGCATTGGAGAAGTTTGTTGCATATGTCTTTACCAAGAAAAGTACCACATGGGTAACCTGTGTACCGAGTGTTTAAACCGAGTAATTCGTTTCCTCCCATAAAACCCTTCCATATCCTAATTTTCTCCTTATCAACAGTACCGAAGTAGAGTGTTCAAGGATCTCCGCGCCATGATTGAAACGTGGGGTGGTTGGTTCGCAGCCACAAGGTATGTGGATTTCCTATTACGTCGTGTAAAGAACCGGAAAGAATTGGATGCATGTGCACCAAAAGCTTATTATACCACGGTTGTTCACTACCTGAAGCTGCCAGTTCCATCCCTTATCGATGTGCAAGTATTTACGCCAAATTTGACTCGTGGAGAGTATGAACAAATCAAAAAGAAGACCAATTTTAGAAGGTTAGGGGGGTTTGTGTTCCATAGCGTGGACCGGGAGTTTGCCATCTTAATGGATAAGCAAAGATATATCTCTGACCGCTATGTCATCTGGGACTATAATATTCGGGAAAGACTCTACAACCAGGTGTATTGTTTGCATTTTCTTGGCTACAATATCTGTCAGGCTATTGGCTTCATGTTTCAATCTTTAATCGTGGCTCGTAATGTAAATCCATGTTTAAACCAACTCCCTCGCGCGAGCGTACGTGGCCGCAAGAAGGGTACGCGTGGTCGTACAATTCGAGTGGAGAGTGCATATTGAACTCAACAATTGTTGTACCAATTTCCAAATTACCAATTTTAGAATGAGCAACACCCTAGAAGAATTCAAGAAGTTCACATTACTTTGAATAAATGAATCAACACATAATCACGTATGTTGTGGTAGTTATTAATGCATTAATTTAATGTAATTGTTTCATTCTCACTATTTCATCTCACATCTTCTAGTAAAATACAAACATTTTTATACAAGTTTCACATCTTTTTGAATCACGAGCTGTTTATCATATTTGCATTGCACACTACCGAAGAAACAAATTTTTAGCTGTACACCATTTAAACTGCTTCCTAATCACAAATACGTAGGTTTTATTAGAATTTTATAATTGCCGATCTTGAAATGAACCATTAAAATTTAATCCCCATTTTCCGAATATAACAATTACGCGAATACGACTTAACCATGGATATTTATTAGTAATTTAAGTGGACGACAGATTTTTGGGCAAAATTTTTTTTTAAAACTTTGACGAGCCCAAAAACGTATACCTCTTTTAGACAGTTTGGATTGATTTCACTTGAATTTTATGGCATTCCCTATACGAAAACAAAATTTACCTTCTCAGGAATGATTGGGAATGAAAGCTGAATATTCAGTCGCGATTTCAATTTATAATCAATTTTACAGAAAATTAATTCTATTTTACAATCAGTGTTCTTGAAGTTGCATGGATCAGCGGCAGATCACAAAGTTCTAGTCCTAAACTTTTTTTAATTTTATTTTGCCCAAACATTTACTATAAAAATTTGTTTTGATACACTAGTATAGATGCACTCAATTGAGTGATTTACACTTTTCACCTAATAAAAATAATGATGTAGTACTTGTATAATTTATTGTCACCAAAAGGCAGCCATCAAGACTCGTTGTGTAATATACAAAAATACACCATATATCAAAAGCATTCTACACATAAAGTTGAATATAAAATATTCGAATTATTTACACAGCATCAAATTTAGCAACTGTAAATCATCAGTTCGTTTAGCACTATATGTACCTATCTAGCAAGGTCCTAATTAATAATACTATCGTCCAAATTCATAATTTTACTCACAAAGTTAGCAGCATTTGGATCACAGAACATATTTGTAAATTTTTCATCGACAGAGATTTCAAAGCGGTATCTTAAAATGAAAATATGACATGTGATTATATAAGTTGATGTAAATTACAAATAACAAACGAAGAATTATATTCATGTTTTCGGAGTTTGTATGCTGTTGATCCACACCTCAGGATTGTAAGTAGCTAGATCACCACCCAACTCTGTAGGCAAGATATCCTTTGGCAGGTAATCATGCAGCGTGCTTAGATTATTGCCATGAACATAAATTCTCTCCTTAATCTTATCCTTCAAAAAAGGTTTGATCACTGTCAAGGCAACCTCGACATACCAAGGCTGCCCGATAAAATGCACGCCTTTGAATCGAGCTGGGAAGCAATCCTGTAATCCTTCGATCATGAGCTTCAACATTGAAGGTTTGAGGTTTGCTGTCTGGCGTAAGGAGAACTCTGTCCAATCAACAACTACAACAAACCCATTTGCTTGGTTTTGAACATCAGCGATTAGTAATTCCAGAGCAACTAGTAAGGCCCGATAAACACTGGCTAAGGAATAACTGCAGTCCCAATTGGTTGCATGTAGGACGAGGACAGTGCGTCCTTTTCTGTCTCGAGCACCTAAAACACCTGGGAGGACATTTTCAAAAGCTTTCTGTACATCTTGAGCGCTCGGGACAAGATTTTCAAAGATAGCTGCGTTGCGTCGACGGTACCAGTAGTAATTCTGAATCAGCAGGTAGGAATCCGGTACGTTGAACTTCCGAGCGTAGAGGAAGCGCAACAATGTGCTGTCATCTTGCTGCATTTCTGTTTTCAATTGTTCGTCATTGCCGCCTTGAATGAAGGACCTCAAAGCTTGAATGGACGAGGCTTTATCAACTTGTTTCTGCCTTGTTTCCTTGATGTCGTTGATGTGGACGTCACGGGAGATCATGCTGGTCTTCCAGTCAAATTCAAGATACTCTGCCATTCTGTAAACAATAAGCGAACGTCTTAATGACGAGATGATGCATCTCTATTACTATCCTACTAGCTTTGCTTGGTATTTTTTGTTCACTAAACAAACGGTAGATCTGTGCCCATCTGCACGGTGCAACAATTAACTTCTACGTACAGCATTGCTGCGCTTCAAACGCTTTTACATCTTCGCACTTTGTTACCGTGGCCGCAGGCAGCAATCGAAGCAGCAAGAGTAACAACAGGACATCGAACAAATAGCTGTAATTAACTCGTGAAGCCGTTAACTGAAGTTTCTTTTGCTAACAATCAACATTTCAAGGAATATCGTTAGGCGCTATTGTTTTGAAGCATATGCAATCATGAAGATTTATAAAACACGCATTGTTCAGTGTTGAAATTACGTTTACGAATTTCTGATATTGGAATTAATGCAATTAATGGTCTTGATTGCTCCAATCAGACAAATGCCATTTGCGCTGCCCAGCTCGGCATTATCACAGCAGCCGCATACCGAAGGCAAACGTAATTAAATTTAAAAATGAAAACGTCCATTGTTAGTTAGACGCGATTGATTACAATTCGTCACGAGTTGTTCCTCCAGCACCCCGACCTCACGTATCGTCCGGCTGCCCGTTCGAATTAAAATTGAACAATACCTATTTATTCGGTCGCGCGTATGTTTATCCGACTTTGTTTACTTTCAGTTGCAGAACGAGTGAACAATGCGCGGGTAACGCAGGAGCAATAAACGCACGTACGACGAGAAACGTCCGGTTTAATGAGCGCCCAGCTCGTACATTTCTCATTTTTACTCACTTGTTTGCGTAACACGACGCACTTTATGCTAGGGCAATTGAAATATGTACAATTCGGCTGTCCTGCTGCGCGCACGCAGTGCAAACATTCCAATGTTTTATCAACTCCACAAGGCTTAATCAATACAGCAAGAGATATGCTTTGTTCTATCTTATCAGCTGAATAAGATGTGCACAATAGAGCGACGCCCTCATTTGCATGCGTTCAACCCAATCGCCGCAAGCGCGAAGCGAAACGATAACAGAATATTCAGCAATGAGAAACAATTCGCCACGATGCCGACTGCAATCATACGAGCAGAATTGTCGCGCGAAAAAACAATGCCCCACTGGCCAAACAATCAGTATCCAAATAAAGTAAGCATATAAAAGAGAAAAATAAAAAATATTGTGATTTATCCAATTATCCAGACACAGAAAACGTCTCCAATCAGTTACTTCATTTTATACCTTGGAGATTTTTATAGTATTCATAAAAAAAAACGTTCCTGGTGCAGCTTTTCAATACATTAAAATAATCTGATCCTGCAACGGATGCGCGAATTAAAGAGCAAGGATACAAGCGCACCTGTCAGCAATAAATGGATTTAATTAAGCCATACAGGCACTAATTTCATAATTACAATATTAGAGCTGTTCGAAGAAGAAGAATTATTCATTAAGACTGAATGCATGCATGAATTTGACAACAATTTAAACATGTACGTAATTTAGCTTCTAAAAAAAACAAAATATTAATGTTGAGGAATGTTGACAGATAAGAGACGACCAGGTGCTTCAAGGTAAGAGGTTCAAAATAGCTTTTATTATAGTAGTTACTTAAGATATTTAGTACAACACAAAGTTTGCTAACTAACCTGTGCGAACTTTATTTTGTCGATATAGTTTGTCGAAATTGTTAGCGATGCAATCAACGTCACTGTCAGTTTTCCGCGGAACGCAACCGGTGTGCTAATTGAGCACCTCGACTAGATTGGTGGTCTAGTCAATTGAATTGAACGCTGCACCAACCTGTTCCGTAGACTTTAAACAATTATCACAGGTTGACAAGTGAAGAGCACCGAGTGTTTACTAAATAACAGCAGAATGTGGTAAATAGCTCCTGTCGATTCACTAAAATCTCCGACACGTGTGACTAAGTCGTGGGCGCACCGCACAGCAATAATTCGATATTCTCACAAAATGAAACCACGTAGGTCGTCCTCGCTCAAAATCACCAACTGTTCAAATCCGAGAGGATTTCGAGCGCGGCGTACATTGATTACAAATCATTGATGTGTTATTGTGTGATCAGCATCTTGCTTTGGAGGGGACATGTGTAAAAACGTGCTGTCGAAGGTGGTAACCGCGTCATTGAACTAAAAAAGCCGAAATGAAATAACTGTCGGCACCGGGCGCGAATCCGCGGAGCTGCTGATCGGTGGAGTGAACGCGTGCCGAGTGGCCTCGCGGTTGACTCGCGAGTTGTCTCTGGTTGGGTCGACGAGCAGCCTTCAGCGCCGTAGTTCCTCGCGAGGTGTTTACCTGCATGGCCTGCAGCGGGGTCTCTGCTGCTACCTCCAACATTTACCTCCACTTCGCGGTTGCCAGCGTGGGCAGTGCCGGACTGTGGCTCCCACGCGCGGCCTCCGGCAACTGGAGCAGATCAGCAACTTGCTGTCCCCTATTTGAAAAAAAAAAATCCATAAATTGCTGGCAGGATCAAGGACGATGGAACCGTTTGTTGGTTTCCATTGGAACTTACAAATTTCTAGTTTCATGGAGCTTCAAATGAATGCACCAAGGTTCATTTTTAAGGAAAATATGAATACCTTTCTGATAGCTTATCGTTTTCTTTAAGGTGCGTTGTGTATGTTAATCCGATTCTGTTTACCTTGAGCCTTACTAACGGCTCACCTTTTGCGCGGCATGATGACTCATTACCGGCTGGGCGGACGTAGCCATGGATGCCACTACGGCCACCACATCCATGACAAAGCAGGCATATGGGCCTCGTTTCCATTTCACCTGCGTAGCGGTGCTTTGCGTGCTGGGCAACTTTCCTGCTACTTGCAGCCGGCGCGCACAACAGCACTGCAAACAATCCAACAGCCATGTAAATCAATCCCCCAATCAATAATATGTATTTCATTTATTATTCCAACACAATCAGAGGTATCAATGCCAGCATCATAGTTACGTGAAGAATGTCGAATGCATGGAAGAAAAAGTGTAATTATCCAAATTATCCGAATCAACTGGTAGGAACTAAGCTCCAGTGAATAGAAAAGGATTATCTCCATTTTGACACTCATCCTGCTGGAAACAATATTGATATTAGTACATGCCCAACTTCCAACGCAATGCACGATGTGCATTGTTCCGAATCATGCCGGAAATAGTCACATAGTCAAATCCATTCATTCCTTACTAAACCAAATCGTATTTTATCGTATGTAAAATGCATTTATTGTTGTTTTCGATGTTTTCTAAATGTATTCAAAAGTATGCCTCGTCTGTCATGTTTCTTGTGTGTATTCTATCTGAAATTGAAGCACTGCATATAATATGCAATTATCCAACAATTTCGTTGCGTCACAAACGTGCCAGGTTTCATTTACGTAATTCGAATTCAAGTTTTTACGTCGGCTTTGTGCGTGCACGCTAAGTAACGCACGCAACGAAATACCGTACTTATGAAAATATAAGCGTAAATAAATCTGATATCTCACATATCTGAAGCATACAAATGCGACAATTTTAGTGATACGCAGATATTTGCGAATTTTTGTTCCAAACAAGTGGATTTTGTGCCATGTAGTTGCTGCTTCAAGGAGCATACATCGGCGAGTGACACTGAAACGTAGCTCTTGCGCTTTTTTATTGCATAACAAATGGTGGGGAGGCACATGCGCAGAGAGTGTCACTGCGTTGAACATACAACTCGTACAACTCCGAAATGCACCAAACTCGATCCGAAATTGAACCAACTTAATGGGAAATTTCCAATTTATAAATCATCATGAAATGGTCTAAGCAGGTAAAATGGGGAAATTAATGTACATGAAATGATTACTAATTTGCAATAAATATTGCAATCGTGCATTACTAACAACACTTTCTAAGTTGATATAAGTAGCATGTGTTGCCTACCACAAAGTATCATGAAACAATTTATCTACTTTTAACTGAACCCATAACTTCAACCCATTCAATTTCGGTAGACTAAACAAACGTGTAAATTCTGCGTAGATTTTTCATACTTCTTTTTTTGTTATGCTAACTAATCAAAAAACACATATTTTGCAGCCTATTGTGCATAACCGGCATAATGTAAATATTGGTTCATAAGCTAAACTGACTTATTTAAAAAAACAAAAACTAACTTACCAGTTGTACTTTACGACTTGCAATATGTGGGGATTTGCGAAAATCGCCTGCAATGCGAAATGTTTACTTAACGGACACGAAATATTTGCCTTATGAGTTGAATATGCAAAACTTTGTCCTAAAGCAAGTTGTTCATTTCACTGCACTGTTCCAGTTTTATGATGTTTACTTATTACACATACTAGTGTTTACTTACAAACCACATTTGCCATCAGGAAACTCACGTATTGAAACTTGCACCTGACACCTCAAATCTCATTTGTTATTGAAACGACGTACAATGAAGTACAATTGTACCATTCCAATAATAGCATAGGATAGAAAGAAATCGATGCAATTCTTATAAATTAGGCGTTGTTTCAATTAATATTAAAATGAAATGGAATGACGCTGAGCAATAAATTAATTCGTAGAGACATTTCGAAGTACACACTTTTTTCAAGTTAATGCATATGAGCTGGTTACGTTTAAGTTCGATTAAAGATATGCTTCGCGGGAACGCATACAACACCAAATGCCGCCATCCCCGCCGCCATCAACGCGGGAGAATCTGGCCGCCTGCGGCAATGTGCAATAGTGGTTCGCCCGCGCCGGCTGTGGAGAGTCACTGCGTTACAGTTTGCATTTATCACACTTATCACGCGTGTCCGCCGCACCAAATCCTGACGATAATACCAACGATATTAACAAATAACACATCAACGACTGTCAGTGTCACCCCGCCTATTGTGCATTGCAGTCAAAATTCGCAGACGCATCACACGCGCAAAATACATTGGACCATTTTCATCAGACAAAATCGCCCGAAATGGGTACCAACGTCGGCAATTTGAAAGTGCACCTGCCCTCGTTGGTCATTAACGTGGGGACCATCGTCTACGAGGCGATGCACAACAATTTGGCTCAAGTTGTGCGTAAATCAAGCGGGTCGAGCTTCGAGTCCCGGTGGCGATTTCTCACATACTGGAATTTCGTGAGTAGCACATTTTTACACCATTATTGTAGGTTTAGTTAGCGAATAGTGTGTGGATCAATGCATAGTCGTTGAATTCCTATTTAAAATCAAAACATATTAAATTGATTGCATGTTCCATGTGCGTAATTTATGTGACAGATTGTTATAAAAGTCGTAATTGTTGCAAGTTTTTTTAGGAATGATCTATGGTAAACATCACCTTGATGCATGTATGGTTCATTTAATGCAAATCATATACGCATGCATAGAGAAGCAATATATTCCATAAACGTGTTTTAACCAACCAGATTATGAATTGAAAACATATTTGCTTTCTGTGGAGAGCATTACTAATTAGATACATTTGCTGATCTTTTTCAACCATGTAACAATGCCTGCATTGGCCTTCATAGACTTTATTAGGAGTTATCCTCATATGACTTGTAACTCTATAAAATTACTACAACGCAATGCAAATTTCCCTTGCCACTTCCTCAGCATAAGCATCACCGAAATTTGTAGCTACTACTCCAACTCCATCAACATGCGCATCAAGGATCAAAGCATCAAAAACTGCCACCCCCTTGCTCATCCCTATGAGCTGGCGCGCTGCCAGAAATTACGAGAGTCAGCTGACGAGACCAAAGTACTTGCCTCGTACTTATAATCGTCATAAGTAAAATTAGGTAAAAGCGTTAATAACGCTCATGCCACCAGACTCTACAGCAGCAGCAGCAGCAGGCTGCATTGCGTGTTCAGAATGCCAGCGCAAAATGTATTTATTGTAATCACAATTCATTAGCAATCTGGGAAGTTGAGTGCCATCTCACGCAGATACGAGCCACATCAAATAATGGACTTTCAGAACGGCGGCGGGTGAAACTTGATACCGATGACAAGGGGTATTCAAGGCGATACTTATATCGCGTAAAGTTCATTCATCGTAACTTGAATCCGTCAAAGAGTCGCTCAGTTCACTAACAAATATAGATAGTGATTCTATATGACACCATTATGGTGTCAATTAGTGCAAAGAAAGCATCTTCGGAATAGTTGTAGGCATGAGTATTGGAGACGTTGATATGATGTTTAGGAAGATGGGAGGAGAGAAATTCTTTGTGTTTTGTATGTGTGGTAATGCAGTCTTATCAGTTATTTATTAGGGTTAGCCAGAGTGTCATGGTACATAGATATTAGAATAGACATGCTATACATACTATGGGGCATTGATAATTGGTAATTTTGATAAAATCTGAATGTTTGTATCTTAAAGTGACTTAGAATGAGTTCAAAAAAGGCCAGTATATGTTATGGTCTGGTTATTGAATTGAATTGTGTTATTGCTGTAAATTCTCTCAAATATTTAAGAAGAAGCAGGCGGATGCTACTAGTGGTTTATCATTGGTTTTATTCGGTATGTCCAATGCACCAAACTTTATTGGTCTTAAAAAAATAATAGTAACCTTTGATAGAAAAGGAAGAAAAAAACAATTGGGGAACCTTTAAGCGGAAGTAAAAAATATAGACAAAGTACTAAAAACTATTTGGTACCAATAGCAGTTAATCATTCGTCTTATTCCGAATATTCAATTGGGCCAATTGGGGGGTTGGTTCGTACTAAAACCTTAAATGTACAGATAAATTCCTGACGTTTTAAGGCATTTATAGTATGGTGATAAGATACGAACTTCAGAATTGTCATGATTTCTCAGAATTTATCTAATTTTCGTGACCAATGAATGATAAAAATTAGAAAGCGTATTCTGGGGCCCTCAAAAAATTAAATTGGTTAAAAGTAGATCACTTGATTCACCTGGTATTCTAAGCCTACTCTCGGTTTGAATTCAAACTGAAGACTTGTGAAACCAGAAGCGACTAAAATACATTTTATACTTGCTTCGAAGAAAACGATTTTGTAGGCAATGGAAGATTGAATATTTATATTTCTCAAACAATTCACCATTCCTATAAACTATTCAAAACTACCCGCGTTCTGGTTGCGCAGCAGCAACAGCGTCCTCATGGTTCTCGTCGACAGGCGCGACCAAAGTCAGCAGGCTGCAGCATAAGACAGAGCAGGTCGAGCAGACATTGCGCAGCAGTAACAGTGGTGTCCACTCGTGAATGCAGTGGAAGCAAGCAGCCTCATATTACCTCAAATACACATCGCCAGCGCGGCAGATCGCGTCTAACTGCCGCTCGCTACGCAGCAGGAAATTACACGGCTCGCAAACCTTGCGAATTCACCCTCGCGCGCCGTGTGATTAGCGCTTATCTACGAGCGCGGGCAAATGTCTGCCTCACACTTACCGTGCGAAATCGTATAAGAGCAGCGAAACGGGGCCGACATCTCATTACATTAACCGTGGCTAGTGTGCACACCACGCAGCACCTGCAACGCTCCTGCAATCGATAGGGAGGTCGAAAAATGTGGACCTTCCTGCTGCACATCGTCGCGCTGTCGCACTTCCTGTTTACACTGTGCTACGACTGGTTCTACATCATTCCACCGCATGATGCCGCGGATAGCGCAGTACCATGGTTCAAGCCCCATAAATTCAAATACCTCACGTTCTGGGACGTGGTCAGTTGTGCCTTTATTTACTAACATCTTTTTTCTTACTTACCAATGCACAGAAACTGATAGTTGCAACAATTGCAATTTATGTTTCCCAATCATAACCTCAATGAGTTTTCACATATCACTAATGTTGACAGATAATCCTGCTAATGAATCACTATGGTGTAATTATATAGTAACTTGAAAAGTGGCCTGATGGCCTTGAATTACACAATTATACTGTACGCAATCAGACACAGTGCAACAAAATATTTAACACATTGATTCCCTTTTACGTGTATTTCTCAAGCAAATTAATATCGTTTTTGTTTCTTTTCAGGTCTTGCAAACCATCTTCTTTGCAATTTGCGTAATAGCAGATCTTGTAGCCAAAGATGACACCAAACATGCCTTGCGACAATTGCAAAACCGGGTAAGCTATAAAACATGAAACCCATTTGCAAAGAAAATAGATAAATTAGTTAATTTAGTTTTGTTTAATGTTCTGCAGTCAGACTGATACCATTAATGCTAATTACTCATAAATGAACAGTAAAAAAATAGGTTAGAAGAAAATGCATGCACTTGAACATTCTTTCTATAAAGCAACAACTTAATAATATTCAACCCGATATTTTGTATTTAAGGAATGTTGCACGAAATGACTGTCATGCATTGAAGCAATGTGTAGGTTATTGCTGATAGCGTAAAACAATGTTGCAAATTTTTCAAAGGCATTTTACTACAATGGAAGTCTCTGACATATGAATCTACGACATCATAATTGAAAACATTATTGATAGTAAAAAATGAAGCGATCATTGTAAAGATGCAGTCATTGAATTTCTTTTGAACTTATTAGCTGATGGTCTCGCTGGCATTCCCATTGGCGATGTTCGTCGGCGTAACCTTCTGGTCCATCTATCTAGTGGATCGGGAGCTGATTCTCCCCAAGGCCTTGGATGTGTTCTTCCCAGTTTGGATGAACCACTGCATGCACACGAACATCGTGATCTTCATATTGATTGAATTCCTGACCTCCAACTACACGCATAACCCACGTTCGCGAAACGTCAAAATCCTGCTAAGCGTGATGATCACTTATCTGGTGTGGTTGATTCTCATCTATATAGTAACTGACGTCTGGGTGTACCCCATCCTGCACGTGCTGCCATGGCCATTTAAGATCGTATTCTTCATCGGGTGCCTTGGCCTGGCCCTGGGACTATACTTCTTCGGGGAGAAGCTCAACCAAAAACTGCGCGGCAATAGGGCTGTGGACCTTGAAGATGATGCTGTGGCTACCGTCAGTGCCAGCGGCGGCTCCTCCAGTTTACCCTCGGGTCCAAAGAAGGAAAAGTAATTGCCCTCTTGTTTCCCACTTTAATACCTCTCACATTCTGCGGGAATTTTTCCGGCACGTTTTCGCCGTTTGCAGACTTCCCGATAGTGATAACGCAATGCACTTTAGTACTTTTTCTCTGTCCCCACTTATTTTGCACATGTCTTGTTTTTTAGGAAGAAGAAGCGTTCTCTGTAAATTTATAAGCATATTGTACAGTAAGAACTGTATCTACGATTACGCATAGTAACGATGCGATCAAGCCAAACAAAAAAAGCTATATTCACATTATTCGAGCATATTATTCATCAGCAAGTCGTGTTTTTTCTGCTTGTAATTTACCACGATTACCACCGCGTCTTGCGGTGTTAAGTTTTATTGGATGTACCTTGGGTTGTCTATGGTGAACAAGAGCAGGAAAGAAAATTATTTTCTTAAGTGCGGCGTAGAATTTTGCGTTCAATGATAAGTATGGTAAGTTGCATATAGTGAAATTCGATTTTAGAGGTCTACACAATTTGTTCAGTTTTTATCAAACTGAGGTAAAGAAACTTTGAATTTATAAGAATGTTCCGAAAATGTATGTTGATGGTAATCATTTAATGTGGTAAACTAAACTAAAATATTTTAATATACTACGTGAGAGGATTTAGTGGTTGAAAGGTAGGATATATAGTAGGTGATATTCATTTTTTTGGCAGTTCTGCATATGTTATCAGAACTGCGGAAATTGACAATAATTTCAGTTTAGTGGTAACTTAGAATCTTTTCTTTTAGGATGGCTAGCTTTTTGAATTATTCAACTATATTAATTGATGGAAAAAGAATGATTGTACTAGAAATACATTCTACAATGTTTTTTTTTTTATTTTTGCAGTGTTAATATAGTATAAATCGTGAAAATTGCCAATATTTCCAGTTTACTAGAAATTTAGCACTTTCTCTTTGAAAATATGCATTTCTTGAAAAATGGAAATATGCCATGGAGGAAAACCCTTGTGAAGTTATTATATACTGTCGAGTTGTCAGTTTTGTGCAAATTCTCAATATTAGTAACCCCCCGAATTTATTTATATTTCAGCAAATATTGGTATCAGCAAGGTGTTCGTTACGATTGGATATTAGAGGAACTTCAAATAGAACTTTGGAACAGATGGCATACATTTTTGAAAGTGTAATTTATCGCCTATAGTGTTTACGTAAAAATACCACGCTTGCCTGTGTATCCTATGTAGATAATGTTAATTTCGAGAAATACGTTGAATTTTTCGTGAAAACGTGGTCCCCATTTACATCTTACCATGGCACTCTCATCATGGTACCCACTTGCTCGCGGCCCTTACATCTCACATCCGTTGCTGCCGATGCGCGTTTTATACGCAGGATGCAGTACACACCGGCAACGACGTTTATTACGATATTTCATATAATGCACGGCGGTCGGCGGCGAGCCAGCGCCCGTCCGCCTCACGCTCGATTATCCTCTTTCTCATTTCGTCGCATTCGTTCCAACCGCGCGCCGCCAGCACGCCGCACCACTGCGGTGCAAAAAGGACGGAGCTACGTAGGAGGTTGGGTAATTACAAACTATTAAAGTTTTACACATCGAGATGCCGACGTTTCGTCTGTACGCGGCGGCGGAACAAATTCAAACCGGTATTTTGTGCCGAGAGCTGGCCGCAGCCCGCGGAGCAGCCATAATGCATTAAGCGGCCCAGCCGCTATCAAGTCATGCCTATCATCCCGCGGTCTATTAACCAGTGCAGCGCAAAATGATGTTTAATTACGCGCAAGATCGAAACCTAATTCGAAGCGAATTAGAATTTGCGCATGCGAATATGGACGCGGTGTGTCCGCACGGAAAGTGTCGAGGGTTGCAGGAAAACCTTCTTCAGCTCGGCAAAGGTCCCATGAGGCCGAGACCTTGCTTGATTACGCTTTCACCTCACCTGTCCGCGATCGCGGAGGAAGGAACGTTGGAACCGGCTGGAGCACAATTTCGGATTGGGTTTGTGAATCGGCTTTTTGTTAACCCAGGCTTTATGATTTATCGCCAGCTTTGATGCGTGCACAGTGCCGCCGCACTAATTTCGACAATTTGTACTTTTTTACAGGGCATTTAGACCTCATTTGGGTGCAGGAGATACAAGATTTATAAATTCATCTGTTGCTAATGGATAATATGTGCTCACCCATTCTTGGCGTTCAACATCCACACAACCTTCGGGGTCCTGGGAGGTATTTTTGCTTGTGGAAGCTTTCTGGGGTACCGCGATGGGATATGTTTGTTATTTGCCTATAGTAAGGGTAGCAGAAAGTTAAACTTTTCAAAAAAAAATTAGAAAAATTGGAAAAATAACAAGTAATCCAAGTAAGCTGCTCGGTTCCCTGGCCAACTTCTTCGTTCTTCTGTGTCTACAAACAGTATTCGAATTTGTTGCAGAATAATGTGTTTATTTTTCGACGTCCATCAGAAGATCAACCTGCAAAGGACAAAGTTGTTAGTTCGGTTAGGTAAGCATCAACTTACCGCCAAGCGGTACGCAATGAAAAAACGATTTTCTTCTCATTTGTTCCCCCTTGCTCAGCTGGCTGATAATTACAGACTTTTATTTCGTTGTTTCGCGCTGCCGGTGCGTTTCAAACCACCAAATCTCTAATTATAAATGCATTATAGAGATCCGCCGCAGTCGATGCTTGCCGATGCATACCTATACCTGTTGGCCGGTGCCGTCGGTAGTACCCTTGTACTAATTTACTTCGGCGTGTAATCCGACGCGCGGCGGACGAAGACGTCGTCGTCGCCTCGTCTGGCTCATGGATGCATCGCTGCGATCCGCCGCGATCATTACGATATTAAAGCACGAATACGTAATAAATTATCGCTGGGCGATCGGCGCGACAGCGCGGCAAGCTTGCACGACACAGGGCCCGGTGTATGTGTTGCGCGCAGTAATTATGTAATAATATTAGCCGCCGGAGTCATTACGATGCTGAGTCTCGCGCGCGGCGACTACCGCGTTTCACGCTCGCTGAACAATGCCGCGGTCGGGCGCGCAATCGCCGGCGATTGCATTCTCATGTGGAACGATTGATTGGATTTGAGCTGTTTTGCGAAATTAACTGTGTTATTGCGTTGCTAATCTGGGAAATTCGTTTGATCTGGTGTACGAATCTAAGTCGGACCGATTGCGCTTTGTTGTGGAATTGCATTCCGACCTGCATTCTGCTTCAAAAGAGCAGAAGGCGGCAAAAAACGCGATGACTATATTCACAAATTAGTGGCAATTTCGTAATGTACAACCGACTCGTGGTCCTCTATTAGTCGGCCAGACACGATATAATAAAGATACATTTGTCTCACGTCTTACCTTCAATTATCCTAAAGGAAACGGTGATTTGTAGGGCTAATGGCAAGGTAACAGTGGAATCACCTACACAACTCCTATCTGTAACATTCGAATTCTAATATTGCTGCCCAAATTGCAATTATGCTCCATTTTCACACCTCCGCCATTAGCAAACTCGTCAAACTGAAAACAAGCCCAATTGGAGGGTTGTTTTCAAAATCCGTGACTCCCAGGTAATTACAACAACATTAAGTTAGCCTGGGTCGGACAGACGACGCCAAGGTCGGAAATCGGAAACGGGAAATTACGCACCGCCCAGCCGCAAAGCAACCAAAAGGAGATGCAGCTCGACACCACAAACGAAACCGAGAAGTTCCGATGGTAATCACCGCGCCAGAGTGTTGCCACAATGATTGCAATTTGTATATCGGATCGGAACAATAGATTCGCAATTAACGAATCCGGGCGCAAGGCTTTTTTCGGAGGGTCCCTTGGCGGTAATGTAACAGCTGTAAATCGCTAGGTAGTCTCAGCATCACACCGCGGCGGTTCCTCTTTGATCTCGGCGGCTACATTCCTCATGAGCTTGCCACTTACCTAACGCTATCAGTTCGACGAAGAGCGAAGACCGCACGTCGAAGAGCCGAAGCCACGGTTCTTCTTACAACCTTCGCTCCCCATATACGTTTCAATACTTCTTTGTATGCCGGTGATGCAAGCGCGTTCCCAACCGCAAGTTGGTTTCGTTTTTGTGTAGGAAATTCACATTTTCTTTCATTTCAGTTGGCTGCATGCTCTGTAATGACACTAATGTGTTTCACGCTAAATACTACGAAGAATACAATACTAGCAGGCTTCTGAGGAGGGTTGGTCGAAATTCGTTAGTTTGAAACTTGAGATCTGATTGCGTATTGATCTGAGAAAGATCAATTTTTGCCAATTCTGAAAGCTTGTCGACATTATTGAAGCCTAGGGCTTGAAGCCCATCAAGCGTCACGCACAATCAATAATATGCTCGGCGATAATACGGATCAAATGCCTTAATAGTGTCCAATAATCGTTTAATGCTGATTTTGTCAGCGAGCGGGCTTCGCTCTACTATCATCCCAGCGGTGTAATGCGATTTCGATATCGCGTTACGGTGAGCGTTTGATTTATTGATAAGTAATACGCACGGTGCGACTATCCGAGCCACTCCATGCAAGTTTTCTGGATGTGTATCTTTTGAGCAGCGGCCGCCGTGCCGCCAGGTCGGTGCGGGGAAAGCGGGGCTGGTAGAGCAGTGGTACCGGTACGATGGCTCACCATCAGACCCATCAGCAGCAAATGCACGCGGCGCAGGCCCACAACTTGTGGTTGGTGGGTTCCTCGTGCTGCGGCCAGAATCACAGCTCCATTCGAACAAGCGGTGTCGTCTTGGTCGGGCGTTCTTTCCTCGGAGTGCTGAAAGTTGCGCTAGTACGAAACGCGCACCGCCTGGCACGTATTTATTGTTGTAATATTATTTATAATTTAAGGTAAACAATAGTGTTCGGAGTGGCAAGACTTTGATCTGCTCGTGCGCTCGTCAAGAAGTGTTGCGTTTTTGACCGACTTTGGGATGAAGCAAATTCGGACGGCGGGCCGAAAACTTCGCCTAGTTGACTGCGCGTGGTACTCAAAGGCGGTGATGTGTTTGCGTTACTATTTATAAACTCTTTTGATCATTAAAGCTCGCGAGCGTTTGTGTATACTGGTGCTCGTCGGGCCTCCGACAAAGTGCAACCGAAAATAACATGAAAGATTTCGCGAGTTGCTCAACATCATCAAGTCGAGTGCGTCTCTCCTAGGACATCGCGAGCTTAATTAATAACAAACTCGCCGCGTTTGGATTACGATTGCCGAGACTGGAGCTAATAAACCGGCCGGAGCGGCGTTCAAAGCGCATATTTTCTGTATTTTCTCGCTCTTCACGAGTAACATGATCGCACGCATCGAGTGCATGCTCAAAGCTCAGGGGCTTTGAAGCCGCTGCAGCACAAAAGCGGATTCGTGGCGCAAGAAAGGAAAGTGATCCCGCTTGCTGAATGCCGCCGGGCCCACGAGGAGAGCGCCTCATAAAAGCCGAAAAATGTTCGCCTCAATGCGCATTGGGCTAATCTGCGCCCTTGTCGTTATTGTTCGGCATGTTTGCGCCTTGTCGCAACCCCGTTGTGAAAGGATCGCCGCGCCGATGTGCCAGGGTCTGGGCTACAACACCACGCATATGCCCAACTTCTTGGGACATGCCAGCCAGGAGGAGGCTATTTTGGAGGTAATTACACTCGAGTTCAATTCATCTCATCCCCCACTCTCCGCGACGACTTGTCCCATACTATTCTGCTTGGATTTGTGTTTCGTGTTGTTGTTGGGAGTTTAGGGCAGATGTTCCAAACTTCTAATACGACATCCTTCTGGATTTGCGTTAAAGCAACTTTTGACTTCCGTCGACTTTCATACATCATACGTGCACGGACATTTTTGTTTTATCTACATGATGTGTAAATAGATTAAGTAATGCATGATAATTTCGGACTTGATGAGAAAACCTTCATGCATGCAACATTTTGTCGTAAAACTCTTACAGCGAAAGCTTTATCACCTGATGCTGCGTTGTAAAATCTCTGGTTTACCCGCAATTAGAGACTAATTAATGTCGTTCTAATTAGCCGATAATCGTTTAAAGATAATTATTTATCTGTCATACGCGCATTTATTATGATCTCGAACCGCCGCGCCGGATGCGCCTTTGATCTCGACGCGATCGATGCCGTTCGTTGTCGTTTTTTCTGTCCGATCGCAAATAGTCCTGCGGTGTCGGCGCTTTTCATTTTCGATAGATGTGTGCGACATGTGGATGTTCGCATACTTCAAAGCGTTCGTACATGAAAGGCGCTTGCTTAATGCACGGCACACGCCGTACTTGTTTTCAAGACTCTGTTCGATTACCACTTTGATTATATCGCTTGCTGAAACAACAATAAACCGAAAAATGCCAGCGTTTTGCTTTGAAGTTTCCTACTCACAATTTCGCAGCAAATATGGTTTACTATTTGGACGCATACTGGGAAAGGGTTTTATTGCACCACCACACTGCTTGCTTGTGTTTTTTTTTTACAAGCACGAGAATTTCATAAAACCAATTAGTGCGTAATTTTACAACCACGGTCGGAGCCCGAAGCTCGCTGGTTGGAGAAGAATTCCTTTAAAATGTTATTTTTATTACTTCGTATTGCGATGGCGGCAAGAAGCAAAGCGATAATAAAACTGGGAATCGATCGAGAAAGAAACTCTTTACATTCATTCGTTTATTATGAAGCAGAATTACTCGCCGGGATAACACTCTTTTGTAAAATATAGAAAGATTGTCTTGTTTGAAGATGGAATGTTGTACCACCCAAATTGTCCATAATAGCAATAAAACTGAAAGGAACCAGATTTTAGTAGAAAACCTGGGGTTTTAGTTTTTGATCGAAACTTCTTCATACTTTTATTGTTAAAATCAATTCTCTTATGATGCCCAAAATGCCACGTACTACTACGTTAATTTTCTAATTTATAAGCTCCCTCCCCATTTGGGGAGCTGATTTCGGAGGTTTCATGGCATTTCATCAGCCATAGTTCCTCCAGTGACAAGAAACAATTTGTTCCAAATTGGGCACTTCTAAATACTCCACACACCTGACCCCGTTTCACGTGATTTATTCCAACTGAAAATAGTCCTACAATTGCACATTTATTTTCGTCATTTCCATCGTAATAAAATACCATCAATTATATGATTAGCCCAATAAAACGCATGAATTTGTAAACACACATTAAACTTCAATGGCAACCCACCGCCATATTGGTCCTCTTAGCAAGGTTCTATCGCTTTACAGCATGCAATTTGACTCGAGCAGATTGTGCAAGCCTTGGAAATACAACAAAACGTCTTCAATCGTATTTGCTCATGCACTCGTCGCACACTTAATTGCACTGCAACGACACCGATAAACACGCTTGAGCTTTAATTCAGTTTTAAATTGGTTTTATATTTATTTATGTCTCGGGTATGATCTCACGCATCGCCTTTGACATGCCGCGCCGGCAATGCGCCTTTGATGACTGATATGGCTTTTGCGATAATTCCGAAGTCGATAAACGCAAGCCCCCAATAAATTCAAGTTGTTTCGGAAAATATCAATATGGATGCAATTTACTAATTTACTCATGCTGGTGTGTGGCGTGTGGATGAGGTCTACGCGGAAACCAAGTTTTTTTTTAGCCTCTTTGGTGTTTTTTTTTATTACTTTTATAATTGTTTTCAACATCGCGGAGTGGGCCGTGAGCATACAATGCATGCATGCACAATGCGATGCTTGCGAAGAGTAAACAAGCATGAGGGATATGTTAATATTTATAGAGGCGTTCGAAGAAATGATTGAAAAGCGTGTTGACTTAAGAATCCGATGAGTTTAGAGAGGATTTTGATGTTTCTTCTGAGTGCTTGTGCTACGCACTAGTTACTAACCAAACTGAGATTTACTCAGTTTAAAAACTTTGACGTAGATTTCGCAGTTATCACCGAAAAGTTCTCACAATAAAATGCTTTAGAATCCTAGAATCGTCTTCTCTCCACTCTCGTTTTACTACATCATTATATTTTCTAGTTCAGCTCCACGATATAGCAAGATCAAGATGTTAACATTGTTCAAAATCATTTCGGCCTATTATGAGCAGCGCTGCTCTTCCAAGTCAAATTACAACGTGCAGATCTCGAAAGGAAAGCTTGCGTCGCACGCGAAAGCACTGAATCGTGCGATGTATGCACGGTAGCATTGGCCACCGCTATTGTAAATGAAATGCCAAAGGAAAAGTACAGTTATGCTTTGCTTAAAGTCACTCACGCAACGGGATGCTCATCAAACATGCATATTACATTTTTCTACTGCTAGATGTGCGTGGTTGATACAGAACACTGCGCTGTCTGCTAACTAATTGTCTTTGCGAATAAATATTCAACGCGGCTTTGCATGGTTTGTAAGCATTGTTCATTTGATGTTGGATGTCTTAATTACTACGATTAAGACCTAAAATTGGTACGTTTTCTGCTTTGTTGCATTGCCGCACAGGATATACCGATAATGCGCTTTTCTGTTAATTAAATGAAGAAATTTATTCTAAAAATATGCCGATCATAACACTGTTTTGAATGGTAAGGATATTTTTTTAAAAACATTTCAGCACTCGCCATTGTTCCCCTTTTTTTTCTGGACTTGTCGCAATTTTCCTTCGTCTTTCATCTCGGTCTTGTTTACAATTATTGCAACGCAATGCTTTGATTGTCCGCTTCGGAACAATAAAAATTCCCTTCGCGTTCTTCGCGCAGTCGTTTGTTAATCTCCAGTCTAATAGAAAAAAGAACTAAGCTAACTAATTCGACGGTTGATCAGTGCATCAAGATATTTTAGGCGCATCGTTGAGTACGAAGACGAGGCCTCAATGTGCAAGATCGCATCTCGTTAAAGCTTTGTTCCGCTAGCGACATCCTGCTACTGTGCCCGGTGGCACTGTCGCTGATGCCCAAGGTCATACATTGACTGACACATTTCAAAGGCTCCGCTTGCAACGTCGACCCGCTTGAGGCAAGAAACAAGAGCGCGCTGAAGAAAAACCACGCCGCGCGGAACGCCGCTCCGTCTTAGCGGAGACGATTTTTTGCCTCGTCGCGAATTGTTTCCAGTCGCGAGCTTTTTGCGCGCGCCGGCTTTCATCGAATGAAATAAGCTGCGCAAGCAGGCATTTCCTTCATCGATGACGGCGAGATGAAGATGATGACAAAAAAGAACTGGTTGTGCCATTGTCTTCATGCGGCGGTATTATGAAGGGCGCATCGACAACGCTTCACGGGCCGTGCCAAATTGATAATGTTTTGTTGTGATGTAGCGCAACAAAAGCTTAAAGCACACCGAGGTGTTTCAGAAATCCAGCGTGTCCATGCTTCGATCAAGAAACAAGTTTACTGAGGAATCATCATCGAATTGCATTTCCGAACGGGGTGTTCAGGTTGGCATTAGTAGCACACTATAACTTCATGGGGCTTTACAGTCCATTTCTCAACTCTGAAACAAGTTATCTGAGAAATCATCATAAAATTGCGCGAAATCTAATCGCGTTTTCCGAAAAGAGTTTCCTGCTGATCATAAGTAGCACGCTAAAGGCTGTTCTTCTCCATATGTCTTCCTGAACTTTGCAGTTGTGAACACCAGCTCTCACAGCGTGTGTTACGTCGTTACGTTCTGCGGGACGCAGGCACGCACAAGACGCGTGGTAGCGACCGCGGAAATGCCGCAATCGACGATTGCGTTGAATGTCTGCTGCATGTGCCGAAGATGCGCACGGTAATAGAAGACCCCCGAGGGGGCAATCATAAAGGCCCAGGCGCCTTCATCGAGACCGCTCTGTTATTAGCCTCTCCTCTCACCGCCTGTCCTGCACCATTACCAGCGAGGATCTTCCTAGAAGTGGCCGGTGCTTTAGTCGGCGTGTAATCATTATTAGGGTCGGACGGCAGGCACCGCGGAGAATCAACGTGCTTGCTCGAAGACTTTGCGACTTCGATGCGCACGATTTCAATGTGGTGGCGTCTGTCTTAATTTCCGAACCATATCTGGTAAATCATACAGTTGGACACTCAGAAGTTCAAAGTGGAGATGATTTTCTGTAATGATAGATTAATAAAGTTTGAGTTTTGTTAAGAAGAGCTCGTTTCTGTGTCGTAATTGTATCAGTAGTATTCAATGAATTGATTTCACTTACAAATCAATGTTGGGTGATGCAGGAGAGGAGCAGGAGATGAACCAAGCTCGCGTTCTGCGATTCGCATCAGAAAAAGGCTGTTCATCCGCGGCCGCATTCTTGTTTCTTCTCGTCGCCGCGGCGCGCCGGTTTTATCTAACTCTCTACTTACTGTTTTATCGGGGATAAGAGCCAGCGACGAGAAATGGGTCTCGGCAGTTTATGCGACCCATTGAATTGTGTCTATGTAAACCTGCTATGTATGCTTGCAAACGCAACTTCTTTATGAATGTCCTCAACTAGTAGTAGTCCATTACAATATTACATCTAACATCACGCATCAAACACAAGATAAAGATATGAAAGGAAGGCTTCAGAGTTTATATGATTTAATGTTTTATTTTTCTTTGCAGTTGCGGAGGTTGGATGATTTGCTGAGCAGCAAATGCTCACCTTTTTTACGCCTCTTTGTTTGCTCTCTGTACATCCCTCTTTGCTCGGAACATGTTCCTGGGGCAGTTCCAGCGTGTAAAGGACTCTGCGAAGAGGTCAACATGGATTGTGCAGACGCCCTTAAACAAGCTGGATTACTACAACTAAATTGCACAAGGTACTATTCAAGGCAACCAAGAAAGCTATGCTGGACATTTCTCCAATGCTTTCTTTTCTTACAGCTTTCCCGAACCACCAGATCTCTGCATGCAACAACCTCCGGAAGATGACGACATCTCCAATGCGGACATGACGTCATCTTTTATGATCAACCGTGTCCAAAAGAAATGCCCACCTAATACAGTTCGTGTAGGTGGCAACTGCATCAAGGTCCCCATCAAATACGACTCGGCCACTGATGATAAACTGATAGTTGAGGTGTGGATTCTCATCTGGAGCATTCTTGCTATTGTTGTCGTCGTCTTCACCTTACTCACATTTATCATCCAACCCAAACGCTTCAGATGGCCAGCAAGACCTATTTTATACTTGACCATCTGCGGACTCTTGTCAAGTCTGCTATACTTCGCGCAGTGGACCATTTCAACTCTGTCCTACGCCCAGGAGGGATCTGCACGAGCTCTGGATGGACGTGTTTGTGTTATTTTCGCTCTATTACACACCTACTTTGACTTTGCATACGCTCTCTGGTGGTGCACATTCAGCTACGTGTGGTACCTAAGCGCCTCTAAAGAGTGGTCCACCGAAGCCATTGAGAAAATTGCTGCACGGGTACACTCTATCGTCTGGAGTCTTTCTGGAGTTCCGATTGTGCACGTTCTGGTCTTCAGCAGTTTTAAGGCCAATAAATTCACCGGGTTTTGTGAAATGAGCAGTTTGGTTCTAACCAAAGCCCAAGTGTTTATAGTGGTGTTAGGAATGGTCCTAGCAGTGTTGACTTTCCAGGGACTTCGCAGTGTACGTGCTGCGCTAGTTTATGCAGGACGATCTCCACATAAACTCGAAAGACTTATTTATCGTCTGGGAGTCATCAGCTTGGGGATATCAGCTCCTCTACTTGTCAGTGTGGTGTGCTACTTTTCGGACTCATTGTATGTGGAGCTATTAAAAGTGTGCACACGATATCTAAGTATTATCTTCTCTGCACTCTGGGTGTTTTCCTTAAAGACATTTCGCAGTTGGAATAGGATTCTGCGACCACGGTTTACACACAAGGGATTGTTACGCAATGCGCCTGTGACTAAAGTGTAGATTTTTTGGATTATAAGTGAAGTAAACGAATGTTAGCTTTCAATGGCAAAGTCTTCTTTTTCAAAAGGCACATGATGCTTTCATCTGTGATATTAGGCATTAAGACATGTAAGACATATTTTAGTAGCAGTATTAACAATAACCACGCAAAGTATGTTATTTCTAAGATGTTAATTTTTATATCAATGTATAATATTTATTACGTTCTAGTTGAGCTATTTGCGTGTCGCAAATAGATGTTAACTCAAGGGCTTGTAAGTCAGTACTCACTATGATTAGGATGCCGGTTGGCGATTCCCGATTGTGTTATTGGTTAAGGAATTGTATAGAGATTTAATTTAAACATTCTGTGTTGTCATAATTTGCTTATTCTCCTTACACCTACTTCCTTACGATTCTGGGCAAGATTTAAAATTTAATTGAGAAGCTGAGGGCAGGTGGATCAGGACATCATCATCGAGATGAGTTAAAAAGAAAAAAAAAAAGAGTGGTAAAGTTTATAACTATCTTAATATCAGTGTTCTTACAAGAACTACAAAGCATACAACATTTAGCATACCGCTTTTGCGTATCTTTTACCGACTGCCTCCCAGTTAGCAACCTCAAAGATAGCTTTTACATAATCAGCACGAACATTCTTGTACTGCAAGTAGTAAGCATGCTCCCAGACATCAATCCCAAACAAAGGTTTCAATCCTGTGGTGCCTTCCAAAGGATCTTGATTAGCACATTGTGCGATACGCAAACGCTCTAAAATTAAAAAAAGCAGCCCAATAAGAACTAAATTCAACATACTTGCATCATGAAATGATTTGTAAAGCATATAAATTCATAACATACTAATTTTAGGATCATATCCAAGCCAAGCCCAGCCTGAACCTTGAACTCCCACTGCAGCAACTGATAGCAGCTCCTTCATGCAGTCAAAGCTACCAAATGATTCTGTAATAGCAACCATTAGGTCCTTAGAAGGTTCAGTAGACTTAGGGGAAAGTATCTCCCAGAAAATAGTGTGGTTGACATGACCACCACCATTGAATCGAAGAGCAGGTTCTAGGGATACTGCTGTGGTAACATCATTTTTGCTGATTGCTTGCTTCAGTTTCTCTTCAGTTGCATTCAGGTTATTGACATAAGTAGCATGATGTTTCTGGTGATGGAGAGTCATGATATCCCTGCTGATAATAGGCTCCAGAGCCTCATAGGCGTAGGGAAGCTCAGGCAGTGTGTGCTTCGAACGCACACCGCTACTGTTAATAAAGAATAAAAAGTAATTAGAAGTAGTTGGATATTTGGATGGGTATTATTGTGAGAACTTACCCGAGAGCGGTTTTAGCAAGTCTTCGTATGGCAAACATCGTACACTGTTTCTTTCTTACGTGGTTGTATAATTTCGTGCACGCTACTGCCAAGCCGGTAAGAGACTAAACGTGACGTTGGTTGTGACGAGGACTTCGTACGCTTCGTCGCTGTGTTGATGCACTTGATCATATATCTATAGGTTAGGTTTTGATGTTCACATCCTTCTCGTCCGTTACATTCGTTCATTGGTTTACAGCAATGAAGTTGTGAAGTTTAAAGAAGTTTAGAACGAAAAAGACACTTTTAGCTCCTGTTTTCCCTACGGCTTAAGTGCAGATACTTTTATAACTCTTATTGATGAAAAGGTAGCCGGGGATTCTTTAAAAGAGTTCTTTTAGTTGTTATTCCAAGAAGAAATCAACAAATGATGTCCACTGGATTGATGTTATTACTGATTTCAATCTGAAATTATTATTTCCTAATTCGCATCGATTGAGAGCAGCCTCGGCATGAGAAGTTTTTGAAGAAGAAGTTGACCATATTCTCTTCATTCAATGCAGCAAGTGCTCTACTGCTGGCTGTTTTTGTTAAATGCTCTAAAAGTGCACTTCTTATGCAGAACATTGGAAATAATACAGCTGAAGATTGTATAATCACCATAGCTGTTGCTGCTGCAAGAAAATGTTGGTTAAATAAAGTGTATTGTATAGTGTGGTTACAAAGTGTTTTATATTCATTATGTTTATATAAACTTACTTGCTATTAATTGTGGATATAACTTTTTCAGCTTGTTGTCTTCTTATATAAACATAACAAAGTACTTTGCTTTCAATTGGAATGAAGTTGGATTTTCTTCATTCCAATTGGAAGCAAAATATTGCATTGATTACTCGATTGATGAATGGTGTCTACTTACATAATATGATGAGCATATGAGACTTGGTGAGGGACTTTAGGTCAGATATTAGTTTGGCATCAAATTTGAAACTAGTCTTTAATTTGTCATGCTTGGAAAATCATGAGTTGTAGTTAAAAGGCAGAATTTGTTTAAACAGGAAGAAACACTGGAGAGTGAAGATAATGAACAGAGAGATGTTGAAAGCAAGATATGTAAGAAGAGCTCTCAGACAGACATTCAAGAGGGAAACCACTAATGATTTACCATAGGGATTCAACTTTGATCAAGTTGATTTATTTGAAGAGGATGCTAAAGAATTAGAGAATAGAACAAATGGTTATGATAATGAAGCCATACTCAAACAACATGCTAAAGTGACAAAGGTAAGAAATAATAGAAGAAACCTTCAGGTTGCAGAAAGCCATAACGGAAAGAACAAGAAATGCGTTAAAAGCGTTTTATTTAATATCACTCGTGTATCACAATTTGTAAACATTGTCTGCATCCTGAAATAAACTAATTGACCTGCAACTAAAGTAATTGATACTAAGTTGGTGTTTTCTTTGAAATTGCTGGTAGTTTTTACTCATGTACCACTTCATATCTGGTACTGATGGCTTCTAAATCACTTCTGAGCAGAGCTGCCACTTCGTCCCGCACCTCCTTGGACATACGAAGATCTTCGTCCTTGCGCTTCTGCTTCCTGAAGCGACGTTTACGGGCGTTTTTCATAGGTGGTGTCAAACCGTGAGGCCATTTTCCGGCTTTAATATTTTCTTTGTCGGCTTCGGCACCATCACTTCCGTCAGCAGCCACAAGCATCTGGCAAATCGAGCCGCACTTATATATTCTTTCCCCGTCGACGGTCTTGTTCACATCGATGGTAGTCGGTAAATTTACCATTTCGGCTTTATACTGTTTTTTCGAAAATTGCACAATCCCGTTTTTATTTTCTTCGTCAAGCTCCAATGACAACTTTTTGTAAAGTTTTCCCGAGCGTTTGGTGTGCTTCAGTTCTTTGTGCAATTTTTGCGCCGAGTCCGGAGGAAGGCGTAGGATAAAAAACTCATCAATTTCCGGCTTTGGCTCGATGTTCAAAGTTTTATCTAATTTATCGCACAATGCACTAACTGATTCGTTATCAATTTGACCACTTTTGGTTTCCATCGCGGACGATGCGGTGATTATGCGGTAATTTGAAATGTTATAGGTTGGAAATCAAGTACGCCACGCACGCCACGAAATAAACAGCACACTAGGATTTTCCAAATTATTGATAGTAACACTTGTTTTAATGATATGTAGTAAACTATGGTGTAGATTTGAGTTTACTAAAATAAAATATGTTGTTAAAACTGTTTAGTTGTTGTTTTTGTCAAGTTTCTTCTTCATTTCTTTGAAATTTAAAAGGACTAAATTTAATCTGCTATCAATTTCAGATGTTTGAAACAAGTTTACCAACTTTTGAAAGTTACATCCGTTAAAAGTTCAAAGTTTAAATGTTTATTTAATCAATTTCTAAAAAACTTTAGAAATCTGTAAATTTTTTTATCAGTATGTATTATACAATATTTATTTGTTTTTAAGAGATTTAAATAATTCTCAATCTTACTTAATATATTCTATGCGTTCTATAAAAATTTCAATCGCGTCATAACCTCACAACGAATCAAGCAAGCGAAGGAGACGAAGAAAACAAGGATACTCAGGAAAATTGACGGAAACCGTAGGAGTCGCACATGTTATGTTATTAAACATATTTTACGAGAGACACAAAGATGAATCCATTAACGTAAGTATATTATAATATATCAAATTATATATACCTAATGTTGTATCCCTTTTTTGCAGGAATATGAAAAATGTTCTTAAGCTAAGTGAGCAAGAATTAGACAACCCTAACAAGACATCATGGCATGATCAATATAGAGACAGTGCATGGCTTTTTGTGGGTGGTCTGCCATATGAACTCACTGAAGGTGATGTGATTTGTGTATTCTCTCAGTTTGGTGAAATTGTGCACCTCAATCTAGTCAGGGACAAAGATACTGGAAAATCAAGAGGCTTTGGTTTTATCTGCTTTGAAGATCAGCGATCTACAGACTTAACAGTTGACAATCTGAATGGGGTAAAAATCATGGGGCGAGTTGTCAGAGTGGATCATGTTAGTAACTATAAAGTGCCAAAAAGTGAGATTGATAAGGTAAAGCAAATCCAACAGTTATCAGCTACCACTAATGAAGATGAAGATAGTAAATTACCTGTGAAGAAAATGAAAACTGAAATCCAGATAGAGGTCAAGCTGGAGATAAAAGCAGAACCTGTAGATGCTAGGGAGACACTGGCTGATCAAATTGCTGGTGATGTAACATTGCCATACAGATTGCCATTGTATCCTGTGAAGCAAGAACCTATTGACAATGAGCAGGATGAGCAGTCGAAGCAAGAACCTAAGAAGAAAAGAAAGAAAGAAAAAAAGGCAAAAAAACACAAAAGGGAGAAAAAGGCCAAAAAGGATAAGAAGGAGAGGAAAAAGAAAAGTAGGCATTATAGTTCCAATTCAGATTAATTGCAATTATTTTAATAACGCTATTTAATACACAACAGAGAAATGTAATAATAGTTTATGTGGAGGTCTTTTACATGCACTCTTTGTTATTATCTGCATAATATGTGCAAATTGTATTTCTTGAAAGTGCAAAGTACTAAGTAATTGTAGATAATTGCTACTAGTGGGGTGGGACTGAACATTGCAAAAAATAAATCATTTGTTTGATCAAAAAAGTGGGATAAGTGGCTATTGAACCAACCAAGTCTTCATTATCATTCATAAAATGTACATAAAGTACAACTTGTAAACAACTAAACTATATCAAATTGAAGGCGTAATCAATGTGCTGCTTCAGCAGACGATCTTGTCGCCTGCAAACAGAATTAAACCGCGATGTTATTTCAGTGGCTGGTCAAGAGATTAGCCATAATCGCACAATACGACAGGAATTTGTCAATAAATGCATATTTTGAATCCCTGTTTTCGCGTAGAAAGTAGGGGAATCAAGATGAATACCTGTCTATGAATTGATGAATTGCGTCTTGTTTCTCGCTACAGTTCGTTGAGTGACAAGTGACACACGCTTTGCACGCATTTATTCAAATCATAGCCGCGACCCAGCTTGCAAATCGTTGGCGAAACAAAGTGAGAGCAATAAGTGTACATCACGCGTTTCTGTTGCATTTTACGAGATCGGACAATGATCGATACGGAACGCTTTCAAAGCGGAGTTTGTTGTTGAGTTGCGTTGTATTCAAACAAATCGAAAGTTTTGCGTACGCGAATATCGCTGCTTGTGCGACCTGAATTATAAGTTGAACACGGACAACGCGAACGTGCTTCTAACATTGGTCCAACTGAACACAGCGCATGAATCAGCTTCAAATCTATTTGAGGTCAAGTTGGCAGTTAGTTACAAGTGTGTCATTAAAGTTGAAACAGTGTTTTGAGCAAATAACATTCGACCTATTAAGTCGGGTGAGTAGGAACTGATGCGATTATTAACACTGTGCAACTGTGTAAAATGCATATGCGATTTACAGTTGGAATCGCTGGTATCGAATTGATTTAATTTGTATATGCACTTCAAAGAACGCGGGACAACCCCCACCTTGGCAGCAACCGCCTGGTGCGCAATTGCGAATCAAAGCATCAGCTGTGAATGTCAATACACAATATGGGCGCGCAGTAGTGTTGCCATCGTCGGAGCGCGTTGCGTTTTGCTGTGATAATCGCGTCAAATCATCAAGGTCGCTCTTTGTTGTGCAGTAGCACGGTCCACGGCCAACATCCGCACATCATCTCCAGGTATTCGCGCTCCCATCACATCTCCAGGCTGCGTCGCCCTTAGCTGCTCGCCCAGCGTGTTGTTAGTGCGTGCGCGGACGGCCGCCTTCAGCCCCCAGGACCCTGCAAGTCGGACCCATGAACAACACGGGCAACTCGACCGACTCGAACAGCACGCGAAATTTTTTCGTCAACTTCAACCAGGATTGCACGTAAGTGACGTGGAGGCTACCGACTGCCCGCAAAAAATCACGTAATGCACTTTGTTTTGCTGCGCGACGGACAGCGCTGTGAAACAAAGGACGCACCTTCGCAGCTGGTTGCTAGCTGCGGGCGGTGCAACGAAAAGTGGGTCATTCGACTGTTGTAAATAAACAACAATCAGCTGATTGCAGATTGCGGGCTTGCAACCGGCGTGCAGATATTAAACCCAGTTCTTCGTTGCGCACACACAGCTTATCTCTAGCGCCGTGGTATCATTGCAGATCGTTGGCTGTTGGCAGCAGGGCTGGGTACCGGCTGTTCTCCTTGACTGGGGTCGATGTTCTCGACAAGATCTACACGAATACCACGGAGGATGTCTGCCTGGTCGAGAGGCTCTTCAGCAGCAGCCTCATGGCCGTTGTCACGCTGAACTCTTCGCGCAAGCTCAAAGTGTGCCACTTTAAGAAGGGAACTGAAATCTGCAATTATTCATATTCAAATACAATTCTAGCTGTCAAGTTAAATAGGTACCAGATGAGCTAGAAAACATCTCTATGCTATCAATATTCACGATTAACAAAAATCTCCCCCAGGTTGCGTCTGGTAGTATGTCTTGAAGAAAGTCTCTACATCCACAACATCCGAGATATGAAGGTCCTACACACGATCCGGGATACGCCACCAAATCCTCAAGGACTTTGCGCTTTGAGCATAAATAGTGAGAATTGCTATTTAGCGTATCCGGGCTCTAATAGCATTGGAGAGGTGCAAATATTTGACACTAACAACCTGGTAAATAGCACACATTCCATCAAATTTATTAGCAGATCATAAAGCACTGATGATCTTATGTTTTAGCATGCGAAGACGATGATCCACGCTCACGATAGCCCTCTAGCAGCGTTGGCTTTCAGCCCAACGGGGACGCGCATTGCGACCGCCTCGGAGAAGGGCACTGTGATACGAGTTTTCTCGGTGATCGATGGATCTAAGCTGTATGAGTTCCGCCGTGGGGTTAAACGCTGTGTGGACATAAGCTGCTTAGCTTTCAGCATGTGCTCACAGTACCTTGCCTGCAGCAGTAATACGGAAACAGTGCATATATTTAAATTAGAGGAAATTAAAGAAAGGTACAGTCAACCGACGTTCGCTTGATAGTGTCATGTTTACTGAATGCATGAGGATCATGTTATCGTTGTTATGAATTTTGATATCTTGAGCTTGAGTTTCTTAGTAATGCATGCATTTATTTTAATCGGTGCACATTATTCTTCGATAACGTTTAATGAGCCTGAATGTTTGGTTTTAATACGATGTATGTTTTTAGCCCCAGGAAAAGTGTTGAGGATTCAAGTTGGATGGGTTACCTTTCAAACTATTTGCCATCGCAAGTGACTGATGTCTTTAATCAGGGGCGTGCATTTATGACGGCGCATTTGCCATTCTTCGGCGTTCGAAATGTTATTGCAATTACAACGTAGGTCTACACAATGTCGTTAATCTGCGAATAGTATTTATTCATTTGATGAATTTTGTTGTAGAATACAAGGGCAGCTGCGCTTATTGGTAGCAACAGAAGATGGCTACCTCTATATTTACAACATCGAGGGCAACGAAGGAGGAGATCTGCAGCTGCTAAAGCAGCATCGACTTGATGGACTCGTGGATGATGACAAGGATCATGCTGATGGTGGCCCAAATCGCCCAGAAGCACAATCTATCCAGCTGGACAGTGGTATGTAATCGCAGCTGTGACGCCTCCGCAATGACCCAATTTTTGTAATAACGTTTTACGCATTTCTACTTTTAATTTCTCTTGAACCACCCTCGTATGCACCTGCTCGTTTGCTGCCAATTAACGTGCATGGAACGACTTGTTTGTTGTTAAGTTCTTGCAACAGCAAATGCGGCCACACGTGTCTCGGTGAGCTTCTCCATAGCTCACTTCGAGCACGTCCTATACAGGCCGTACAGACTTCTTCCCCCTTTCACATTTCACGTACTTCGCTATCATGACGAGCGACACCACGCCGACACATACTCACATACGAACCGATTCTTCATTGACTGTTTTTTCTTGATGCATTTTAAGTTCTCTTCCGCCAAAATTCTATTGCTTTCTGTGTGTTTCACCAATGCGAGGGGAAATTAAATGAATCGCCAACATAATGTAAATCGATGGAAACGCGCTAGACGGGTTTTGAGTTAATTGGACCAATCGCGTTGATCAAACACAGTTAAAATATAAAAAATAAAATAAAAAACCGAACACACGAAATTCGTAGAACGAAATCCATTTTGTTTTTCTCTGTTACTTGCAAGGCTCGGCAATACTAGGTAGCTACGCGGGCATCCTGAAAGGCCATCCAGCCGGTCAAATGTCAGGTACTGGTCAGTATGTTATGTTTACCCATTTTTATAATTACTTACATAGATACATTTAATTATCTCTGTTTTATTTCAATTCAATGTGACCAACTCAAATGAGTGTCAATTCACACAGTCGATTACGATCACAATCTCCCCTCATCCTTTCTCCCATCGACCACCACCGCAGTCCCTCTTAACAGATCCTTTTACCCAACTAATGTAGATGAGCAATACTTTTTTAATAAGCTACAATACACCCAGATGCTACTCGCAAGATGTATTTTTATTTATTGTTGGTAGTTTAGTTTACAATTAATCTCTTTCATATTTTGCAAATCACTCATCTTTTTTATGTCCATTTTCACTTCATATGCAAGAATAAGCCGTGATGGTGCCGATGATTTGACACTGTAATTTCGGCCGCTGTCGCTGGCTCTTCGTGCACTCAGTTTCATCTTGTATTGTCATCTGAAATCTGCTTGAAGCATAAAACTAAATCACTGTTTCCATGATTAGATTCGGAGAAGTTCAGGGAAATGTCTGACGCCGTGGAGGCACCACCCAAAGACGGCTTCCAGTTCGGCGACGACCAAGAATACCCTCCGCTCACCCAGAAGTCCGACTGAGAGGAGGACGCGAACGTAATTGAAACGTCGCTGGCGCATCGCTTTGTCGTAACGTGGTTCATTGTATTTCTGGTGCACGCCGTGATCCGCATGCTCGAAGACTTCGTCCTGTACATCCTCGACATGAACATTTAACACAGGCCGACGGCTGTTGATGCGCACATTCTCACAAACACATGAAAAATAAAATCAAAACCTGCGAGTACATAATCAGTTGACGCGCGTACTTATCACCAAACACATAAAAATACATAAAACGCAGACACAAAAAAATGTATAAAACGTTGCCGGCGGGAGATTGAAAAAATTTAATGCAAAAAATGAAGTTATACATATATTATGCAATGTATTCGTGTGATAGTCACTAAGTTGTTTAGCTGGTCGCAGTGCGCTGTAGCACTTGGCAACACACGAGTGAAAACGTGTAGCGGGCGATACATCTAAGTTTGTTTTGTCTTCCTTGCTCGCGGTATTTTACTTCTCGACGCGTTTTTCCTCCTTTGCTTTATTCACTGGTAGCAATACGAACCAAGACTCTGTTAGTTGGGTGAATATTGTAACGACTTAAGTAATTTATTCATTTGGTTTGCTGTTTCGTAGTCAATTCATAGCTTAATTTAATGCAAATGCCCATAAATGGCTTGCTAAAAATAATCTAACGAAACACTCACGCATTCACATGATACATTTTGGGACTTATGATGATAAATGAATCTAACATTAAATTTATGATAAGGTTGTAAATAAGTTAAAAGATCGTAAGAGAAAATAACGTTAGTTTTTTAAATTTGAAATATGATGACATTATGAAGAAATTGACCGTCAGTGAGAAGTGACCCATAAATATAGAGGAAATCAGATTTTTGTAATTGTACATATGGAACTAACATTGGCGCATTTTTTAATGAATAGGTTACCCTGTAATTAAGTTAGACCAAGGGGGTAGTGGCAAACTGTATTCGATGTACCCAATATCAAATAATTCGGTGTCGCGAAGCATTCGCTGCGTTTCACGATTTAGTTATTAATACTTTTTGTATGGTGTACGTTGCAAGTGGACGTAACCGAAGTTGTGCCGTTTAGTATAATGCGAATTATGTTTATGCCTAATTGTCTGCGAGTTTCTGTCTGATTCATATTGTACTTGTATTTTCTTTGATGGTAATAAACAAACCATATGTTTTTTATTGCTCTACTTCAACCTTTCAGCAAGTTGCTTGCATTTCATAGTTATCTTCTTCGCTCCCAGCAGGTACTATAGTTGTATATAGTTTGCAAACAAACAATAAGCATTGGCCCAACGATCATGACTCGTCAGCAGTCAGCCATTGTACAATTAATGGTCTTCACAGAAATGTCCCAAAGAGAAGTGCATAACTAGAGATGAAAACATGATGTCTTTGTTTCTAGCAGTTCTTTTATTAAATTACCAGTGTTGTTATCATTCCATCGCCGAATAGGTCGACGTGATGTTAAGTAGTTAAACCTAAGTCTCTATGTAAAATTGCGTCGTGAACTGGGTTTGTAATAGTTCTCATTCTGTAACCGCCAGGATTCGAATTAAACATTGAAGACTAATCGTTACATTAACTCTATGCCAAACTAATTAAACTAACAAAAGGAAAAACCAGCGCTGCGAGCACGCTGACGGACATCACACACGCAACGTGTACTGTTCCCATCAGATGCTAAACCATAATCCATCAACAATAGCGCAATTAATTAATACTAGTCGATCAGCGTGCTCAAATCGCCATGCGTTCACGTGGCGCATTTAATACAGAAAGGTACATTGGTTTGTTTGCACAACACATTGTTGCAATCACCACTCGCATACCTTAAATGCTAACAGTGACAATTCAATTAAGATAATGCTTGATTGACTACCAGTTTCATAGGACTATGGTGCAATAAGTACACATTTGACAGAGTCGAATGCTTCGCCAACCGGTTTACAAAAATTTCTGGGTCTCCAGACTGGACACTCGGCCAGTGAACTTGGTTCGGCTGATTAGCTTTAGAACTTAAAGCTGGAAATGTCGCTGGGTGGGAAAATATGCCCAAGAGTCAAACGCGTGGCAAAGCAGCCAATGTGTACGTCGATTGCAACAATTTGATGCGAAGCAAACGCCACGCTTTCCAACACTTCACAAGTCGCGGCTACATCTAGAAAATTGACAATACGCATCAATGTTACTTCGATTCGAACGACTTACAATTAATTACATGTCAAGACATCTAGCGATGCACGCAATGTGATATAAAAGGCAACAAAACCGTCATAATTTTATCTAAATATATTATGAATTGTAATTTATATAAACGAACCTCAATCATAAAAATGTTCTCTCAAATACACAAAAATACATTCAATGTAGACATCGGCAATTAGTTTACATCCTGCATATGCTGGCTTGGGCTATCTTTGATTTGCTTCTTTATTCAAATGATGATGGCTGCGAAACGAAGGCTCGTCCCGTGTGCGAATTATGTTATTAAGCTGGTAACTGCAATTTCTTGCCGTGCAAAACTGAAACAATTAACGTTTTATTACTCGGACTCCAGGCGTGATAAGCGCAGTTACTCAGCGCTAGATAACGCAGCGCACACCACCGTGTTTGTCGCTTGAAATAATAACACATGTTAAATGCGTTCGAGTTTTCAGAAATATGTTAAGCGTAAACAATAGATGAAGATTTTCTCGCTAGAAATCTTAGTTGATAGTTTACCGAAACTACGTAATAAAAAAAAAATGTTTAGAACATTGTCTATGTAATCACAAAGATATTAAATGTCAATTTTAAGCAAAAAGCGAATAACCATCCACTTGTAGCGCGTTTGGAGCATTGACATGTAGTCATAATGAAAAGTCAATGAGTTAATGATTTGTTCAGATGAAATGTAAACATGTGTTAACGTAATTTAAACACTGAAGAACTGAACAACACGTTTTTGGACTTTGTTTATATTTCTGCGTGCTTTTAACGTCTATAAACATGCATGAGTTGTCAACATCAAACAAACTGAATGGATTCCAACGATTTGGAAGACGATTTACCTTTGGTAATATACAAATAGAAAAAGTCGCAGTAGAGCACCGTCTGGACAACGCCGGCGACGATCGCAATGAGATCGTAAGTGTCCTCTGTGGCATAGCGATAAATCCAATTCAAGATGTACAGGCCACGGTAGGAGCCCAATGCAAAGAGATAATGTGAGGTGATTGTTTCTGCTTCACCAGTCTTGCTCACCATGAAGAGCTGCGGCAGAATGGCAACAGACTCGAGATAAATACTGAAAGTCCACAGGATCTACAATCAAATAACATCAGTAACATAAATGGAATTTACTGCCATATTAGTGTTTGTTATTCCATACCTCCAAGAATGAAAACTCATGGTTGATAAGTAATGCAAGGACAACTGCTGGTGCTATGAGGAATTCACAACGGAATGTGTCGTGATTGTGATCATAGGTCGCCTTGAATTTGATGTAGATCAGGTAGCATGTGCCCAAGGAGGCAGCAACAAAGATGAGCTTCATAATAGTGTTGTAGTATGAGACATAGGTGGTGAATAGATCCAAGTAACGTGTCGTGTATACCAACGCAAAGAGGATCTGCGACTTGCCAGATATTCCTAAACAAATGGAAAACATTAAAATCCAACTTCGTGCAACGCAAATTTAGACTAGCTTAGAGTGCGTTACACGTTTACAAGTTTAGTGCCGGCAAACGTGGATCAACCAGCGTCGATTGCAACACTTTAACCTAGCCTGGACTAGCCGAATTGATAACAAACTACCAATCAAAGGTAGCCTTCGGAAGCTGAGAAAACATCGCGATGTTACTTACCAGCGCACGACCGCGTCTTCCATATCTTATCCAGCAGGATAATGATCGCAAGGAGATGTGAAAGATCACCGACTAGTCGGAAGATATTCATTGTAGATGCGTTTGCGCTATCTGCGGCTGCACGACGTGGAGTCCGTGGAGGGATAGATCGTGTTCAGCGGCTTTTGCTTTCGGTGCACCGGAGGATCGTACTTGCTGCCAATCTACACAACACCCACACCGTTGCAGGGCCACAACAAGAGCGGTCGACACTAGCCACAACTCTCGGAAGCCGCGATCGACGATTGGAACACGCAGACGACGTGACGTGGCCTGATTCAGCAAGGGCCGATAGATGCCGCCGTATGCATGTCCGGTTCAAATAAAACTGCCGCAAATGCAGCGCTTGGTGTCGTCGCGTTTTTGATTTGAACGCGACTTACCGACAAAGTTCAACAAGTTAAATGTTTTTCGTCTATATTGTCCTTTAAGAAATATCAATGTTTGTGAGTACAGAGACAGACTGTTGCTTTTTATCAGGTGAACAAAGGTAAAGGACATATTAATCAGTTTCTTTCTGAAATCAAGTAGTTTTGTAAACAATGTAAATAAAAATAAATAAAATGCTGACAACGTTTTATTCTAATGGATCCAAGGGGATCATACGCTGTTTTTAAGATGGGTACTTATTCTTCAATGATCTGATGAATTGGCTTAGTTGATTGGGTATATATAAATATTTATAAGGCAGAGCTCCGCACATAATTTACTTGAATATAATATTGTATTTATGAAATTTGTGATATGGCGATATGTTATTGCAAGTATGTAAGGTTACTTTTTTACATCGTTCAACATCGAAACATTTCGTCAACTTCAAAGCGCAATTTTAAATAGATCTTTTTTACACTTCACATTCTTATACGAAATATACCGAACGTATTATTTGCAAATTGAAGATTAAGCATTTATTAAACAATATAGCTATAATTAATATTATGTTATATTTTCAGTCGTTGATGCTAGTTCTAACTGTTACGATAAAAATCAAATGTTTAAATATTTTACTTCACTCATTTATGTTTGTCCCTGCTAGCATTATTATCAAGCAGGCTGTCCTTAGAACAAACTAATCAAGTGTGCTGAAAGAAATGCGTGAAACTTATTATTATCTGTCCATCATTTCGTCATCCTGCTAGTACTTTCCCAGGCGTTATAAAAGAATAGAGCTATAATGGAGACGAATTATAGACTAGCGTTGGCAGTGGGCCGCAACACATTAATTGCGGCTATGGTCGAACGTCGCTTAAGAAGCATGACTTACATGTGGAGTGAATACGTTCATCGAATGACTATCATAGATCCACACTTGCGAAATTTTGTCATGTCCGCATCAAGTGAACCAACGATACTAACAGAGATGTTGGCGTCATTGCATAATTCTGGTCTTCGTGGGCCGCAAAACGCATTAGAGGGTAAGAAGTTCGCTCACTTTTTGATTGAGTCGAGAATGGTGAGTCTTCTCTGTTGCAGTATTTCATTGCCTGAATTTGATTCAAAGGATGGCGGTCACTCAAATAATGATCAATGAGGAAATGAAGTTGTTTGATAGACTGGACGATCTCCCAACGGAAATGTGATCTTCGGAGACAGCAAACAATATTAACAAACTGTGATTACCTAAGGGTTGTGATTTCTAATATCAATGTCTATTCATTCTGATTTATAATAAAATACTATTTGCCAAATGTATGCGATTCTTCGAAATTAATTTCATATATTTGATAAGTTAACATATTTTAGTTCCTTATGGTTCCTTTTATCTGCCTGCAGCAAATGAATAATAAGAGATTGTAAAACTTTCAAATAAATGAATATATTATTTGTAGAGAAGGGGTGCGTATGCGCAATAGTTTGATTCTTTTGTAAACATATTACAAATGATAACAATTTAGTGAAATTTAGACTTAAGAGATATAACTATATGATATTCTCTTTTGTGGAAGACAGTCATTGTCTATGCGGGCAAATAAGTCCAAGACTAACTAAACACAATTTCGATACGCACCAGTAGTGACATCTCTCTGACTTTTCGCGGACTTTTAAAGCTATATGCAAAATTCATTCGTTGCGTTCATATATTTCTAAAAACTTTGTTCATTATAAGGATCTATTTTGAACTGCTACACCAGTAATCAAGTAGAGACAACACATGCCTTTAAATTGTTTATTATATGAATAATAGTAATTGATTTACCTAATTTACATGGCAGCTGAGGTCCATGGGTTGCCCCGTCATTTTCGTTACTAATAAACACATCATTGCGGCTTAATTTTTGCTTCCCTGTTTGTAGAACAAAATCCTTCAGGCATCAGACTAGGAAAAAAACTTTTAATACTTCACGTTTTCCTTGACTGTAAAACAACTATATTTGGTTAATATCATCACTACACAATATTATGCTGTGTATTGTGACCATCGTTCATAAATACAACAAAAACCATATTTATTTAAATATAATTAAAAACTAAGACAAAATAGCTGCGTAATTTATTACCGCTTATTATCATAACGTTTCCGCACCAGATCTCAATCACATCTTCCACCGATTTATTAGGCCAAAACATTAAACTCCCAAATATTTGCGCAATTAAACTATTCGAAAACACAAGATCGGTAAGAAATTACGCACGTGCTCGCAATTATTAACAATCAGTAAAATGAAGATGGTATGCAAACGTATTGCCTCACAATGCCTATCGCGACCAGCCGGATAAATGATCAATCAATGTTATGAATTTGGATGAAATCTTGATTGATTGGAAGAAAGGTATTATTTTTAAAACCTAGGACGCCTACTGCGCCATAATTGTTCATAATAACATAAAGCCTACTGCCAACTGGTCAATATTTGTCCTTAATTAAAATTCACTACTTATAGAAACGTAGCAATAATACGATAATGCTCCCCAAGTAACATAATTTCATTAATTTTTACACGAATAATATGTTGTTACATTTTGACCATCGTTCCTTTTGTCCTTCTATATAACCAGCTTCGCACAATTCGTACTGTTAGTTTGTCACTCTTGGTCTCCCTTCTTTCTACTGCACTGAAATTTATTCTTCCAACTGTTTTAAGATGCGTTCACAATGAATTTTAACTGAGATCAGTTTGGATAATATATCCCTGTTTCTGCAGGACGTATAGTCTCTTTTCCACTGCTTCTTTATCTACAAAAATAAATAAATAAATAAATTTCTGGCGTACAGAAGGTTAAAATAACATACATTTAATAAGAAGTGCTCTATCCTGTTGATTGTGGACTTGTTGGGAAAGACTGTGCAGTAAAATCTGCGCCGTCTGATATCGCTGGAAGCATTCTTCTGGGTTTCCAAACAACTCATCGAGTGCTGCTGTCTGACACTACAATAATAAAGTTCTTAAAGTTTCCAGAAGAAAAAAACACCATACGTTACCATTTGAATAGCATGATTGTAAAGGATGTTATCTGCGGTAACATTTGCCGAGCCCACTTTTCCCAGAAGACCAGTGCTATTTAATTGTTTGCATTCCGCCAGAGTGGATCGGAATTTGCTATTCAAAGTCGCGATGACTATAAAAAAATGACAAATGTCAGATTCACCAAGCATAAACAACTAATCAAACATCCTTTACCTCCTTTTACTGTTGTACTTGGTCGCAACTGTCCATTTTTTAATTGTTGGGTTGCCAATGAAAGACCTGAACTCATCAATTGCAGTGCACGGACCAAAAGTACTAGTTGCTCAGCCCGTCGCCCAATCTCAGTCTGCGGCTGTACTGGCGAAGAAACATCTACCAATGCACTGAGTGGTGTTGATCGATTCGCAGCCAACTCCAATACGCAATTACTCAATGCTAATACAAAGTTAATCTTTGCCAGAGTCTCGTTATGTTCTTTCTCTAACAACGTCTCCTCGTTGAGGTCTGGAGCGATGAAAGTCAATTGGTTGTTGTCAGTAAACAAGTTAGGGAAGTTGTTAACGTCAGCGAGCTCTGGCAACGTAACAGCACGAGTACTGAAAGGTATCGACGTCTTCGGTAGTGTTTTGGACACCGGAGATACCTGCCACATCTGTGGAGGAACTGGTTGAGTGTCAGACAGAGAGCTGCTAGAAGATGTGCGACGTCTGCCACCACCTGGGGGAGTCCCAATAACAAACTGCACACTGGGTGGAGAAAGGGAACTGATATCAATATCACGAGGAGCACGGGCTTCAGAGCGTTTCATATTTATAGGAGCTGAGCGAGGTACGCTCGTTGGCTTCACAGGAGAAGCTGGCGCAGGGTGATCATCCGATTTGTCCATTGAGCGCTCACACTGACTGTTGATGCGTTCGTAGACATGGCGCTGAGTTGGTACAGGGATGGGTTCTGAGATAGGAAGGTGCGAGGGACGCGGTGGACTTGCTGCAGCTCCTGCGGCGCAACTTGCAACTGCTCCAGTTGCAGATTGTGGAGAAATCCGCGCTACTGGTGCGACGTGTGCCAGACGATAACGTTCATTGATGGTATCAATATCGGCCGTTGGTAAATTGGCTGGTACCAAAACAAAATCATCCTCGGGACTCGAACTCAGATGCGACCTAGGCGCAACTTTCGGTGACTCTGGGGTAATTGGTTTTGGTGGTGTGCCCACTTTCAAAGGTGTAATTCGAGACGGGAGCTTGTATACATTGGGTGGAGATTCCAAAACCATCGGTAGAGGGTCCGCAGCAGTTGCCAACTGAGCTATCTCCCTCCTCTGTAAAAACTTGTGGTTGAAGAATGTCTCAAAATTAATACGATCGACGGAATTGCGTTTCAGCAGACCAATGAGCAACTCGCTTAGGTCTGGACTGGTTCCTGGTGGAATCTTGGGTGCGAGATTCGCGTTCTTTTCGTAAAACTGTTTTAGTGCTTGTGGTGTATTAGCCTGGAAAGGTGCCTTGCCAGTTAGGCATTGGAACACAATGGTTCCCACGCTCCATAAGTCTGCTTTGGCATCATATTGCATGGACATAATTACTTCAGGCGCCATGTACATAGGACTACCACATAGCGTTGCTGCCATTACACCTTCCTGCAGAAACCTAGCGAAACCAAAGTCGGCAATTTTTAGACGGATCTCAGATGGCTGCGGGTGCGTTTTGTTGGGTGAATGGGACAGCAGAATATTCTGAGGCTTCAAGTCTCGATGGACAATGCCTTTTGTATATAAAGCTTTCATTGCATCTGCCAATTGCACTATAAAGTATCGAATAGTATCTTCGCTAAGAGTTCCTTTCGCTGCAATAAAAAAAAAAGAAAAGAAATTAATGTTGAATCCTAATTGTAGGAACGAATCTTATTTGCTGTTGAGCTGCAAATATGACATTACTTATTTTCATGTGCAAACAGATATATCCGCCAAGATAAAGGCTGATATTTATTCACAAAAAATTATTCTTACCTCCTAAATAATCAGCCAAATCTCCTCCATTGCAATACTGAAAACAATAATTAAAGTATTACAAACATGCATATTCCAAATAAGGAATGTGTACCATCTCATTTTACACCGTAAGTCGAAAGTGAGTGTCGTTGGGTATGTTCACATCATAGTCGATTCATGATATGCAATACAAGTAAAACAAAACCATCAATAATTACATCGATTTGCGACATTCGATGTATTAAGTTCTCCAAAACAAGTGACTTACTTACTCACTAATAACTGCGGTAGAATACACTATTTACGAATGACTCATCTACTTCGTAATCGATTACATATTCCATTCATATACCTCGAATGTAATGGGTAACAACAAAATATCTCAATAAAATCGAACTGTTCAAGCGCTAATCAAACATTGCAATATACATTTGCTTGAGACATATAATAAACCCGGCAAAATTCCTATATAAATATGCTCAACGTATTAATGAGTCACAATGAAGTTACGTGATGAAGTTGTTGCAAATGATTGCCGGAGGTTCATATTAATTCTAAATACACGAGGGGAAAGCAACCGATGAAATCATACATGCACTCAATGAAACACGATCAAAAAAATCCAACGTCTTCACAGAAATTGTTTAAGCGTCAGGGTTGCTTGAAACACTCATTACATACGCGGTTTGAATAGAGTAAACAGATAATATGTTATCATGTAATATGATAAAAGGTAAATATAGTCGGTTAGGCTCTCCTAATGCGCGCAAAGCGACGCATTTAATAACCACCGGTCGGTGAGGATGATCACAGACTGAACATTAGCCAGAATTCATCCTAACATCCTTCGCACCGTGCAAAGCCGATCGTAAAATAGTAAAGCCGGCACGAGATAAACAGTAGTTATAACCATGATAAGAGCGTTGATGTTATTATTTGTGCTGCGTTTTACGTAAGTTGTTCAATTCATTCAAAAGTTCCACTTTCTAACTCGCAACTTTCTTGCAGTCTGGCACAAGACTTGCAGGTATTGGAAGAGGAGCTGAATGGCAATGCAAAGTACCTTAATATGTCTTCGCGTGGAATCAAAGACACCGTAAATCTCGAATCCATAAAAAACTTGGAAATCGCGGATTTCTCGAATAACGAAATTACACGCCTCGATTGGCGGCACATCGTAAGTGCTCCGGTTTTGACAACGCTCGATCTATCTGGTAACGCGGACCTCACTCTCCCCGAAAATGGTCCCAGCCATGAAATCCCATTGCGCGTCTTGAATATGAGCAATTGTAATATAAAAACAGTTGGCAAAAATGCCCTGGCTGGATTGTCCAATTTGGAAGTTTTAGATCTACGTCAAAATCCAATTGCGGTGAGTGTTTCATATTCTACTCTAATCTTATTTGATCACAGTGCAAATGATAAGATACAAGCTTACGTCCATAAAATTCCACTAAGACAATGTTCTGCAATTCCAGTTTGAAGAATCGGAAGTCTTCGTCAATCTGGAAACACCTCCAAAGCGGCTCATCGTTTCAACAATCAACAAGCGAGAACTACGTTCTGTATGCCTGCATGTTGACATGAAAGTGGAGATTATTGATGATGATGTCCAATGGGACTGCAAAGATGTTCGTCGAGATAACCCTGCATTTGTTGCACCTTCCTCCACGAGAGAGAAGATGGCCAAGGAAGTGGTGGTCGATGAATTATTCCTGCCCGACACACACATGCAAATACAAGCGGATGAACCAACTGAGGGTAGTGGAAATGATGAAATTATCGGCAAAACAAGCCAAGAGGAGGCAGGATCTATGAATGAACCAGCAGAAGAAGAGAACACTGAACTACCCAAAAACACGATTGAAGATCCAAATAAACAGGATGCAAAACCTGAGGTTGATGGATTGGTATCGCTTGCACCTGAAAAACCTGCTGAAATGTTCGAATCGAAGGTAGATGAAGCAGTAGAGATAAAAGAAGATACAGCTGAGGAAAAAACTGTCTTCGAAGAAGATACGCCTACGGTTGAAAGCAAACCTGAAGAAAAACAGAAAATTGCAGGCACGGAAAAGGATACAAATGATCAGGACGAATGGCCAACTCTAGAACATCATGGCCACTCACATAAGGACACTCCTATTGCTAGGCAACCAAGTGCCAAATCTACAGTAGTCAGTGTCAAGGCCATTGATGCACCACCACCGTCGAATGAGAAAGAGGCCGCGGTAGGAGAAACAAGTAAGTAATCACTTCAAATAAAAGAAAGCAATGAATGAAACTTCACAGTCAAAGAATATAGGAGAAAGTCTTAACGCATGCAAGACATTTTTTCGTTTCCATTATCATGCATGAATTACTTACTAAACAGTTAAAATTGATAGCAAAGCATTGACTCTAATCAATGTCATTATTTACTTATTTCAGAGACAGGAACGGAATCCTCAACCGGTAAAAACGTGATCCTTGTTCTGATTGTAGGAGCAGTCATGATGGGCTCTATAATCGGACTGTTAAAAATGTATCGCGACCGCAAAAGAAACGAACGAAACAACCTCGCTGAAGGTCGTGAAATGAAAGAAGTGCGGCGACCTTTAATGAATGATCGCATTGGCGCCACTAATGGCGACAACAAGAATCACGATGGATCTGGCGACTCCGCTCCAAAGGTGGTGGTTGTTGATGGGTCGGCAAGACCACTGGACACCACTGCAATGACTACCAAGGAAATCATCGAGAATCCGGCCAATCTTCCGGACATCGATGATTCATCCCGCTTGTCGACTATCATCGTGTCGACCCCCAACTTGGAGGATACCAAGTAAATGCACTCAAATTACTACCATTTGCTACAATCTTCTTTAGAACCTACTTAGAACTTGACTCATCAAAGATGCTAAGAAAATAACCTTTGTTGTCCACTTTGTAACCCATGGAAATCATAATAAACCTAATTTGTTAAACTATGTAGAAGTAGTGTGGCCATGAAAAAGATTTGAAAAATTAAAATTACTTTCATCTAGCCTACTTTTACTCATGTTAACAATAATCATTTGGCATGAATGATGAATTAATGATTCATGCTCCAATTGTTGACTCCTAAAATGAACTGAGTAGAATAATTGTAAAAATAACTAACCTCCATGACTAGAAACACATTGTGAGTTGATTCTTTGCAATCCAGAAGAGCAACAACATTGTCATGATGCAGCTCAGTCAATTCCTACAAACAAATAAAAATATTGAAATTACATGAAATAATCCACAGCCACTCACCTTTAAAATCTTAATCTCCTTCCCTAGCAAGTTCTGTGATTTAGCCAGGCTCTTTTTAGTAATACTTTTAATTGCAACAATCAGCCCAGGCTCCTAAAAAATAAAAAGTATAAATCAAGATGATGGAAATAGAAAGCAGATTGCAAGACACTTACTCTTTTATGTCTTCCTTTGAAAACAACTGCAAATGCCCCATGCCCAATGAGGTCCTTGCTGTTATACTCATAATCCCCAATGCTCTCCATGTCACCTGGCAACGGGTGGGTAATTCGCTTTGTTCGAGGCAACTACGGCAACGACAACGATGCCCTTGCACTAGGTCCGTGTTATGTTGACCAGTTGTTTACTTGCTCATTGCTACACGTGCGGAGGTAGTGCTTGCGCAGCTATACGCGGTAAGCATTTCAGGCCACGAGTGAGGAAAACAAACCACACAATAAACAGAACTGTAACTCGAATGCAGGTGATCTCTTACTTCACACCGATGTAATTATGTTGCACTGTCTTTGCCCGCGCCTCGCTGACGTACGTCTTTTGTCAAAATCAGCTTGCGCCGTTGTCTCCTTGTTTCGCACTAGCGCGTCGAAATATTGATTCACTTCTGCTCCTGCTACTCTCCTGCGAGGCTAACGAATGTGCAGTTCGCTTTGCTTGTTTATTTGGTAAATCTCAGACGGCACAAGATAATAGGGCGCAGCAACTGCTGGTTAAAAGCCTGCGGACAATAAATACAGATGTCGCATCAGGTACTAAATTCACAAATCATAAGAATTTTCATTCTTATGATTGGTACCCAGAGGTCGCTACCAATACGGAATTCATAAAAATTATATTCTTCAAATAAACAATTATTTGAATTCCACGATTTAAAAATGTTGTAGAACGTAATATTAGGCGAAATTTTATAATTGCGGAATTATCAGAATCATTGTTAATTTATATGCATAGAATATCAGAATAAATAAATATGTAATGCGGTATAGCACGAAGGGACGAACACTAAAAAGAACGAAATCATTATTGCGATGATAGGAGCATTTGTTTTCATTTATGAAGGATGAGGAACAGTTGCCTAGCAACGGCATTTTATGGATGAGTTTTCACGTACAGTGACAGGGTTTTCGTGCCTTTCAGGTTTTCTCGGTTTTTCCTCCACCAGGAAACGATTTTCAATTAATAAGAGTATTTGTTGATGAATGGAATGTTTTCTTTCGAGCGACTATAACAATTAATTATAGATATGAAAGGAAGTTCGCTTGAAAATATCATAATACCATTGGCACTTACCTTAACAATGTTTACCTGCAATATTCGAAGGACATGAGGTAGACAAAAAGATAAATGAAGAAGTATGTAAGTAATTTTTAGTTATTTTATTACACCAACAATCAATTGATAATATATAAGTTATTTTCGTAATGTGTTTGTTTTTGTGTTTTATATTTTATAATTTTTTTTTGCGCTTTTTTTGTGATTTTCTCACATCGCTTCCTCTCACCATGATAGATATTCGGCTGGTCAAATAACAAAAGTGTTGCCGACATCCGCTTACATACAGTTTACAAACAACTGATGTTGGAAGAAAAGTCGTGATGTTGGTAAGTCTAATTACTCCGCTCAAAACGTTGTCTATCCGTCATGTGGTTTTCCCAAGTTTTCTCTCAGCTCGCAATTGATTTTCATGCTAGTTCCGCCAAATCGCAATCGAAACGCGTGTTGGTGACAATAAGAAATGAAGAACAAAACATAAAATAAACATAAGTAGGTCATTATTCATTAATATTACTCAAATACATCAATTAGTCAATGAACCAATCAGTAAAAATGATCTATGTACAATCTAATAGAAGCAATAAAAGTAACTAATTACATTGTTAAAAGTTTATAAAAATACGTCTGCGAAAAACTGTAAAACATCGTAAAAATGTAAAACTCAACAGTCGAGCGTCTCAATAATAATAATCCTGAATCCTGAATACAGTATGATTAAACAGTAGCAACTAACTAGTAAGTAATAAAAATGTAATGTTACGTAAATCTAGTCAAGACAAAATAAGAACATAGTTTAAAACGTCCAACTAGCGTCGCATCCTCTGTGCATAGAAAAACTTAATTTAATTAGCGTAGGCGTTAGTAGTAATAATCGTATTTAATGTTATTAACCGTCTTATAACTTAAACCATCTATTAAAAAACAATTAGTACCTTGTTGCAGAGTGCATTGCAAAGGTGTGCGTGATTGTCTAGGCACAGACACCGCCATGCACCCCCTGCCCGCTCTGATTACAGAAAAATGACGCTGTCATAAATCCACTGTGGAAACAAGTGCCGCATCGACTCGCCGCCCCTCAACTGGCTATTATGCTATGTACATATGTTACTCAGCGTCTGGCGCAGGGCAAGATCGGCCCCGTCGTGGATGATATGTAAGATTGTGATATCTTGCACCGTCTGCGACTTTGATTGAATGAGTAGATACATGTGAATGGCAGTTTCCACCTTATGGCAACTAGTTTATAAAGATATATATATCTATTAAGTCTAATATATTTCCCTGATTTGTTTCGCGTCGGGGCCGGCGAATCGAGTTGACAACATAATGCGCTTAACAAATATGTATAACTGGCGCCGGCGCATCCACCAACCGAATACATACAATTGTGGCGCCGCATTCAAAATCTCTCGCTTCCTGCGTTCACCTTCACCGTTCACCAAATGATGCTGCGTCCATTTGTGTTCGCCTAATTACTACTATACGTACTATTACGTTATAATATAAGTACATCTGAAGATTGGCTGAGTATTGAGGTATATTATTTTTGTTTTACGTTCATCCATTTGTTTCTTTCAATATTTCTTATTTAATTAGTTTATTTCCTTATGTAGTTATAGTATTTTGTAAAAATTGGTTATTTCGTGTTGTACTGTATCAAGGCATCTTGTTGCATATTTATATGTGTAAGTTAGAAGGTGGCGATTTATTTGCTATTCCAAAAGTTTCGTTTGTTTGATTCATTTTTGTCGGTTGTTCGGTCTTCTCGTGCTTGTTTCGTATTTTGTTCATTGTTTTGCGTGAAGGTTTGCTTCGAATATGACAACACACGGGAGCAATCAGAATATTTAACTAGCTTCACGTGTCGAAGACGGCAGACCGCCCCCGACATCAGCGTCTAAAATACACAGTAAAGAGACAATACGGACACTATTCTACTTATTTCACACCGCGACGTCCTTTCGAGCATTTCTCGCATTGAACCTTCTCGCGAATTCTTCAAGTCAACTTTTTATAAGTTTTCCCAGTGAAATGGTCATAGAAAGCTGGTAATTGCTTCGAACGTGGCGCACGTGCGCGCTCGTTTCCCTTCAATTCGTCAGTAATAAAATCTACGGTTTTTCTCCTAAACTTTCGCGTCCATTTTAAATTTCCCTCGCGTCTCATCTTCCTTAACTACGTTAATCTTCTTTAAAATTTAATTTCTCTTTTACATTATCAATAATAATTCAATTAATTAATAATATATAGACCAATAGTTTTTAATTTTATTATAGAAAGATAAATTTTCGAATATATTTCTTTGTTGTGTGTTCTCATTTTTTGCCTAAATTTTGAGACGTAACTTTTTTTACACTGAGTGTTAATTTGTGGTGCGTCCTGCAGGACAAACACCTGTTTCTGCATCAATTTGGTTTATCGCATTTATTTCACGTCTAATGATTTTTACAAAATATCTAAACCGCTACCTTTAGGTACAAATTTTAATACTGAAGTGTTTTTTCTTTCATCTCATATATTTATTAATTAATCAATTTACGTTAATTAAGTAATTACGTTAAAAATGGTTCCCCAATGCCTCGTGTCCAGATTTGCGTTATCATCCCGAATGTTGTACAGTGAACGTCGCTGCGCTGCCTTCCTACCTTAATTTCATTTGGCCGTGATATTTGAAAAGAACAAATTAACAAAGGCGCTTAAAGCCTGCCTACATGCCCTTCGGGACTTTACCAAATCGATGCAATACAACGAGAATTTGGACTAGCATCAAATTTTGACCAATGTCGCGCCGCAACTCAACGAAATTTCCACCTAAACAAACAAAGTAGGGCACTAAACAAAAACAACAAAAAAAAAACCACAACAAATGAGCGGCGCGACAAATTTTGATAATATTGCAGCTTAATTAACCTTACGCAATACAATTAAGGATATAAATTGCTTCGAATCAACTATTAAGAAAACAAATAAAAGGAAGTCCCAACGAGCTCCTTATCACTAACTACAACTATGCGAACGAATCACCAGAAAGAGTTAAACTGCGCGGAGCTGATGTTTTGACACTGTCGGGACAAAAGTTGAGTGACAATCTTCCTAAAAACAAACCGATAAAGAATTGATCTAACTTGAACTTGCGTCCCGAATGGCACAGAATTTTGTTTATCGTTATTATTAATTCACCGCGAATTGGATTCTACGTTTACTTTTTGAGATGCAACTCAGCTTGTGTCGCTTTGGCATTCTTTTGGCTCGACACCGTTATCACACGAAAACTCAACCCTTGAACACCATTTGCCGCCATCAATCAATGTACTTACTTAAAGCTAACGCTAACCTAATCAGACGAATGTTATCGAAATGTCGCACTGCTTCGAATTTGCCCATTGATGTGATTCATTAAGTTCTCCGAAAGTCACAGCACTAAAGTCCAGTCAAAAAATATGAATTTTCCCCGTCCCTACCACCGTAATGTTAATGATAATTTTGCTCACCAATCGGGTCGAAATCACAAACGCGCCAAGCTTTCAGCGGGCGGGCGGGCGGGCGTACGTTCCACTTCGTGGCTAACATCTTTTTGAAAAAATATATTTTTAGGCCTTCGCTGCTCCTCATCCCACGCCTTCCACATTTCGATGCTCTGCAGTTCACGCAATGATGTTCGGATGTAAAAAATAAGAAGAAAAGAGAGAAAAGAAAACAGCCCCGCCGAAAGCTTGAGTCCCTCTCATCAAACTAAAGAGATTCTAATCGTGTCCCTATTTGTCATTATTTCCACGTCCGAAAAATGTTTGACTTCGTCGTCTTTCGTGCCCACCGTGACCAATTAGTGCCAACACTTACCAATAACACTTAAAAAATTAATAAACCTAGTCACTAATTAATGTTTACTCAATTAGTTTAATCGTTACTTAATTGGCACATCATATTCCTTAAGTGTTAATCCATTTGATCGGCGACCTAGCCGCGTAGTTCACTGTTTTGTGTTTGTCCCACGAGTTATCATAAAGTTTATCATTTAATATTTTATATAGTTAATATGTATATAATAGTTTTTTTCATATTTATGTACATTTAGATAGAACCCTGGAAAGATATGAGCGCTCGTTTCAATTATTTTCTCTTCAATTTTTCAATTTAGATTTGTTCTCGTCAGAAACGAAAGAAAAACGTTCGAACGTCCTCTTTGAAGAGGAAGACTTTGGAAGCCGTGCTAATTGAAAAATATGCATAGCAAAAAACAACAAATTGTCTTGAGCGTCCAACTACAAGTCATAAATTTAATTTCATTAAATTCGCGACGTCGCATCTTCGTAAGGACCCGTTGTTGTCCTGTGACTCTCTGTGTGTCGTATTCTCACGGCTTGCAACTTGCTTGCGATTCCTCTCGAAACCTTATAGTTGAATTTGAATTATTTCCTATCTACATACAAGGTACCCTGCGCAGCGATGGCGCAAATTAACACAGAAAATTGAATTAAACCGATGTGGCGAGAAGCAGGTGATGCGCGAACTGAAACCCTCTTTCCAGCTCCAACCTGCGCGCCACGAATTCAATCAATCCTCCCCTCAAGTAAATCAAATTCAAGCGTTCAAGTTTTAATTTGATCGTCCCTTCCATTTGGATATGTTTTTTCACGCGGCGGAGTGGGTGAAAATCGACTTGATAACGTAATTGACATTTTCCATATCCGTTTCCATTTTTTGCATTCCAACAGACCGACTGGCGTCCTCGCCCAGAAAATCGGAGCAGTAAGAAATGATCGAACTAAATCACAGAATTACGATATAAACGTTAGTTACTAGCGGAAAATCTCGAAGAATGCCTCGAAGATTGTGGTCAGAAGACCGCGCCAGATACAATGAAGCTCCTTCTCCGCCACAAGAAAATGTTTGCATCGTCGCACCTTCGCCTAGCCCCGGACACGTCCACGTCCATGTCCACGACATGTACCTCGCGACCATCGCCTCATGATATGAAAGATATGTTGGTTGTCTAGAAATATGTCTCCCGGTGCGCGACAAGCGTGCGCACTAAATTTAATTTATTTAAGTTCGACATCCCTGCTGCGGTGTGTGACATCTATATAAATAATTTGTACTTATATTTCACGTATTTGTGTTCGCTTGTGTTCGGTATCTCTTCAACAAAAAGTCGCACGCAGCCCGACAACGCGCTGCGCCGCATGTATGCTTTTGCATCGTGTAAATTATTCATTATATTTATGCAATAATCATAGTAATAATCTATGTATAAACAGTTCATTTGTTTCTTTACTTTTATATATTGATATGAGGTAGTTGCGTCGACCCTATCGTTTGTTCGAGCCGCGCCACGCATGCGCGAATGGCGCCGCCTGGCGGAGAGTGGCCCCGCGAAGACGCCATGCGCGCGCGGCGACTGACAGTGGTGATTAATTAAAATAGTACTTATCTGAGGCATTGTTTGTATTCATTTGTTGCTTGTTATAGTCCTGTACCTGATTTAGCTGCTGGAGAACGAGTCAACCAAAGGAGGGGATGTCGTTCGCCCGCGCGGGGAGGCTGCGCGCTCAGTAGAAGTGCGTGATTTGTACTTGCGGTCACTGTAGGCGCGGCGGCAGCGGCGGCGGCGGGCCGAGCACACTCTTGATGGCAGTGGTCTTGAGCAGGCGCTTCAGCATGCCGCTGGTGCCGCGATGCTGGAGGCTCTTGTGCGTCGTCAGAGAGTTCTTGGTGCGGTAGCGGCGGTGGCAGAACTCACACACGTAAAGCGTGTCGGACTGCTCGTGCTTGTCCTGAAAGTGCCGCTTCAGCGAGTAGTAGCAGCTGAAGGTGCGCCGGCAGTACGGGCACTCCTGCGGCTCGTTGATGCCGCCGGACGTTGGCGGCGGCATGCGGATCGGCGTCGCGCCTGCAACATCATCCACCCTAATCGTCAGGCCGCGCTCGCAGGCGCCACACGCACGGAGCGTGTGCCGCTTGCGTGCACGTGATGCGAAATCGCCACAGCACATGCCAGCAACCCACAAAGAAGAAGCAACTCATACGGTAATCAACAAAAGATGGCGGCGGTGGTGGCGGCGGTCGGCGTGGTCGTTGGTGTGGTGATGATGGTGGTTGGTGTGGAGTTGGTGAGATCAAGCCGTGGTGGGGGCAAAGAAAAGAGGCGCACGTGCGGTCAACGAGCGCGATCGGCGGCGGCGCGGCTTAGCGTAACACAGTAGAGTAGGTAGGTAAGAAACAAAGAGAGACAGAGAGAGATAGAGAGGGTGTGTGTGAGAGAGAGAGAGAGAGAGAAGCGCCGCCTCACAGTGCACGCGCGAACACGCCTATATACATCCTAGTGCGAGCGTCACACGTCTGTTAGAGTAAGGAGAAAGAGAGCCTGCGGGTGGACACTAGGACAGTCCCGCGACAGTGCGCACGGCGGGCCCGGTTACCTGCAGCGGGCGGCGGCAGCGGCGGCGGCGGCGGCGGCGGCTAAAAGAACTTAATGTCGATGTCGCCGGGCCGGGATTTGTGGTAGGTGTAGATGTGCGTCATGAGCGAGTTGCGGGAGCAGTACACGCGCTCGCAGATGATGCAGCGGTACTCCTCCTGGCGTTCGGCGTGCTTGTCGGCGATGTGCCGCTTTAAGGAGGCCTTCGAGCACAGCACCTTACCGCACAGATGGCACGTGAACACCTTCTTGGGCGAGGCCCCTGCAACAGCAAAAACCAAGCCATGTGCGCGTGTCTCTTGCATTTTGCGGAAATCTCTGGTCGCGCGCGTTGCCACCGGCTCGTTCGCGCCTCCTCCGCGGCTTGGTAGGCAGAAGCATCATCAAGCATCATCCCCGTGTTGCTGTTCCCGAGGCCCGAGCCTGCCCTACGCGGATCGCGACGCGGCGCGCGGTGTCTCAAATTCAGCGTGTGATCCCCTTCGCCTCCGGCCATCGACCGGCTGGGTGGAATAAATTAAATGTAATATGGTTAAATCAATCGTAAGGCAAATCAATCAATGAGGATGCGTCGTTCCATCCACCGGTTCCCGTGAGTCACCACCGCGTCCAATAACACAAAATGCAACTCAACCGACTGTTAGAACGCAACGCAACGCAACGCTGACGCAACTGGCTTGACAAATCATAAGTATGTGAAACGAACACAACACAACAAACATTTAATGTGAACGCAAAGAGAAGGAACAAATCACACGAACAGTTCAAAGAAACTAAACACTGAATGGCAAAACGAACGAAAAACGAAACACCGCGCGTCGCGTCGCGTCGAAAGTGGCGATGGCGGTGGCGCAGACGGGCAAGTGGCTTGTACACCCGCGGGCGCCGCCTCCGCCACTTTCGGGGCCGGATCGCCATCCACTCGATCGGGGCCATGCGGGTCGCAACAAAAACGGGCGGGTAGGAATGAACACAAAAACGCAACAAAATCTCGTGTGCTTCGAAAACAAAACAAGGGGTTGATGATTCGTATTCAAAACATTACTGTAATGGGCTTGAATGAACGCTATGGTGGCAACTTCTCCGCGACCGAGATACCAGTAAGAAATAATCAAAGTCCAAAACAAAATGCTCACTACAGCCAGCACTGAAATCAAAAACAAACAGAACGGAAACCAAGTTAACAGAACTCGACAATTCGAACTCAACGAAAGTCGTAGACCAACCACTCTTCTCCTCGGCCGCCGCAACGAGCGGCAGAAATCAAAAATAAAACCCAAGCTGTTTTCGCCAATGTAAAAATATATTTGAACATAAATACAACAAGTACATAAAATATCATCATCATTATATATTGCATCAATCAACACATTTATTGACATGCGCAAATATGCAATTAACTACCGCAGAGCAGAATACAGCATCGTCACTCTTCTGCAACTCTGAATCAGCAATCGTGAAATCAAGGAGGTTTGCTTGCGCCTTATTCCTTTACAGGACGATAATAATCTGTTCATTCATATTCACATTAGTGTGCTTATTACGTTTAAATGCTTTAGCAGGTGATGAGTGATAATATGGGGGTCTCTGTTTGCCAATTCGTCTTGCCTAACCCAGTCCCTCGCCATCCCTCCCAAACGTTCGCATGTCCGTCACAATAAAAATAAGAAAATAACGATCTAGCCACTATCGTCATCTTCATCAACATCAAAATCAGTCCGAAACTTTTGCGTCTCGCCTTCGCTTCCCGAGCGGCTAAATTTAAATTTTTCAGTCTTTTTAGTTCAAATACTTGCTTTCCATTCCAATCGCTCAATCTCCTAATCTCTCTCTTTGCCAATTTGCGTCCCCGAACAGATAATATTTGCGCGTTGATATTTGCTTCATAAATATTCGTCAAATATTCGTCAAATATTCGTCAAATATTCGATAACTTCTAGTGTAATGAGATTAAAATGCGTTATGTAATAATAATGGAAGTGAGCCTCCACCAAAGAATAATAGAAATTATAGTAATTGATAAAATATTTTAAAATAGCATAATTATTAGAATCATCATAAAATAGCAAGTAATAAACATTAATAATATTTTTCATTTATCAACACATTTAATTATCTTAAAAATAAAGTAACAAATAAACTTTTTTGGAGATCGCGTTGTAATCATTTCCACGCGTCAATTTTTCCAAATAGACGCTCTGCTAACTTCATCAAATTTCATATAAATAAATAGAAATTTCAACGGTTTCAAAATTTTTCTCACCTCTCCATCTCTTTCACAATTATCACAGAGCCTAAAAACAAACGATTTCGAAAGGTCCTCGTCCTTCAATAAATTGCACATCTTTACATGTTCTTAGAAAATCAGTTCTTTCGGTAGGAAAATCAGTCCAATTAAATGCACTACACCTCTAGAATGAAGTTGAAACGCGACCGTCGTCGTTAAACTTTAGCCCTTCTGCAGGCGGGCTATGCAAGCAAATGATAATATTATTCAATCGTAAGTAAACAGGGTGGCTTTTCATCAAGCTTACTTTACGTTCATTAACTAAGTAATATGTTAACTAACTAAACGGATAATATGTATGCAATAACTAACTATTGAATAAGTATATATATATATATATATATTTGAAAATATATTAATTTTGTTTTGCAATCTCTTGTCGTAAACTTTTTTTTCTCTTTTTGTCGCCATCCCTCAGTGCGGACTTCCTCACCTCACCTCACCTCACCTCACCTCACCTTACCACACCTCCTCTGCCCTCCCCACCCTCAAATCCTCCCATCCTCCCTCAAATTTCAATGCTTTAAAAATGTATATAAATATTTAATTACAAATAATCAATAAAACGTGTATATATAAAGATCTTTTCTTCCCCTTTCTTTTGCTTCCAGTTTCAGTTTGTCGCCCTCACGTAATTCCTTAAAGTAAAAATATTAAAGCAATCGTTCCGCCCCTAGCAATCACCTCCGCCTGCTTCCCTTAGATAGTTATATCTATCTATATTCATAGTATATATTAATTAAACTTATATAGTAATTATTTCTGATTTATGCTGATTCGTAGTAGATACTATCGTACAGTGTAAATAAATATATCATCCCAATTTCGAACGGTATAATTTCGCTCCTCGCGTGCCCCTAGCATATATCTGCACCTAGGATCTCTAGGAGTCTCTAGTAGTTACATGGCGTTTAGTCCACAAGCAAAACAAGATTGAAAGAAATGTAATATCAGACAGCTTGACTGCAATTTCGCTCAAATTCGCTCTAGAGTCGTGTGGCGTTCCAAAATGCGTGGTGAAGGAAGAGAAATGAATGGAGTAAGTAGTAGTAGTATACCTTAGGTTGCGTCGCTAGCTAGTGAGAAGTAGTCGATAGTTATTGAAATATGTAACTCTAAATAATCTCGTTAGTGTTTTAGGCAATCAGTCTCAACGAATTTTGGAGTCGTTATGAATTCACATCCGACGCGCAGGCACCCAGCCCCCGGCAGCCCCGGCGGCCGCCCTCGTTTCGTGTGTGGCGTGTGCGAGGTGCGCTCGGTTTGTTTGTGGGCGTGCGTGGGGAGCACGGATTCTATTTCGGTCGTCGATGGTAAATGCTTCTATGATTGTTTAACGAGTTTAGCGTCCGAAAGACCTTTTGACACAGCGTGCACACGGCATTGTTGAGCGGTTGGAGGTGCTGCTGCTCCTTGTGCCTTTTCAGTGTCAGTTTGGTGCTCAGCAGCTTTCCGCAGACGTCGCAACGGTGGCTGGCCGACAGTGGGAGCGGCAGACTGATCCTTCGCACTGGCAACAACCGGGAACAAGTAACCCTAAATTAGCCCACCGCATCTCTAGTCATCTGCTTAACGTTTATTTGTGTATGTTTATGGCGTTAAAAAACAAAACCCGCCGTGCAAGCCTCCCGGTCCGATCGGGGTGGGTTGGTGGTTTGGTGGTTGGTGTCCGCGAGCGGCCAATTCGCGCCGAATTTCGACGAATTTTGAATTGTGGTTGTGGTTGTGATAATTTTGTCGTCGTTTCCAATTTTGCTAATTTTCAATAATTTGGTGCTTTCTTTCTTGCATTCTTTCATTTTTTGGATTGGCTTTGAAAACGCCTTCTCGAAGTCAAGCATGTCTTCTACTACAATTGTACACTCGGTAATTTATTGCTTCTCGTGAATCACTTCTCAGTCTATCCGTACGCACGTCGCTAATAATAAATTTATTTATTGCTACCTTACACGTCTATAGTAGTTTACCCTTGTTTCCCTAGCAGTTTAACTCATGCAACGACCGATCATCGCCACAGCAAAAGCGTTACTTTGGCCAGTCAGCCAGTCTCGGGGGCGGATGCGCGCACACCGGCCGCGCCAATTTCGACTCAGCGTGCCCCACATGCGCCGCCGGCGGCCGACCGGCTCCGCCGCGGGCGTCTCCGCCTGCGATTACAGATAGAACGAGTGGTGCGGCGGGTGTATCTCTTCCGTCTTGATGTTCTTGACATTTCTATGATAAATGCTCTTATGATTGCGCAAGGAGTTGAGACTACTGTAGACCCGCTTGCAAATGTTGCACACAGGCTCACGGGACGGGCGCATGTGGACGTTCTGTATATGCCGCTTCAGGCGTGTCAGAGACGTGAGATTCTTGTTGCACGGTTGGCATCGGAACTCGTCCACACCTAGACGGCAAAAGTTCAACAGAGCTCTAATGCTTAACACCGCTTTTTGCAAAATATTTGGTCAGCTAAGTAGTGTGGCTAGCAAAATTTTCCTCGCTTTTTTCATGGCCTACCAAGTGAGAACTCTCTGTGCATGTGGAATTGGTTCATCGCTGCAAGCGGCGAGTGATTTGGAATTTGCCAAAAATTATTGAAATTTGGAAACGGTGACCATCATTTCAGACTTGGACTGCGTCGGCTCTACTAAGCTACTAGTGCCAATTGTTCGGAAAGCTCCAAGGTTCAAGAATCGCTACGAAATTTTGAATTCCATCTCAACAAATCTGTTTCACTCGCTCCAAGCCCGAAATTATTTTGCTCGTGGCAACGAAATGGTCACTTATATGTTAACAAAGCAATAAATCAATAGTTTATGTTACTAAGTCGATCCTTGGCTAGTTTTTGTGTACGTAAAAATTTGTTGAGGTGAAATTACAAATGAAAACTTGACTCTGATTGAAAACTCATTCTTACTGCTCGTTTTTGCTACCTGCTTGCGCGATTGTGACTTGTTCTTCTTCGTCCGGAAGGTAAGAGTACCACAATGTTAGTCAAGTCGGAGAGAAAGGCAAGCTCTAACATTCGAATAGGACATTTTTAAATCGGAAAATGAAACAAAATTATAGGAAAATAAAGACAAGTTACTATGCATTAGCAGCACTAGATTATGTCAGACTACGACGGACTAAGTTAGAGTGGCAATCATATAGTTGTGTTGTTAGCTCAATTTCGAATTTGGTTGCCTAAATATATGACGAACGGTGTCCACTTTGCAAATTTGAATAATTTTTGGCAATTTTACTGCTTTCTTCGACATTGGCCCCTAAACCTACTCTACACGCTAGTAATATATTATGTACTTGTTTGTTGATCTCAGCTTGCAAATTGTGCCAATCTGTTGGCGGCTTGGGTGTGACTTTGCTCGAACACCAATTATGCATGCAGATAATTTGAGAATTTGCTTGTTTCGATTCATACTTGGATTTCATTGTCTACAACTTTCGTTTTTCGAATTTCTGTCGTTTGCATTATTTTCAATTCATTTTTTGGTTACCGGATAGTCGTGATTAGCTTGTTTCTTTTCTTTTTTCGTGAGAAATTATTTCTTATTGGCTTCCCCAAAAGTATAAAAATGTAATTAAAGAATTATTGTAGTCAAAATTAAGGTAAATAAAAAATAATATATAACAAACGAACACAAAAACAGACCAGGGACAAACTTATACAACACAACACAATTTGTTAAAAAACATTCCAGTACACAGATTTGTTTTAAAAAATGTGGTTATAAATATATGTTGCAAAAAGGCCGCATCTGAGATAGTGAAGAGTTGACGTCGGACGCGGGTGTATCGCGACGGTGTCATCCTGGCCCGGCGAAACGGGAACGTCCTTCGCTCTAACTACATGGCTAACTTCTACTCTAGGCAGCAAAGGACGCTTCCGCTTCCGCTTCAGCGTCAACTCTTCGTGGTGTGCACGTAATTTGGAATTTAGTATGACATTCGAGAAAATTAATCAAAATTTGGCAAAACAAGGAAGTCGATTATGTGAGACTTTAGAAAAATGTTCGGTAAAAATCGAAAAGTGTTAAAAATTATAGGTTCTAATAAAAATCGTAATGTAGATGTAAAAAGTGAAAATAGTTGTGGCAAATTCTTACCTTGTGACGTTCCCGCTAAACTGTCAGAGTTTTGCAACGATTGATTCAGACCTAAAACAAAAATTACCACAGATCAGTCCAAGGTGTCAACAACAGCAATCACGGAAAGAGGTTGTGGAAGATGCGAAGAATAAGGAGGTTCGCTCGTGAAGGCTCGATCGTGAGACGTGAGCGTTAGCACGCATGCCGGTAAATGGGAAGGGGTCGCGACCGCCGCGAGAAGCGAAAGCAACACGTGTTTGCCGCCCGCCGTACGAGGGTGACGCGCCTTTACATACACACTGAAGGCGCATTCCGCAATAATCCCGACATAGCCTACTCGCCTTACGGACTTACGTGTCGTCCTTTCATCACCTACATTCCACCCCCCGGTACGTAACGCAACGCGTTCGACCTCGACCGTCTTTACGATATCGGTCGCGTCCAACAAGTGTGCCGTCCCTGAATGCAGCGTCGAACACATGACTGCCCACGCGTTATCCCAACTTTTACATTAAACAGCCCAATAAGATGCTTGGATCTGCCAGATGCTTAATTTACTCCCGATAAGGATTGAGGTAGGTTTCGAGGTGTATTACTAGCAATCACGTGGATACTAACCTCCTAGGCCGGTCGGATCAGCAGCAAGCGCCGCCATGCTAAAGTTGAAGCTGCCGGCGGCCGTGGCAAACAGCTTGCTCTCCGTGGGCGTGAGGTAATTGCCGATGGGTGAGTCGTGGTCATCATGATCGCCGCCGCTGCTGCCCGAGTGCGGGCCCTGCGGCAAATTGGGGCCGTTGTCGTTGTTCACATCGTTAGAGTCATTGCTGTGGTCGTCCTGGTTGGTCGTGCACAGCAACTCCATCGGCTCTGACTTGACCTCATCACGCGAGTTGCTCGTTGGTGATGGGGACGACGGGCTAGACCCGTGCTCCGTCGAGCTGATCCCGTTGCCCTCAATATCGTTCTTTATCGAGTTCATTAGCGTAGAGTTGATGTTGTTATGTTTCATCGCTGTAGGCGAGAAATCAGTCGGCTGCGTCTGGGGCGGTGCGTGATGCGAGAGGTTCAGCTCATTGTTGTTGTTGTTAAGGTGTTCGCTGCGTGACCGCTTGTGGTCGGCGTCGGGGTCCTGGCTGATGCGGCGGTCGCGCCGATGCTGCATAGCGGCACGCCGCAGCAGCTGGTTGACGGTAGCGCCATGGGGTGGAGAGGTTGGCAGCGGAAACATGGCCTCCTCCATGAGGCGATCTGGGAACGCCGGATGGTGGTTCGACGTTGGTGTCTGCTGCTGGGCTCGCACGAGACTTTGTACTTGCGCTAACTGCAATCCCCACCACGTCCGCATATTAACCAAGAGCACCAACATAACACTAGCTTAATTAATACACATACCTGATCCCTGTCGTCGACGTGCTTCTGTGTGAGGCCGCTGACCCGCAGGACCTCAGCAGTTTTGAGAAACGACGACAACGAACGCTGGTGCACGTTGACTTCGCCATGATAAATGAATTCGACAAGCGCGTGCAGATCGGTCCAGGCTACGTCCTGAAGGACTATCACAGGGTGCTTACATGGGGTTGACTAAAATCAAAGACGAACTAGTTACAGAACGCATATGAGGAGATTCATAAACTTACCTTAAGTAATTCTCGAAAATATGGACTACATGCAGATAGAACGACTCTGTGAGCTTTCAAGCTCTTGCCATCGCAGGCTAACGTCACGTCGACGAAGTCTTCATCGTCGCGCAGGTTTTCGAACGCGGACGTTATGCTGCTTTGGTAGTTGTTCCAGCGTAGACAAAAATGTTGTGTATCTACCATCGTTGATGATTTTTTACCTGAAAACGGAAAATTTTACCATTAAAATACTATTCACGGACTACCTACGACGTAGTTAGAATAGTTTTCACTTAGGTACTACGATTGTGGCTTTGATTGGAACGCATTTCCTCATCAGGATAATTCAAAGCTCACAAAAAGAGAGAAGTTAGACGCCGGTGGCTAAACTGTAAACATGAATGGAGGGTAGAAAAGTTACAAGAAGCACTCATAGATGGAGAAACGTGCACCACTAGTATACGTCCTTTCGTTCCCCTTTCCTTTTTGCGAGAGCTTTTTATTCCCCGCGAACTTTCGTTGTTAGCGCATTGCCTAGTAACGATCCGTGCATGCATTACGCGTCCCTAATCTCCAGCAACCGAACGCAAATTTTGGGGGTGATGAAAAAAATCAATATACTGCGAATTAAAAGCGACTCCAAATTCGCAGTCCCTGATGAATTCGCAGCGTTTGGAATGTTTGGCGGCAACGAAAGCAAAGGTTGAATGAAATATGCATTGGCCGAGTTGCGTGCGTGGCAGCGTGTCGGCACATTGCACGCACGCCTGGGGGGGAAAACCGCCAAGGTGAGCGCGTCTCGCGAAGAAAAAGGAAGCGAAGGAAGAGGAAGTCGCACGGCGGGCGCTTACGTAACGCGCGACGTGCATCGCCGATGCAAGAAGGCCTTGGCACACTCTAGTCTGCCTCGCGTGATGTGTGTGCGCGCGAACGTGACGGCTGGCCGCCGTCTCCGCGCGACGTGTGTATGGGGGGCGGCAGACGCGCGACGCCCCGACAATGTACGCCGCAGTAGAGGCGCACGCGGTGCGCCGACTAGACACATGCAGCAGCCGTGCGACCATTTAGCGCCACTTTTTACCATTCCTGAGCAATTCCTTCTTCACACCCCAAGCACACTTTACACATGCACCACACGCGAGATCAGTTTTGTTTTCGCTTGCGGCAGCTGCGAGGCACCGCACACCGTCACGCTTCCTGGTCGGCGTTAGTTCTGCGATAATAATCAACACTAAACGTTATTAATTTTTTAATAACCCTCTCGTGTTCGGCCGAACGTCGCGCGCCGTCGCGCCCCTCTCTCTTCCGCTCGCGTACCGTCGCAATACATAAAACATACCCAAATACATAATATAAAATTATATAAAACGTAAATAAAACGCCAAGTGCAAAAACGAAGTGGGGACCGAAAGTGGTGGGGTGATGGGGGGTTGGAATTGGACGCGGCGGCCGTGCGCGGCACACAATTAAAAATTTTAATTATTTCTAATACACACTACTATGTGCAAGATGTACATTATATACGCTGACGCGGAAAATCTACGAGATGAGCGTTTTATGTCGTAGACAGAGGGGAGGGGAGGGGAGGGGGAATGAAATTAAAATAAACGCAGAGAGGGGAGCTGCGAATCGTTAATTTTTGCCCATTCAGCTGACTGAGTGAGAATGAAAAACTTACGCACTTTCAGCGGATGAAAATAAGAGCACGAAATACGTGATTAAAAAACATTATTTGGAGCGATTGTCTCTCGCAATAAAAACGCTGTGGAGTGATCTATGAATAAATAAAAAAAAAATAGAAACGAGATAAGCCTCTCACTACCAAAAAAAAAAAAAAACGAGTTCACAGATATACCAGTGTGTGAATCTGCAATGTCTGATAAGAGTTTTTTTTAAGGTCAGCAGATTATTACCAAACAACATACGATTGTACCAAACCACACACAAAAAAAATAATTTGTGGAAACAAAAATCACGAAATCACCATGTTTTGGTCTTCGCCGCTTTTGCTTTTAGCTGACAATAATATGACGTTCATGAAGTGACGCTGTTTGAAAATGAAAATGTTGATTTCCACATGCATGACGGTCCCACTCAGCGGGTGTTAGCAAAAGTCTTGAGGACGTGTGACGTTTGGTGTGCATTTAGTTACCTTAGAGTGTTGCGTTCGATGTGAAACGAAAATAATTCGTGCGTTGGCGGTAAATAAGTAAATCCATCATCCTTCGCACGCAACTGTGATAGTCCTTAGCGCGTGTCGTCACACTGCACGGCGGTCACACGCATCCTGGCCACGCGCGAGGGGATGAGCGGGTGCGAGAGCGCGGCGGCGTGTACGAAGCGTGTCCAGCAACGTGTCGCGTCTATCACTTGGCGGTGAAGGCGCCGGCAAAGTTCAACCGGTGTCCGACGAAAGCGAAGCGGCGGCCCAAGTCAGGTGTGCGTGTTGCGGGCGCGGACGAAGCAATTGAAAAACTGGTGCTAATTTATTCCAAGTCCGAACGCGACTGACTGACTGCACTCCCTTCACGCTCGCACTGCGCACCGTATCATATCAGCTCGCGGCCGCGACTGCTGCTGTGGTATTAAAAATTCAAACGCGCAAAAAATGACTCCGCCGCTCGGTTATTCTTTATTGGGACATAGCTATGAGACATCTGCCGTAATAAGCCAACACTAAAAAATAGTGCGTGTTGCCGCCCACCCCTCCCTTCCCGCAACGTGTGTTGTGGTGCGCGCGGGGCGATAGGCGGCATGGATGGCGAAATGAAAATGCGCAGAATAAAGAGTACAGGGCCGCAATTAAAAATGTCAAAACGCGTAGCGTGCGCGACGGAGACCGCGAGCGAACGCGCAGTGGGGGGGCACGCCGCCGAGCACGCCGAGAGGTGGGAGGCAGGCGGCGGCGGCGGCGGCGGGGGCCAGCGCGCAACACATTCCGACTACATGTATATACATACATCTCTATACGCGGCGTTCGCGATGCCGCTGCCGCTGCCGCTGCCGCTGCCGCTGCCGCTGCCGCTGCCGCCGCCGCCGCGCGCGTTTTTGCGCGCGGCGCCGCACATTAATACATTTTTAGTGCATGCCGTCTCCGTCGCGTTCAAGTGGCACGCACGCACCTCGATCCGCTTTTCGAGCGTTCGCCGCGTATTTAGTTTAGTTTTGGGTGCGCGAGCGCCTCGCCGCTTCTTTCTCTTCTTACTTTGCCGTTATTCGTTATTCGCGTTAACGCGGGGGGCGGTTTCGGCAGCGGCATTAGCGCCAGACGAGGACGCACGCGTCGCCGGCCAAAAAGCGGGCTCGAAAAAGAGGAAAAGCACATTACGCGCGCCGCCCTTCTCTCCGCCGCCGTCGCGGAAAAGGAACGATCGAACGATGAAATTAAATAGAGAATGATGCCGCCGCCGCCGCCGCGGCAGAGGAAGAAGCGCGAGAGATGATAAACGCACTTTTATGAGCGCTAGTTACATTCACTCCGCGCCGCCTCCCAGCATCCACATTTTATGCTTCTCCAGCTCCAATCCCACAAATATCAACTACACTAGTAAATGCCCTGCTAGGGAAAAACTAGAAATGCTCATTTATTTGCAGTTGCTAGGCGCGCTGATGAACGTGAATGCAATGATAAATCAAACAAGTCTAACGCGTGCCCTTCTGGAAAAGGGTGGCAAGGCTAATGAGCACGTGCACCTCCAGCGCGCCCCTCTGTTCGCGTCGCTCGCAACCCGTGCATCTTTGCACCTCTTTCATTTTTGCCTATTTCCCGATTGCCGCCTCGCCACGCCGCCATCCGGCCGCGTTAGCGTTGGATGGGTGGTACAGTTTTACTTCGGCTACTAATACCAATGCACTAATACTAAAAACCCTCCTCGCGAGCGACGCTCTTCCGCGGCCCCGGCCGCCGCCGCCGCCTCCACGCCCGGAGAGCGCGCGCGCGCGGGCGATCCTTCATCAGCTTTCGCGTCGCACCGCGTCTCCCCGTCCCACGCGACGTCGTTATTCAACTAAATTTTGCCCCAAAAAATCATTACGCGTTCTTCATGCGAATGTATCTGTATAAGTCGGGCGCGGGGGCAAAGCGGGATGCGGATGTTGTGAGTGCGCGGTGCTCCCGCCGCCGCCGCTGTCGTCGATGTGTGCGTGCGGCCCCTGCTAGTTCCCAGCCTCGCGCATGAACATTTTAATTTCTCTTCTTTGCGCGCCACTATGCGGCGGGGAATAAATACTGCGCCGGCAACGGAGGCAGCAGAGCACACCGCGATGCCAATGTGATTCGGCTATTTTTCCCGTTTTCGCCAGGCCATATTTTATTGATTTTATAATCAATATCGTAATAAAACCTGCAATGTTTTCATCTTTATTTCCCCCCGCCAGCATCCATGGATACACGCGTGTGTGGCGGCATCCTCGGCACCTCTAATAAATACATCCCGCTTCGCATTGTCGCCGCATGCGAAAAACCCCCGTGGAAAATCAATCCACGTGTCACAACCAGGCACAGAGACACAGCTCTTCATCTAAATGGGCATAATTATTTCCGCTAATTAATTTCGCAATTAAAATCATGCAAAACTCAGTTTTTAGTGCGCCGTCGGCGCAAACAAATAAATATTCCCAATTAATTCGCCATAATTGGATTAGGACGACATGGAGTGACACTTGAACGTGAATTGGCCTTAAAGGAATTCTATTTTTCTCCACACCAATCCGCACACCATTCGTACTGCTAGGCGCAAAAATGCGTCGTGTTATCAAAGTTCACCAAATTATGATTTTTTTTTTAATCTACGAACTTTTTATTTGATTTCACATTATTGTCACTAACTTAACTAAATTAGTGCGCACGTCAGTAAGCGATCGCTGTAAGTCATCACCAAGGACACACTCAGAGTGGGATGACATTTTTTTTTATTTCACTCTCACTTGTTGCAAGTATTTTTCAAATTTGCCCCATGTACACTGTACAGATAGTACAATCATATAATGTACCGTAATGTAATGTAAGTGATTCTAATATTATTGCTTGATATATGAAAACAGCCTAGAATTGTTTCAAGCCAACTTGTTGCCGATGCAAAGTAGACAAAAACAGAAGAGTTAGAAAATAACATCAACATGGGTTGAATGTTCGATTGGAATGAAAAAAGACTTGCCAAGTAAATGCCAAAAGAATCAATGAACGCGAGTAATTTTCCTTTGTGCACGGACACTTGTAAACAACAAACAACTTCAATGAGCAGTTTCAATAATTTGAATCCCATTCACAGCGCCAACCAAACAAGAAATCAATTGCAGTGTCCAACGGATTTCCCCTCCGAAAAATCAAAGCTACTTGTCGTTCCGGCGACCAGCAGTGATAACACTATCAAATTCGCGACTTGTACTCGAATGGTTTTTCCTTCCGAACCACAAGCCAAGGTCACCATGGGCGAATAGTTTATTTACCTCTGTCGCGCGACGCGCATACGATTAGTGATTCATTTGTTGTGCGCCGACGTTTTCGCGACCCCGACCCTGGTGCAAAATAGTAAATAATTGCACTCGCCTTGCGCGGAATTGCAACAGTGGAAAAAAAAAATTGTTATTGTCGCCTCTATGCACCCACACCTCACGTCGCCGCGCGCGCGTCGGACCCAGGGCCAGGTTTTGTTTTGACTGGAATGCTTGTTGCACTCGCGTCCGGCCAAAAAAAGCACCTTGGGTTCAATAGACCCAGCGCGCTATTTTTTCCCCGGACTATTTCCAAGTATTAGCATATTTCGTTAGCAAACTGGCGGTGTTTTTCTCGCTTGTTTGTGAACTGCGGTGCTTCAGCTATTGCCACCAACATTTCTTCACCACAACAATATGACATGAGCTCGTACCACTTCTTATCGGTTGGGGGGGGGAAGGCTCCTTTCATAATTACTCTCATAGTCATAGTCTTATAGTCATGAACAGGCGGTAGAAGAAATGTTACAGATCAGGTAGTTATTTCGAAAGGGCATAACACCTTCAGTCCATAATGCGTTCTTCAAACCTTTTTCGGAAGTGGTTGCTTCAAATATCCAGTACTTCCCTGCGAGTAAATAAATTTCTAAGGTTATCCGTATTTGTATTTTTTGAATTTCCCAAAAAAAAAAAAAACAAGAACCGGAAAAATGTTGCAATTTCGATTAATCCACCTTCCGACCGAATCACTAATTATTCAAAAATATAAGCCCACCTGAAATGGAAAAAACACTTTTATCGAAATATTCAGATATCAATATTGTGTCAGTTATTTATTAGCATTCAAAAATTGGCGTTAATATTACGAAATCTTGAGAAATGTGCTGTTTTCACTAATAAATCGTGAAAAAATTTTTCGACAACTTAAAAACCTTCAAATGGCATTGAAAAATGTACTTCTCAAAGCTATCTAATCTATCCACCATTGATTTATTCATTAATATTCCATTGAACATCATCTCTAAGCTTTGGCAGTTGTCGGCGTTCTTCAAGTTTGACTATTTTTTTTCCATTCCACACATTTTTTTCCACGCAGTCGTTCATGTCTCGTTATCAGCGTCGTGCTTTTTTCTTTATCTCAATTCGTCGATTTGCTCATCTCACGCACGGCAGCTGATTGCAATAAAGCTCGCTCGCTCTGGCGGCGTAAATAAAGTAAATAATTTTTTTAGATTTAGTGCGACCGTGAGCTGACCTTGGTTTAGTTTCGATTTTTTTCGCGTTTTGCCAACGCGACGCTGGACGAAAACGAGGAAAGTGAGGCGACCGCATGAATAATAAGTGCTCCGACATCTCCTACATTTGCATTTAATGAGAATAAGTCGCATTTGAAATTCATCACTGTGTGAACGCAGACGAAATTCGCAGAAATCAATTCCGGAATGTAACAACAATAACCAGGAGCAACGATTAAAGTACTCGCCAACGCCTGTGAAACTAATACGTTGCAAACGACACCTGATAAAAAATACGCTTGCATGCCAACATTTGCGTGGAATAAAAAACAACAAACACGATATTATCGCAAATCCGCTTAATGCCAATGTTGGAGACGTGGAAGAAAAAAAAAAAAGGTGCGAGTGAAATATGCGTTTAGCAGCTAGACCGTTATTTTCCTCAGACATGTGTTTGTGTTCCGCGTACATACATTTAATATTTAACGTTTCCCCACATTTCGCTAATATTTAAATAAAGTGCGTCGCTGGCGCATTTCAGCCGCGTAAACACCTAGTCGTGATCGTGATCCACGCGTTTGTATCAATAACAAATGCGTTGAAACACAACAGCACATCCTCCAGCAACTCTTTTCGACGCAGCTTTTTGCGATATCTAATGCGTGGGCTAAATACACGTCGACCCAAGCACGCCACGCACATGAGATGGGTTGGTCGGCGGTTAACGGGCGGTTAATTCCGGCAACCTTACAAGACATTCGAGCAAAGACGTGTTGATTTCAGATTTACCGGCTAGACAACGGGAAGCTGCACAAGGGCACCTCCGCCTTGAGTCAGTTCTTTCGCGGGAGTCCTCACAAGTGAGGAGGATTGCAAGTAGGATCAACGTTAGCAGTCGAGATCACAATTTGTAGGCGACGCGACAGCAGGTTGCGGCTTTATGGCTGTCGGTCTGTGCGCGAATAATAACGATTTATAAAAATACCATGGAGAAATTGGGTCAGCTAACATTAAAACAATTGAACAACTAACGACAACAACGACTGCTTTTTATTGCATGCGCTATCTTTACTCTATGTCGCCTTTTCCATAGAAGTATTAATGACGTTGTTATGACCTAAAGAGCCTGCAATTGGTTTTTTTATCATCTAGTCCTCTGGACTTATTAATTAGGGATCAACTTCACAAGGCATGTTCATTATTCGAAATGATGCTTTATTGCAAACATAGAATAAGAAGAAACATATTATATCAAATGTTTAAACAAGTGAACTATGTAAATCTAGATAAATTTAGAATTGCACTCTACAATTTCAAACAGAGCGTACCATATAATTCCTGCATCTTTCCCTTAATTCCCAAATCATTAAAAACTGATCTTCTTTACTGAATTGTTGTATCTCAAAAATTATAAAAGAAAATTTCGAATACTCGTTCTAAATTTCGAAGAATAATCCATTTCGTAAAAAAAATTTTTTTGGTCTAAAATTCCCAAATTTATTCGTAAAGTCTTTAAATGTTTTAATAAAACTAATTCAAATCCAGAATAATAAAAAAATTATTTTTTTTTCCCGAAAATTCAATGTAGAGTCAAGTTAAGTAGACGCAATTTTCCTTCGCTGTTATTTTTCTGCAACCAGCAAACTGTTTGCTGCCACCACGATTTTCTGTTAATACGAACACACAATAAACATAACTAATATCAAAATATGTATGCGCACTATTTGCTTTCCGTCTGCGGCCGTGATTCACTCGTCATTCTCTGGAGCAAGTCGACGTGTCGCCGCCGAGCAACATTTTTTTTATCGGAGACAACAAGCAGCTAATCTTCCATTACACGCACACCACACCAGGCCACGCCACGCCAACTGCTTAATACTTGAGGCATCCCAGAGACCATAGTTAGAAAAAGTGGTGTAAATTCATAATCGCACTGCAAACATGCAAATATTTAAAATAAAATATTCCAGAGATGTGTTCTTGCCGTTATCAAGCAGCGAAAAAAAAATGACAATCGACTATTCATTGCAAGTGGAGAAAGTAGACTGATTGTTAGCTGAAAAATGTTTCGGTTGATTGTTGGCTCCGCGAAAGGTCTGGATGTTCAATAAAATCAATTTTTGATGTTTTCTGATAACACATGCTGCAGTTAATTAGTTTTGAATGGATCAGTAATAGTTTGAATTGTTGAGCTGCTCTAATTGAGCTAAATAGTTGAACTGTTGATACATTGACGCTTTGTGGTGATAACGCGGTTTATTGTTTCGGATATGTGTGACTATGAATGGGTAAATTGTGACTTGTGAGGACTTCCGGTTATACATTCAACTAACAAATTAATTTATTATTCAAGTGCTGTCGAGCTACAATTTAGTTATTTTGTTGTTTGGCTGAAAACGAAAGTTTTAATTAAGCGCTGGATTGAAAACCGACGCAAAAAAAAACTAGAGGTTGCGTGGAAAGAGAACGCGACTATAGCTAGGGTGGCTGGGCTGCGCGCGCCTGTAAAATATTCCCGGAATTATCCCGATATGATGAATCCGTCGAGTACGTTTGTTAGCGTACTTTTGATGTGTTTTATAGGCGAGCGAGTTAGCGGAAGAAGCGAAAGAGCGGAAAATCGATAGGAAAAAATGGCCGTTAGAAGCACAGGGGCTCGCTGCATGCGCGCGGCGGCGGCGAGTGGGAGCGCCACGGCCACCCCGCGTACTTTCATATGTTTTTGTTGCGATTTGCGCAAGCTAGTTTTGCTTTTATACTATTGATTAAAATTTAAAAGAGAGCCCCTTTGCGAATTTATTCCGGTATTTATTTTGCGTTCTATGCTCGCTCGCGCGCCGCCGCCGCCGCCGCCGCCGCCGCCGCTGCAGCTCTCCATCACACTCGCACGACGCCAACTTGTCGGCTGGTTGTCCCGCACTCCCGCGATGTATTTGTCACGAGGCAAACGCGTGCTTCGGATGTTGTTGGCGGCTAGGACCACGGGGGGCGACGGGACGGCCGCAACCATCCCTTCGCTTCACGTCCCGTCGCACCACGGGATGAATTAGACGCGCCTACGTACTGCCTGCAAAACCATTTTACAATTATAATCATTTCATACAACCGGAATTATCATTTTTCAAGCGAAAATTCGCGAATCTAAAAAATGATATTGCATCACAGATGGAAAGAAATGCCCCAATTTTCAACTGCACTAAATTTGATAATTCTGAATATTCACCGACAAATCAAAGCGTTCATTACAATACACGAAAAATGCTTTGGCAATTTACTGCGACTTGTTAGAAACATAATGCAGACAACTTTTTGATTCAAAGTGGCAAATGATGTCGCGTAAATTGTGTTAGCATTGGCCAATGTTTGTTAAACTGTACGTGTAATTTATGACTATGATACCAGGGCAACTAATCTGAAAAAAAAAGCGCAGCGTGTGACCTTTTTAATTCAGTTTTATCAACTTTTTTATCGCGAATATATTTCTAGCTGTGGACAAGGAGCAAACTTTCAAACGCGCGAGAACAAATTCATTTTACGCAATTATGATGAGAAAAAAAATTGCTAATAAGATTTTTTCAATATGTGAGAGATAGATAAGGTACAAAATAAATGATCTAGGACGGTTGTAATTTGTATATCAAGTACGGGATGGTGGCGCCATCTCCGCTGGATTTTAAGTTGCATTGCCAGGGATGAGATTTTCAGATGTAAGATAGATGTTTTTTTATAAATTCTCCATTGTCCGTAGGTGTTGCTTTTGTATTTTTTGACTATAAACGAATTCCATTCCACATAATCAGAACGAAACACAAAGATCTAAGCAATTACTTACCTACCGAGACCTCCTATGAATAGATTTTGGCGCATGCATTGAAATTAATGACAATGTTACGAAATGAAAGCAACAAAACAATTGACCACAAATCATGCATGAAGAAAAAGTGTAATACTTGGAATTGTTGGACAGTCACATCAATGCAAGGAAATGTCGTTCATATTTTGAGCAAACAACGAATTAAATTTAATGTGCTTGAATTATGTGATATTCTTAAACGGGACTTACCGACTTGTCCAAATTTTGGAAGGCTACCACCAAAGTGACCAATGTCTCGCACAGTTTCAATCACCCGGGAAGCGCGCACCATCCGCCACTCATCAACGTTTTTCGATGCACATCGCTTTCAATTTGAGTCGCGCGTAATCGGCGAGCATGCCACGCGGTCGCAGCGTGCGTCTTGGCGCGAGGCGGGTGCACCCCCAGCCGGCGGCGCGTTCGGTAATCACAAAAAAGTGCGCAGCTTATGAGCGCGCAATGTTCCCTCGGATCCTACGCGCACGCCAGCACGCACCGTGTGCCAGCGACGCGCGCTTCCCCTCTGCTGCCGCCGTCGCCGTCGCCGCCGCCTTGTGTGGAGGCGCACGTAAACAAAGCGTTTTTGTGCCAATTCCACAGGCATGCAACTGGTTCCATGAGAGATGTGACGCGGTATGAATAAGGCCTTCAAAATTGCAGTAAATTAAAAATTGAGGATTTTGGGTTGGTGATGCGGAAGAAATTTGAATTCTTAGCTGCTGCATGCGAAGTGCGTACCAGTGATAATTTCGCGAATTGGCATATGATATTTCCCGTTTTTCATTCTGCTGCCCACGTGCATTGTGTACGTTCGTTAGCTCGATGCGTGACAATCAATAACAAAATGCATTTTCACGATCTCGCGTTTGCGGTGCAGGCGACGTGCTGGCCACACGAAATACGAATTGAATCCTTGTATGCAAATGCAAAACGCAATTCTACGATAACAATTTGTAATTTTTGTTATCACAAACTCCCGACATACATTATCCAGTCCAATCGAATTCTATACAAAGAGCATATCAAAATCAAAGCGCATTATGCAGCCGGCCCTATTAAAGTCGCACGTTATCTCGTCAGAAAATTGCGCATTTTCCACGCATTGCCTGCAAACTGACGAAGAAGGAGGTAACTCCTACTTTTCTACATTTCTCTTCGCCATGTGCTTCTTGCATTGCAAATTGCGCGACTTCTTACAATCCATGCCTAGTGCACAAAGTGCTAGACCAAAGTCAAGTCATCTCCTCTGACTCAGCGCGATTCATTCAAGCCCAACTTGCGCGATCAGCCATCAACCAGCATAAACCAAAAAATCATAAAAATCAGACTTACAGTGAGGTGTTGCAAGCAAAAACCAGAAATTAAATAAATCTGGACGGAAGCAGGAAAACAGTTCAGTGCTGACGATTCAAACAAAATCGTCTAAAGGGCGTCGTCATCGTCGTCCTGGCGTCGAGGATGTGTCCGAAACGAAGAAAAAAAAATCGCTGTAGCACACTGGTGGGTTGCACAAAATGAAAACTTGGTTTAACAGAACAGAAACGGAACAAAATATTTATCGGCGTAATTTCGGATGAAAATTATCAAATTAAAAGTTGGTTGGAAGTTATGCAAAAATTCGACGAAATCTTGCAAAGTCCAAGTGTCCGAAGCTCGAAGGAAAGTTTCGCGGTGCGTTCCCGTCTCGGGCGAAGTACGACTTCGTCTAACCACCTTGATGGTCTAGCAAATACTCTAACGCACAATGGTTGGCGATTCGCGCTCTACCCCTTTTTCGGCGCAAACTATACACGAAATTTCGCGCGAGCAATAAGAGGCGAGCGGACCGCACGGCAGGAGCGCTAGTCGTGCCTCGCTTGTGGATATTACCCGCGTGTATGAGAGAGCCCGTCCGCCGAAAACTTGTAGGACCGCTTTTTTATTATTATTCGAGACCGAATATTCGACGACTCTCCTTTACTTTTGCATTCGCCAGCGCGGTCGCGCGTGCACGCAGCGTTGCAGTCGCGAAATTCATAGGCGCACAGGTACACCCGAAAAGCCCATGGAGGTGCATGCACTCCTCGCGCCGCCCGCCCCAGCCGCCAGCAGGCGAAATATATTTAGACATGCCCAAAAAGCGACGAGCGGCGAAGAAGAGCGCGGCGACGCAGCGCTGGGAGCCGTACCCGCTGCCATACCACGTCATGTTGCACCATGGTCCTCGCTCCTTGCTACGCAATTCGTAGACTTGCTGTGTGCGTGCCGCTGCATTGTTGCGTTTGCAGTTGGGCCAAAAAAAGAGCGCAAAAACAGCGGCAGCCACACAAGCTCAAGGTGTCAGTGTGTGTGGGTAGAAGGGGGGCAATGAGGGGCCAAAATTGAGGTAGGGGGACCTAAGGTCTTGCATAGTTAAGAGGGGGACCAAAGAAATTTTTCCTTCTGCGGAGCAGAAATCAGTGTGGTACCTCATACAAAATGTTGCGTGCTGTTTGAAGGGCATATTAAAGCTCTCTGCTTCAGATGGGGCTCTGTATCGATTGCCTTTCTGCAATTCCAATGGAACCATATGGAAGCAGTTGGGACCACTACAATTCGCGGCAGTCAGGCTGCATTCTGATACAACATTGTTTTCAACAAGGCCTCTGTTGTTAGTAAAATTGCACACGTAAAGTCTAAGATTTCTCTCGCTGGGCATACAATGTCCCAACTCTGCAGCCGCCCCGCGACCCGCTGGCCCGCTGCAGCCGACGCAGTCATGTTATTTTTTTCGCCACAGCCAAAAACAAGGTCAATGCACGCCGAATTTACACCAGTCGTCGTGGTCGTCGCGGACGCTGGGAGCGGGCTGGGCGTTGGGCCCCCCTTGCCTGCTGCCCCTCGCCAGAGCTTATTTGCTTATCCAACGCGACTCTCTCTTTTAGCGATGTTTAGCGTGCAAAGGAAAAAAATCACCATGTAGATTGGTGAACCTACGCGAATAGAATTTTTATATTTAGCTGCGGACCCGTTCAACGCCACCGACTCTGCAAACACTCAAAACTTAAATATTAACGTCTGGATGCGTTGTGCGTGCACATGCGGCAAATTAAATTTGGCGCCTGCAAATGCAAGAGTGGAGTATTTTTTCCCGTTGTGATGCGTTGATTTCGTTAGAACCCGCTGATGATTAAATTATCCACGCCGCCGTTGGCCGAGCGTCTTATCAGCCGACCTCGTTCGAATTTCGTCCACTTTGGTCCGCTAACGAACTAGCCGGAGCTAGTCGCGCGCTTATCAGGCGGTTTTGCATGATTTTCGTGCGCGTCGCATGTGTGGGCCGCGCAGTTTTGCCTATTATTAAAGTTTCGCCCACGGCGATAGCGATTGCGGACATTTGCGGCGACGATAGTGGTCCAGCTTTGGCCATCTCGCAATCACAACAGGCATTATTTGTGCGCGCCCGATTTCCGAGCGCAATTTGCAATCGTGAAACAATCGATTGTGTGTGACTCAGGGACCAGCCTTCATGGCATCGTAATGAAAACAATTGGGTATCAAATCAAACATTAAGCGCGTCGCTGATGAGAAAAATGCTGGCGTTTTAATCGGTTTGTTTGCTTTTGCATTCGCCGGCGGGCGCGCAATCCCACGACCCCAGCGAAAAAGCAGGACGGATTTATTCCTGGCCACTATGGGCTTGTTGTGCGTGCGCGAAACTATTCGCGGCATGCGAGTGCGGGACGACCTAGACCCAGACCCTGGACGCCTATTAGACTAGACACGGCTGCTAGACGCGAGCTAGACGCCTCGCCGCGCACACACGCTCCACACATCGGCGTCGACGGCGGCGGGGCACATGGACGGGTGTCGGAGCGTCAACGACCAGCGCACGGCCGCGTCCTTGGCACGAGCTTTTGCGCGGGCCTTCCTTGTCTATTTTATTAGCGTGTTTGGAATTACTACGAAACTACTAGCCGTGACTGTTGCGAATGAGCGTATTCAAATGCCCAGGCTTGAACACGCGAAGTTCATTCACTGGGTGGAATATTGACTTCATTCATCAAGCAAACATTAGAAGATCAAACAAACAAGCAAAACAACACAATTTGTGTTCATTTGTGTAAGAGGGAATCAATTGCAGAATAATGGTTCACATATTATAGCTTTGCACGAATCCCAGAAGGTCGACAAAAACAAGATGCTATCTTATTACGTTCGAAGCCGTTCCTGTTTATGTTCCTTTTTCTTCTGCCTTGGTCACCCTGAAAATTAAAATGCGCTACGTCGAAAAAAACCTTTGAAAACTATGGAAAATTATTTGGTGTTCTTGGGATAGCATAGATAGTATTTCTACTTAGAAGGAGCTGTTTAGTTGGTGTAATGTGCTCTCGTTTGGTTTCCCTGCAACCATCAAAAGGTACTTCATTCTTATTCCCGGGAGTGATAGTTTAGATACCACAAGCAGAAAAATACTTTTGCTGCAGCACAATATAAATATTTGTCTATTACGATGTTGTTCTCCAACCAGACATTGTTTACACAAAATGTGCAAAAACCAGCTAGTGGGTCATAGACACTAGACAGCGTCGGCACATTGTGCCAGTGGGCGAGGTTCACAGAAAAGTAGACCCAAGTCACATGATGCCCTATGACGCATGCTTCTATAATTACCCAAGACGTAAACTGTGTGGTCCGGTCTGACCAAGCGCAAATAGAAACGTGTTTCCTTTAACCAAACTGACCTAGCCCAATCGATTTATCTATTGCTAGCGCCCTAGCTCCGCTAGACGTCTTGGGTTAAAAAACTCATTCAAGGTTGTCGCGCGCTACCACAAATGAATAGATTAACGATGTCTATTTTTGCATGCCAACTGCACGGGATAGTTTAGTGCAGCTTAGTGAGCTGAGTAAACAGGCAGCATGACTAACACTTTTGCTTTCGACATGGCGAGCAAAACAAAAATGCTGGACGCGTCCGGACTGCAAATATAAAGTTCTAAAAAATGTATAAGTGCTTAATTGGCATGCCTTTCTGACGGCCTCAATGGCATTTGAAACCCGATTCAAATGTAAATCTTGGGACAATGTGCAAAATTTCACATATTCAATGACGGTGCTGTTTGCGAATTTCGCGCGGCGACAAAAGCACCGATTCTAGTTGTACTAGTTTCTGGACGTCTAGGTTCGTCATGCTTGTGCATTGTCCACCGAAAGGCTCTCAGACTGTAAGAAGGAGCAAAAGAAATCACAACCCCAATACCCATTAAGAAACCACTTCCCATTCTCTTAAAACTTTGCTTGCTTCGTTTTTTCTATTCAAAGCCTACATATGGCGTACATATGGTATTACCATGAAGGTACCTACATGGAACGCGTACCATGTAGGTACGTGTATAATTAAAGTACACTAAAGTTCAAGTTCAATTCCTGAATGGCGACGCTGCGACATTCATAGCACGGCGCTAATATCCCAGCACTGATAAAAAAAAAATGCTTCACATGTCAGATTCGCACAATTCACTGCCTTCTATTTATGTACCCTTCGCCTGCGAAAAACTACTCGCATAGAAAACCTGTATTTGCAACTTTACACACGGCTACTTCGGAAGGGCAGCGGGCATTTAATAGAATCCACAATGGACGCACGATCAAATGTGCGCGTTGCGGGGATGATGAAAAAATATGCAATCGGGCTCATGTGGAGGAAAACTAATCGAGAGTAGGCAAAGTGTGCTAACGATGCTTCTTCGACCCTCGGCGAGGATAGTGATGCATAAAGAGCACACAACCTGAGATTTTGCGCAACCGGTTTCTTTTATTTATTCGCACAATTCGAATGTTGATGGGACTTTTGGTTCAGTTTTAGTGTGCAGTTTTTGCGCGGCTCGCGATTCGTGGTGTGATGCTATTTCAATTGCTCAAGAGGTACGAGTAGATTTCAGACATCCCATGCAATGGCACTACAAAAAGAAAACTGCAATTTATTTCAAAGGATTTCAATGAAATAGCAGCAGTCGCACTCATAGTTCTCGTTTTTTACTTTCAACCCCTTGCATATGTTCATTGTTGTTGCTTTGTTGCTTAGATGCTTTACAATTTCTGCCGTGCATATTTTCCGGTGCAGATTTAATTTCCTGCACATTGATAATAATAATAACAAACAAAAAAATAAAGGAGCCTTTCAAAAAAAAATTTTTTGAAGCTGTTTTTCCTACAAATTGATTGGTACTTAGCAAAAAATCACTAGCTTAGAAGTGGCGAATATAGCACAATATAGTTCACCCTTTTGCTCAATTCGCGAATTCACATCCATCCCTGATGTAATCTGCATTCATTCGAAATTTGAATGCGCCACTTGCGCGCCGAGTGCACCAGTCGACCACTACAACGACACAACAAGTTGAACCCCGCTATGGGTGGAGAGAGACCTGTAGTGGTGTCGCGCGTCGTCCGCCGAAAAGGAGCACGCACTCGCTTCATCCCGGGCACAACCCTTCCGCGCCTTGCCTATTCAAATCTCTATCCCAATGGCGAGCACGAGCGCGCGGGGTAAAGGGTGCAATCCTCGCACCGTCCGCGTTTAGTTTTGCTGCCTCCGCTCTAACTACATTCTTCTCTATCTCGATCGCAATACTTCTTAGTTCTCCTCGTTTCCTCCGGCCGAACCACTTGTACCAGATTTTTTGCGCGTCCCTTTTTTAACTCCATCGTTTCATCATTTTTCTCCCTCTAATAGTCAATATTTTGAAGCAATCTGCATACGGGAAGGGGTCGGCCTTATTTCAGCGAATTGGTAATTTGTGCGCTTGTCGATGCCATTCGCGCAATTCCTTATAATTAGCAAAAATAGGAGGTGGAATACTCTACCTTGGTGTATTTGCAGTGGTTTCTTGGCGAAAAAAACGACAAATTAATTAGAATCACACGTGATCAATGAGCTTCGAATATAATTTAATACAAATGGACGTTATAAAAATTTATGATTAATGTGCTTGCAGGATTCTAGAACCTCGTCAGAAACGAGGGGAGGGTTTTTCTGTGACTGCATTTCTTTTAGGGCTTTTCTTGCAACTACGTGTGTTTGCTGATGCTTCCGTTTTCCAAATCTTAGTAAACTTACAAACGGCCCTGAGTAAACTGTGGTGGTGTCGTTCGTTTGTCATGGCCATGGTGTGTTAAGATGTTAAACACCCCATAAACAAACCATCATTGGGGGGAACTGAGTTGGGGAGACTGACATTACCAGTGGTCCAAAAACATTCTAATGGGGCTGGCTTCCTGAGAATTTATTAGAAGCGGTCTGGTTTCTCTTTACTAAAATAATCTTTTCTGAATAAATCGTATAATGTTAGAATTATAACATTTCTGAGTTTTAAATTATTTCGTAGATATAGAATTTTAGTTTGATACGAGTCATACAGAATGTAGTTCATCCCCTCAAAGTGGAGGTAGTTCCCGGAGCAAAGATGTTGATGTAGATGTAAAAGTAGAAGAAGAGCATAAAGCGGCCCCCCCCTGCCCGCGACCGCCACACAGTGTAGCGACTAGCTTTATTGATTTTATGTAACTAAGACATTTTCTTCTTCCCTTACAAATATAAGTTTTAAAACTAAGCACGGCACGACCCCCGCCAGTATCCGCCGCAACGCAGCCTCGCAGCGCGACCTCGCGACTCCGCCGCGGAAGGTCGGGCGGCGGCGGCTGCGAGGTAGCGACGAAAATGAGGAACTGCCGGCGCCCGAGCGGCAACTGTGTAGATGTATGCCATAGTTGTGCGGCGCCGTGGGTGGTGCGAAGGAGGCACGGGGCGCACACTAAGTTGCCGCAGAGATCCAGAAAACTAGGAAACTACCAAGGAGGTCGCGACGAGGAAAGAAGATGAAGGGAAATGAACGCGAGCGCATAAAAGGCGCCGCGGATGCTAAGGGGTTGAAAGGATTTGCGAGACAGTTGGCGCGAGGGGGTGGTGGGAGCAATGCCGGGGCGAAAACTTGTATCTACCCGGCAGCAACGGCGGCTTCTTCTTCTTCTTCTTCTTAGCCACCTAGTCTAGATCCATTCTTTACTTATAACTTTCGACCTACACTGTTGAAGTGGGTTGGGGCGGCTCCCGCCTTTGTGGCAGTTATGCGAGAAACTAACTAACAGTACCCAACTCGCCCCAATCCCCAATAGATATTGCAGTTTTCTCCACTGTTTTAATACCGGCTTATTTATCAACTTCATGTATGAGCTACGAGGGTTTTTCTGGCCAGTTTTCTCCCCACCACAGAATTGCGGAACTTTCTAAACTTTGCAGAGTACATCTTTAAATATTAAATCAGACCCACATCTCTCGCGTGCGGAATAAGCCGGTTTGTCAAAGATTAATCATCTCGTGCTTGCACGCCAAATATGCGCCACATAAACGCAATTTTTCCGACGTTACATTGGGGTTGATTATGTCATGTGATGTGTTGTCGTTACTTCTTGACACGTGTATCGCCACGTCCTAGCGTTTGTTAAACGTCGCATAAAGCGGTAAGCGGTAACGAATTCAACAAGATGGTAACGAATCGTCGGCGTCCGCTTTGTGCGGGCGAGCGGCGAGATTTATTGCGGTTTCCGTGGAACGCCGCCGCCACGAGAACCGCCGACAACCCTTGCGTTCTGGCGTGTGCCACACACGCACGCATTTACCGCCGTCGTATGATACCTACGCATGACAGACGATGTCGCCAGTGGCTGTACGATTTATACAACTTACTACGGATAAGGACATCTCCTTATCCGTAGTAAGTTGTTGGTTCAGATGGTTCAGGAAATTCTTTAGGAGGTTTGAATTTTTCGTCCGAGAATGATACTGTTTCTAGAAAAGGGAAATGATACCAATCTTGTAGAAGTGGAACTAGGCGGGAACTAGGTTGTAATAGATAGAGAAAATTAATTTTGAAAAGAACGAAAAGATGACAACTTTGAGAGAAAGGAACGTAGACAGCAGAGACTTTGAAGAAAGTGCATGAAAGAAATTCATAAACTTAATGTGTTCTCATTTTTTTCCGAAGTTTCTATACCTGCCGAATACATTTAGCATCCAGCCTACTTTTTCTGTGGTGACTCTGCAATTGTATAAATTTCACATCAGACAGTGCAACACTGGTGTAATTTTTAGATGCAATGTGGGTCGGCCGAGAAGGATTTGCAAAGCGTGGGGCCTGCGAAAGGTTGCGGCTGAGCTGATGCACCCGCCGAAAAACGCGCATTGCGCGAATGCATGCACGCCGGGCGAAATTCGCGTGACGGGCGCGACGGTGTGACGGCGTGACCCCCTCGACACATTCGGCCGCCACGCGGTTCATGGACCCCGAGCCTAGGAGCTCGCGAACGCATGGATGCATTTTCGGGCCCATGCACGACGCACGTCTTTCGGCAAAACCGCATCCTGGGCGCATAAAAAATGCTACACCGCAGCGGAGCACTTATGCGCAATGGGCATAATGTCCCAAAGTTGCGGAGTGCGCTCGCGGCCCAACTCTAGTCCTCTGGGTTTCAAGCTAGGTGCCCCTTGCGCCGCGCCCGGTCTACAATGTGACTGCGAAACCGGATCCGGCCGCGAATAAATTCGGACTAGTCAAAGCGGATTTTTTAATCTAATGCGCGATGCCATTCTCCGGCTCTCCGCTGTGGATGTTGCCAATTTTGTGCGAGGGGATAATTCTGTACTTTGCAGCTGTTCTCAGCAATCAAGTGCTTTTTTGGATAAATCCGTGGGAATCAGGGCCATCCCAGAGCGGAAAACAATCTTTCATAAAGGATCATCATTCAGTTACATGATAGAAATATTTCTAATAATCATAGTAATCAACGAATAATGCGAATGATCAGAATTAATTATAGAATATTTTTGGTCCAACGTAATTGTTAGCCACCGCAGAAAAGGCTTCATGTAGAGACGCTTCACTATAAACAGATATAGAATCTTTTCAGAGCTTCTCTTCCGTGGATTAATACGTTTTGTTTTTTAAATTTTACTCGAAATAAATTAGAAAAGATACATTTGCCAGGATTACAAATCTTTCAGAATGCACTTCTCTACATATTCTGTAAATTTGGCGATTCCTGAGTAACATTTTTTAGCTCGTCTACATTTTCTCCGAATATTTGAAGGCACTAGCTCGCGCTAAAAACGTGCATTTCTCTTGTAAATACCGCCAGCAACATTCGGTATAACCCCACATATTCTCGTCGGCTTGTAAACATAGTTTAGGCGCGTCGCTGGTGCATGGCGAGCAGCACAGCGCGAATTCGGGGGGCCCCTTGTTGAAATTCGCCAGCCACATGCATGCACTGCATTTGCCGACGACCTTCGGCGCGTTTTGAAAACGCGAGCGTTCGTTGAACGAATCAGCCTGAATCAGACGAATTGACTAACCAAAGTGCATTTAACTTTCGATGCCCTGCGCCGCGACCAGGACGCGCACTTTTTTCGGCCTAGCCTAAACACGGCGTACCCGTGCGGATATCAAAATGTAAATGCCCGCTACATTTTGATATCCGCAAAATGTGGAAGACTTGCAGCCCACTTGTTTACGCCGCCGCCGCGCGCTGGCCGATGTTATTAAACGTAGTTGTAACCGTCGCGTAACCCGAATAACAACAGTTGTAAAGGAAGAAAAAGAGGAATGAAGATATAATGTGTTTGTCAGTAGCACTAATAAATAATTTCAATGACTCCAAACGCGAGCGTAGTCAAAACAATGTCGTAAACAATAGGCGATACGTTGAACTGTCTATAACTAAATTACTAAATAACACACTAATAACAATTAACGTCCACACATACTTACGAGCAAAAGTGCTTGCAGATATGCATACTTAAATGTGGGTAAAAGTACAACAATTTATCGAAACAATGATCTAATCACCGGAATTATTGAGATTGTTGAGATTTGACCTTTCTGGAGAGGATTTGATTGACAACACACCCATAATTGATTTTCTTCATTTGACGCCAGTCAATTCATTTTCCAATTTATGGCTCGAACATATTCATACTCCAGCATATCTGAATCCTGCGAAAAACATTTCGAATGGAATTAAAACTATGCTATCATAAAACATTTAATCTATGATTACATAAACCATATCTTATTGTGTATAAGATTTCCTATCGCGACAATGGCATTGAAGCCATTGAAACACTAAAATTGCTTAAACGTAGCAAACCGTAAGAGTAAACATTCCCAGGTCATCAGTTACACTCCAATTATCAAGGATGTAAGAATATCTGACATGTCTGGCCATCTCAATCATAGCCCAACTGACATTTCATAGCGCTGCCTATTTTATTAGTTCCATCTTGAAATGAGATATTCGATTACGATGCTGATTGCATGAGTGTGCAAATTGCTCCATTGGATATATTGTTTTACTTCGTGGAATTTACATCACGCGACACTATTAATTTCCGTCCTAAAGACGCCTGACTTTCGCAATAGTGCTTTCGGTGGGCTTAACCCTTGTGCCATCCGCGTTTTAGATTCGTGCACATGTTTGCGTCGGCCGGCTATTGAGTTTCAATTTTGGGCGGTTGTGCAGTGTGCAAGTAAGCGAGGCGCGGTGTTTATTACTGCAGTTGGCGGCCAGCTCGGTTCACTGCACTCGTGCAGTCGAAATTTTCGGCGGCGGGTTGCGAATAAGTTGCGAATAAGTTGCGCTTGTTGAGAAAGATGCCTCGCCCGTACACTGGGTGATTCTGATTGAAGCCCAATTTGCTTTTCAATTTGAAGGCTCCTTGTTGATTTGTTGAGAACTTCACTTGTATGACTTGCATTTTAATTTATTCAAACATATCGACTTTTATGTGGGCTTTTCGCATTTCATTCAATAACAGCAATATCAATATCTTTTGTTCGTAGAGAGTTATCCATCTTGTTGTTGAATTTATTTAATTCCGATCTAATTCCGAAGTGTTTGCCGTTTATTGCATCGTCAATGCATCATTTATTATCAAACAACATTAACGTGACGTTGATTTACTTTCATGCAAAAAAATATCGATATCCTTGGAATTCTTAGGAAGCGGCAATAACGTAGTGTTCTATCCAAACAAGAATTACAAACTGAGTGGAACTGCAGACATTGGTTTTACTCAAACAGATCGCTTATGTACCACGTCTTAAGATTTTCTTGCAAATCCGTATTTGAACTTTTTAGTTGTTTTCATTCCACAAATATGTGTAAACTAATAAAATGAAAAATGAACTTCAACTGCTTTCAATAGCAGTTCTTGTTTCAAGTTGCTAACATATTTTTGCCAAATGCCACTTTGTAGGAAATTAACATAAATAATGATTTACATTAACAACAACTGCATTATTACAATGAAGTGCATCGTGCGCTTCGGGCGCAATTTTTACTAATCACGCCTGCCAAATTTATTATTTGGAACGCATTTATTTTTGCCATTATCCACACATCCGCAGTGCACGTTCATTTGCATAATTAATTTATTAATGCACGCGTATGCGTGTTTATCATTGTCGGCAGTGTGTGCGCGCGCAAAATTGCATTTAATTCTCCCGAAACAAGGTGTTTCGTAAGGCGCGCACATTTTGCATTATTATTGCACTGATTGCAGTTTTAACGGCGATTGCAATCCCTGCAATCATATAACCGATGCGCGTGAAAACTATTATTACCCTGATAAGAGCAACACGCTGGTGTTTTGTAAGCGCTCCCTTGGAACAAACAATGTTGTTGTTGTTGTTGTTGTTGTTGTTGTTGTTGTTGTTGTTGTAACAAAGTGGGAGTTGCTCGTTCACTGTTCACGGCTGCTTATGCAGCGCCTTGTATGCAATTAAAGGCAATCCGTGTGCATTTACAATTCGCTACATTTTTAGCCGTTATTTTGGCCAAAATTCGGGACGTCGAACGCATTATTATTCATTTTCGCCGCTGTCATGAATGCATAGGTGTAATCGGCATGGATTTGGTTCATAAAGCGCGCACAATTAAATGCGCACTTTTATTTCACAGCGACATTTATATGCAAGCATGTTAATCGACAAATTTATAACGCGCGCACATATCGCGACAATATGACGATCATAATAAATAATGTATCATTTTAATAAAATCGACTTTGCGATTTTCTTGTGGGCATATGCAATGAGAATGCACAGCAAATGGCAGGGATAACTGACGAAATAGAACATATCAATGTGATTGATCTGCCGATGATGATCATCATCATTTGCCTGCTTGTGCACATCGCCTGGTGCTTGGCTTAAAGCGAGCAAACAATACAACTTCATTATGTGCATAACGTAACGAATCGCTTTGCTGAAAATATTATTTTGCTTAAATTCAAATGGAATTCATAAAAAGCTGATTTGTTATTGCCGCGGAGCGCGCATTTTGAACGCCTATTGTTCACTATTGGCAGTATGCGAAGAGAATAATCAAGCGTTTTATTATTTTATTGTTTTGTGGATATTATTTATTTACATAATTTTTATTTTATTCACGTTGCATGTACCATCTACGATTTTCAGATCACATCAAGCGAATAAACATCGGAAAAAATTATATAGTGTATTAAAAATTGATGCAGATTTTAGTATATTTTCATATGACTTTGCTACATTACCAATATAAACCAAGAAAATTATTTCTTCTCCGAAGATGTTTTATTCATCTCAGAATAAATCGTGAAATTGCAATACGAACTAAACACAAATGAGAGTGTCAAGGCTAGAGAAGAAAAGTAATTGGATTATTTTTTTCGAAATTTTTTTTTCTCGAAGTCCACTAATTAGAAATTAAAAGAAAATTTCAAGGAACCTAACTAGGCTCTAGACTGCAATCCCCCAAAAAATTAATCACGGCTTCTATGGTAGACTATTGTAGATGAATAAAGACTTCAATGAGCTTGAGTAAAGATACGATTTTTTATTTGAATATTTTATTACATTACATCGTTACTCAATGTAATTCGTACAACATAATTACGTATTATCTGAATATATGGATATGGGTGATCACTTTTAGATGATATTGTCGTAGCGACATCAATATGCTTTTGAAAATTAAAAAGCATTATGAAAACCTAGTACTCTAATTAGGTCTTCTAATATTTTCTATAAACTAGTTTCCTAATCTCGAACTGTGATAACATATTAGACCCTCCCAAATTACAAGCAGAATAGAATAATTTCAATGACTAGACTTGTTTAGACACGCGTCTCAAGCACAAGTTATCAATGTACGAAGTGTTATTTTTAATAAAGCGATAACATGCGTTCAAACTGGTAAGCAGTGAAGTTGTCAACAATCGCAATTAGCAGCGCTCAATGATAGCTTTATCAATGAAAGCACAGTTATTTTCTAATCATGTCAATTTGATCTGCAAATCACATTTTACTTCAACGTGCGGCGATTCTTGCATGATTTAATATTAAATGGGTGGATCATTATTAGTTCAACTTCAGAATGAGGGAGTGAAAGTATTGATTAGAGGCCTTTAATTAACAATGGAGTGAAAGAATGGAATAAAAATGGAAGCGCAGGGAAAGCGACAAACGTGCAACACATAAAAACGAGCAAACACTAGCACCACGCTAGCGCCAGAGTAAAAACGAAAGATAAGTAAGGAGGGCCATCGGGTGGCGGCAGCTAGAAAAGTGTAAAGCGGGGCACGTGGAAACGCAGCGCGGCGGCGGCAAAGATGTAGCGCGGCACGCGGCGCGCAGAGAAAGAAACGTAAAAAAGTAAAAAATATATCTATAGGAAGTATAAAAGTGTACATAGTAAAAAATGTATACATAAAAAAGAAGCGGGGCATACATAATTAAATCTGAAATAGAAACGTCAATACTCTTTCGCGTTCGCCGGTCGCGGGCGGCGGCAACGGCAGCGGAGAACTCAGCGCCCGCTCGCGCTTTTTTCTCTGTCTGCTGACGCCTGCCTCTCTTTTTACGAAATTCGCGAAATACGGCCGCCCGCATATCTGCATATCCTGGCTGCCACCCCTGCGCGCTCGAGGTAGTTGCCGCACGCTTGCCGGCCCCGCCGCCGTATTCATCCTCGTTTAGTTTCGCCTGCAAAACCACGCCTAACTTTTAAATTTTACTAATTCTGCGCAACTCTCTCAACCTCCCCGCGCGACGCTCGTTCATTATATTATATTTTTACAGCATTTAAAAGCGAAAAATCTATAAATTTCCAGCGCCGACCCCGGCTACTGCCACCTCTAAGTCTACGCCAACCAAACCGATTTAATGCGCATCCCACTAACCTCCACGCAAAAATAATGCCCTCTTACTATTTACATAAAACTAATAATTTTCAATCAATGTCATTAAAACTGCTAATTACCCTAAGCAACGTGTAGCATCAAATATTAACCCTTAATACGACAAGAATAAAAATAGTAACACGCGTTGAGGGGGTTTGAAGAAGGGGAAGAGAAAAACCCAGAAGAGACGTGGAGAAAAAAGGGTTTTTGTTGCTTCAAGGGTACAAACATGTATTGGGGCGGCGGACGGCAGCTGGTAAGGGGTGAGGCGGCCAAGGTGCGTGTGAGTGCGCGTTGGCGAGGCGGAAATTGGGGGAATGCGAAATGTAAAATGTGAAAAACCACCGGCAACCATATCGCCACACAAGGATGCTGGCGTCCTTAAATCATCCCCATAATCGTACAGTGGGGCAGACAAGGACGAGAAGATTCTGCCGACTGAAGGCGAGCACTGGGGTTGTAGGCACGTGTTGATTCTTTGTTTCGAAAAAATCTGAATTTTGTTAGGACATTCACAAAAATGCAATGTTTTGCCTAATTAATATTATAATTACTCGCCAATGGTTAATTAATAATTAATTAGTAATTATTTTTGTTGCGTTCGTTTTTGTTGACGTATAATGAATTAAATTAGCAATGCTAGAAACTATTGAACAGTACCTAAAAATAAAGTGCATTTCAATTATTAAGTTTTAATTAAACCAAGCGCAATTAACTTTTGTTTATTTATCGTTTTTGGCCTCTGTACAAACGCTCATATTTATATTTTTCCCCATCCGCTTGTAATAAATGAGATGGTTTTATGCCAAAGCCAATCGAACTATACGCACGTCCCAACCGCCCTTTCTCCCGCCAAAGCGCAACTTCCCGCCCCTCAGCAGCCTGCTTGCGCTGACCTAGCTCACTCATCTCGCCCGCTCGCGCTCACTCCACTCACTCATTCGTTCGTTATAAAATTCGCCGCTTGAAAACCACCCCCGCGGTGTTAAAAAGTTTCGATCAATATGAATATGCTTTAAAATTGTGGATTTTATTTCAACAGGCTGCCGACTGCCGGCGCGAGAGTCGCGAGGCGGCTGCTGCCGCCGGCTGGTCCACGGTGCGCTCTCTTTTCCCTCGCATTTCCTGTACTTTTACGCATACACTCTTTCCATCTATACATTGCTTTTATTCCCAGCGCGTGGTTTCTCTGTCGCACACGCCACACGCCACACGCCACCGCCGCCTCACGCACCTTGAGCACCCCATTCTTTCGTATCGCTCATTCTTTCGCTTTGCGCGTTGCCTCTCTGTGCACATACCTAAAACGTATAGTTGTCGGCTGAGCACATCCGCCCCCGGGACTGCCCGCAGTTCACAATTCACTTCACCCCGCGCCACCCGCGCTACCCACGCGCGCCGTAAGCCGAAACTCATTTTGCATTTCGCTTTTTCTAATGAACACCGGCGAATTCGGGCGAACCCTCCTACGGGTGTCACCGATATGTGAGCATCCCACGCTGCAGGGATCGAAGCAACCATGGCAATCTAAATCTAAATTCTGAACAGACCAAATACAATTTCTAACTCTCTTGATTTTAGTTTAGTCATTACATTAATTACCAATTCCTCTATGGTCTAAAAATGCGTTTTCCTTGTTGTGAAAAATGAATTATTAATATTAACAGTAAGAAAGATGTTCTTGTGAATAAATACCCTTTGATGTCCTTGTCAGGACGCATTCATTATGGACGCGTTTTTAATATTCCATTTCATTATGAACATCCGCTTACATTTGCGAATGCAACATTCATCACAATAGCATTTTTGCCAACCTTACCATTCACCCCCTAGCAAGGTCCTTCATCTCAATGCTGGGAGTTTTTAGACATGGGTTTAGTGTACGCAAACGAGATCTCATTATACATATCGGGTTAGTTTTGAGTTGATGCTAGAAGTTGAGTTCCACACGCACGTCCACGTTTTTCCTGCACGAGGGGATGACATCTCCCGACTAGGTTGGGGTATAACCAGAGGAGGACTTCTGCTCTTACTAGGAAAATAGTGTAGTTCACAATTTCAAGTCGCAAATGTTTTTTTTTTCTTAGATCCTGGTGTAGAAGAGTGATGATTTCATTGATGAGTTGATTTTTAGTGCTTCGTTAAGTCCTTCCCTGCAGTGTAGCAAGGATAAGGATAGGTAGATAAGTTTGGCCAACATATTATAAAATACACGACGAACAAAGAGACTCTTTCTATGTGCTGCCTATGACAACATAAAATATGAAACAAAATTTCTGCTCGATGCTTGTAACCCACCGCTGGGTGGCATTTGGCATGGGGTGGCAGCAGCCAGGCACGCAGCACCCCGGCATCAAACACAACACAACAACCTAGAAAGAGAACCGATACCGAAGCTAGAGTATCCATAAAACATATTCCCCTAAACACTGCAGGGAATAAAAGTGGGGAACATGGAAAAAGAGGAAAACGTAGAAAAAGGGGGTCGGCGGGAGTGAGAGCGGGATGCTGTTATTGCGCGCATTTGGCATTGTGGCGGTCGTAGCAACGGCGAGGGGGGCTGCAAAGTTCCGCGCTGCGCTTGCTGCCTCTCAATGTGTACGAAACGATGTCCTAAAAACGCAAAATAGAGAAGCGAAAATATGGAGAAAAGAGAATAATTTCATGTCGACCGCCCCAGCAGACATCCTGCGCGCATAGAGCACGCGTCCGAGTAGTACACAACGCAAATGTACGGCGGGTGTAATTTGGATTCGGCGGCGCGGGAGGTGGCGTTAGCAGCTTAGGTAGCAACTGGCCAACTATACAGGGCGACCTAATTTTTATCGTAATTTGGCGAATTGCTTACTGGGTCGTGATTTACATACAAATTAAGGCCCGCATTGATGAAGATGTATCTTGCTAATTGTTATAATTCTCGGGAATATTCCGCACATCAGATGATTTTATATTGGATGAAAATTTGTTTCTGCACATTAATTAGTGTTTTCTGCAAATTTAGGAACACAAATTTGTGTAACTGGCAATAAAAATCACGTGAATTGCAAATGGATTAGTTCAATTACCATTTGCAAACTACACCAACCCCACGATTCAAACTAAACAATCTACTATGTTCAATTAGAATTTAATTTATTTTTAGTACTCTTCCGTAAACTAAAAAATAGTATAATAGTACAATTTTAATTCGTTGAATTATGCTCTTCATAATTCACAGAAAGTTTTAATTATAAACAAATAAATTCCGAACAGATAGCACAGTCAGTTTGGTCCAACGCTGAAAATTTGAATAGAACACAAAATCGATAATTCTAAATTGTGTTTTTTAAGCCCTCAGTTCTTTTTGTTCTAGTGCCACTTCTATTGGCGCTGCGACTCTAAAATTCTTTCTGCCCTGGATGGTACTCACCCTCGTCCTCTCACCACCGCGCGCCGTTATTGATATCGGCGGCGGCAATGGCTTCGAAATTCATTTACCCTTCGCACGCTGTCCCTATCAATCTTTGCACTCTTATCATCGCCGCGCGCGCTTCATCTTTATGCCCCCAGCCCGCCGCCCGTATACACGCGCGAATCATGCAAATCACGCACAGCGTTGCATGCGTGCGCGTATTTAGTGCGCACTTTATTGTGCGCGATGCGGGCACCCCTTTTTTTCAGCGTTTTACTATAATCGCCCCCGGTGTAATTATGGGGCGGCGCGCGAAAGGGGTATGCGGTGTGTATGTGCCGGAGGCTGCGCGCGTCCAATTGTTGGCGAATATATTTCGCCTGTCGCTAGGTGCACGTGTGGGTGATCCCCAAACCCTTTTTAGCTATTTTTCGTGTTCGCTTGCGATATTATAACATTATGCAAAGCAGGCCAATGGCCAGTAGGCGGTGGCGTGGCTTCTATACAAATTGCGAACGTGTACATTTATAAAATACTGGGCGATTGCTATTTTATTTCGGTTTTAGTGCGCACTTCGCTTTGTTAATGTCTGTCGTTAAAATACATTAAAACTGTACGAAATTGTTTGTTTTGGAAATTGATCAATATCCGAGTAATTTATACGAAATGATAATTTATACTGAATTATTTGTAACTTATAATTAACAAATGCGTCGATTTCAATTAAAATTTATTGATTGCGAATTGAAGAATTCGCAACATATTTTTGTTTTCCGTTGCCCTATTTTTTCTATTTCGCTACATGCGACATAGTTGGGGTGGCACCCATTGCCAGAGCAATTGGCAGCACATCCGCCTGCCGCCCCCCTGACAAGGAAGCGCCGCGCCGTGCGCCTAAATAAGGAAAGAAGTAATTTGAAAGTTGGCAATACTTTCAGCCGCGCGAGTTTTTATTGATTAACGAAATTTAATACATTTAAATGCACGAACGAGCGGCGGCAGCGCGGACGAGCGGATGCTGGAGTGCGCCAGCGCACCACCCCGCGTGCCATCGAAAACATGCAAACGCAAAAATACGAAAACGCAAAAACTAATACACGTACAAGAGCTCGACATCGCGTACAAGAAGTTTGAATACTTTGCCTCGGAATGGGAGCGCGCGCCTGGCTCGCGGCGGAAGTGGCGTCGCGCCGGGGGGATTCACGACGATCCCCGCAGTTGCTATGGGGAAGTGCAGGGGGAGGGGGGGTGCCGCCAGGCCGCGGGGTTAGCGGGGAGAGATGTTTTTCATAAATAAGCGCGCATAAACGAGCAACACACATCCCCCACCCTCTTTCGCGGGAGTGTGCAATTTAGTTATGTAATAAAATACAATAATGGTGCATTAAGAGGGCGGCGATGGCGTTGCTGTCGCCGACCGATCTGGAAACTACCAGTAGCGATAGGTTATTCGTTTGAAAAGTTCGTATTCCATTCCATTCCGGGATGGGTTTATTATTGCTTATAAAAGTAACGCAATGGGTTTTATTCCAGGGTGAGAAATGTTTAATGAAATCTGGATAATTTGCCATCTTTGGGCGAAAAATTTCATGTCTGGGTGACGAAAAACGGGCATAAACTGCAACAATTAAAAGTCCAATTAAAAACCGCATTTACGAAGAGGAAACGTTAAAGCGTCAAGAGGGATGACATATAAAAATTTCTTCCTCATTTTTTTCTTTCTTTCTGTTCGTGTTGGCTTTCTGCATTTACTATGTCACGCTGGTCTTTAATCGGACTTTTCTAATTGCGTTTTCTTCTATTTGAATAACAACTTTTCTTTGTATTCTCTCCACGGTTCAAAACCTCACCCTTTTCCTTGATTCCTTATTCAGTTTTCTGTATTCTTTATTAATCTCCAGCCGCAAAAACGTAAATCACACGACACTTTTTAACAAACAGCGGTATTGTTTGAAAAAGGGGAGAAATCGATGTATGGAAACAAAAAGAGCTTACTAGAAAAGTTTCGCGGGGTCCTGATGAACATTCTACCGTGTGTCTACGTGCGCGGTAGCGGTGAGTTGCGGGGTGAAATGGGGCGATTGGAAAATTGTATACATTTATTTTGGAATTGACAGGAAATCCATACTAATTTTCCATCGCCAATCAGAATATCTGCTTTTAATGTGAAATCATTTTTATGTGCAAGTAGCGCTGCAGCAAATTGCTAGGGGATGGCGCAAGCAAAGGACGCAGCGTTTTTCCATATTTGCCCTGCGCCGCCTCCGGCTCGCACACTATTCATTATGCGGCATGCACACATCGGCAATTCGCATTTCCACCAGTGCGCTGCGTTAACGCGGCTTGTGCTCCTGGAAACGCATTAAAAAGTAGACACGGGCGGAAAAAACACCAACGGGAGAAAACTAGCGCTTTCGATTTCATTATTGCAAAATGAAAATGAAATGAACATTCCATTGTTATCGGTTTTTGTTTTTGCAGGCGCGAAATGTAAAACGCGGAATAACGGAATTGCGGCTGTCCATAGCCGCCACAGGCGCTGCCGCCGCCGACGAGTCTTCAGCTGTACGCATGTCGCTTTGTACCTGTCCGCCTGCCAGTCTTGCACCGGAAAACGAATTGATAAATACATAATGAGAAATATGACAAACAAAAGCGAAATGCCAAAATGCGAGATGCTATTCTTCGTGTTCGGCAGCGACTTCTGGTTGCCTCCCGGTTGCCGCTTACCTCGACGACCGCCCCGCGTCGACATTTATTATTTACGTTCGGTTTCGAAGCATTCGGTCGCATTATCCTGATGGCGCTGTCTGTCTTTTTTAACCCCTCGCTTTACCGTCGTTTTTACTTTTACTTTACATCATTTATTTGCTTACGTTACGCCACCCTCAGCGCGCACAGGTTACCAGCAGTTTGGTTTGCAATGCGGCCATGTTGGCTGATGTTGTTTTTCTGAAATTTTTCTATTATTGCACCCTTGTCACTATTCGGATGTTTGCAACTATTCGCTTTCACTTATGCGCGCCTTCTACACTGGCAACCCAAAATTTTCATCACTTGCTTTTGTTGCGAAAATAACTACTCCTGTGCATCAGCAATGCGGAAATTGTGCGAAGTAAAATTTAATAATTTTCTTCTTAAACTTCCACGTTTGGAGGTACCACTTTACTACAATAACCCTTCCACCTCCGTATTGTGACTGAATTCGACGAAGTTAACTACTTCTTGATGATCATGGATGGGTCTACTGTGGTGTATCAACGTTCATCGACCACTGGGATGCAATAACGGTACAAAATGATGCTGGGTTTGACCTCAACTGGATGAAACTCCACAACCAGTCCTCGCGATCACATAATATGCACTTTGCAAGCTATGTGGTTATCAGGACCGTGCTGGGCCTATGGTCGCGATTCTTTTATTGCATCATTTTTCGATTCGTTCAGGCTCGACGTAATTTTTATTAATGATCACTGCTTCAACTATACAGGGTATTCCCAATGTGGGTTGGATGTTCATGTTCGGACGCCGTTTATTGATGGATCGAAGGAAATAAGATTGAGAAAACACTCGTTTTTAGATGGGTGGAAATTTGTGGGAATTTGTGCTGATTGATTGATTGTACTTGAGGGAGTTAAATAAATTTATTCAGAGAGGTAATAAATACTGGAATGGGGATGGTTTTTGAAAGTTTCATGTGGTTTTCGAAGAAAAATAGGCTGTGTTATACTTTATTTGGTTTTCGTTGGATAATTACCAGTTATACGTGAAGGTTTTATTTTTATTTCATATTTTAAAACTCACTAAGCAGAAGGTAATTTAACATTTTTTGTTTTCAGGATCAAAGCTTCACAACATTACTTTATTCCTGCAACATATAAATTGCAAGAATTGTTAATTAGTGCTCAAAATTCTTTTTCCTTTTAAGTGACACCCTGATAATAGGAATGAATTGAATACCAACTTTTAATATAATCCAGTTTAATTGCAAAATTTATCTCAACTTAACATATGCTGAAAGCTCCTTTCAGACTAAGGAGGTATTATCTTCTGTTTGTTTCTGAAAAATTAATTTCATGTCTTGTTTGTAATATTTTCATAAACTTTACATTTCTTTCACTTTAAATTTGCATGTATACGATTTAACTACCAGTTATTAATCGCAATCTTGCCAATTTTTTTATATTTTAAAGTTTTCTTAGGAGTCCATTTATTTTCTTTCAATTTCTTCCCAAACATGATTTCTTTGCTATCTCTGAATTGCATCTCTTAATTTTTTAGCCAATATCAATCTTTCAAGACAAGTTTCAATGCATCGAACATAAATATTTGAACAAATGGAATTTTTAATTAGATGAAAATCTAAAGTAATCTAACTTTACCGTTCCCATGGAATTTGTTCGAATTCTCACAAAAAGCAAATTCGAATTCGTGTTCCTTTTGGAATCCTCCCCGAATTAAAATTGTTAAGTTTCATACATTAAAATGAATTTCCCGCGATACGTGGATGTTTCCATGTCCTGCAACAAGCTTTTTCTATGGTTTCCTTTGGCTCATGGCATTACCGCCGTGGTTTTCTATCGCGTCGCGACGCTTTCTCTACATCCATGCTGTCCGTGAAAGCCTTCACCTGCCCCTTCATAGACCGCCAATCTTTTGTGGTGGAATATAACCATATTTCAGTCGGAGCCTTAGAAAATTCCATTGAAAATTGGCTCAATTGTTGGCTTAATGGAAATTAACTGATTTCTACATGAATAATTTATTCCAACAATATATCAATATGTTAATTTTCTTTCACTCCACAAATAAATGTGAAACATTGGAGTGACTGCTGCTGATAGCCATCTCCATTCGTTGGCTTTTATGGAACATGTCTCGCCGTTTTATTACCATACATGTGATACGCGTTTACATAATTTTAAATATTTTTCAATGCGCTCCCCTTTTTGCAATTGTGAGCGTTTTCGTGTTTCCCTGCCAATCAAGCATTCTTGCGCATTATGTTTTTGCACCAACGTGTGGAAACGTTTGCTTGTTATCATATTTTGGCGAGGGATGCAATTATGTAGTGCTGTCATTTTGCTAACATAGCGCAAAACGTGTCATTCAGTATTGGATTGGAATTTTCGGAAAGCGGGAATAAAATTTAAAATCGCCTGATTTATGGTGGTAGGCATGCTACCTGTTAATTCCTATTCAGATTTTAACTCAAACAAAGTACGGGAAAGCCTACGGGAGGAAATATAACAAAAAAGTGGTGAACGGAGTGGAAGGAATGGAAGCAGGACCAGAACCAAGACTGGGGAATCCAAATAGAAAGCACCTGATAACATTGTACGCTTGAAACTAACAAAACTCGACAAATGCGGCGAGTTTTAAATGTGCATCAAAATTTATTTAGTTCGTAATTAAAAAGTACTTTATTTACTTTAATTTTATTTGAAAGTTTACACAATTAAATGCATCATTGAGTACAATTCTTCCACTCATATGGTGAGTAATTTGGTGTGAAAATATTTATTGCAAATCTGATCAGGTTTCGTAGAAGGAAATGGAGAAGACAGATAGGAGTACTTTGGAATTGTATATATGTAAAAAAAATTCGTAATTATTATAAAAATATAACAACACGTCCAACTTATAGTAAACCCCATTAATTGGGAGAAAAACGTTATGGTGATAATTGTTTTTCTTTTTCCTCAATAGCATTATAGACAACTTATTATTATTATTTTCTCCGACTTGGCGGTACTATATTTTCTCCACAAAATGTTTGTAAAGACACCTTAAAGTGAATGATGGATATATTCCTGTCAAATAAAACAGTATAAGCAAATATAAGAAAAAGTGGAAGCATTCATTTCGATTCCTGTCCAGAAAATCTCCAAAAGTGATGGGTTTCAACGCCGCTCAGTTACCCGACACATCCACAACTGACCGCCGCCCCCACGTCACTTACGCGTTATTTGCATTAGCAACACATCATGTGTGTAAGTCACCTATCACGTTAATGTTGTCGCGTCTTGAACAACATTGTCATGCCCTGCGCCACTTTTACCCTGTTGTACGACATGCGCCTGTTTGTTTGCGTGTTTTCTTTGAATTTTACATTTTCGAGCAGCGCACTTTTTGTTTGCGCTGCGAATCCGCGCGTTGTTTGCGTTTCTTCTTTCCCGTACGCGACATGTACGGGAAAGCGTTTAGCGGGTGGCAATTGTTGCGCTGTTCTGACTCTGCCCGGGTTATGATTCTACAGCTGAGATTATGTGGCCTGGGTGGCGGATGTGGAATAAATCAATAGTTTTCAGCGGCGGCGGTGTTTAACAAAGACATAAGGTAAGCGTAACGAACACACTCGCATTTTTTGCATTCTTTCGTCGCCCCGCGTTGTCCTGATGGCGCACGTCGTGCGTAAGCACTTGTATAAGGACTTGTTACTCGTTCAAGTCCCATCAGGCACGTGCCGACAGTTCTCATCCTGCTTTCCCTCTTCGCTTTCTTTCTTCGTGCATCAATCTTAGCAACGTGTCGTCTCTCCTGCACTCGCATTTCTTGTTTTCATTTTTCCCCGGTTCGCTTTGCTCGCCTTCTATTTTGCGTTTTACCATTTAATATGGCTGCATTTATGGAATTTGTCTATTTTTATCGGGCGCCAACGAATTTATATACTGTAAGCTTATGTAGAGGAAGAAACAAACTACTTGTGTAACATTGCCCAACTTTTTCAACAGGATAACGCTCGCTGTACGCTAATTATCGCAGAACACCACTAAAAAAGACGTGTATATTTAAGGATTCATTGCAAAATGCGGTCCTGCGGACTAAACAGAGCTTGTTTACTTGCGCATGTTTGACAGCACACGCAGAGGAAACGCAAAGGAAAGTAGGGAATCCTCCTGGAGGAGTTTTACGACGCAGACGAGATGAAAATGGAAATATTATATAAATAGCGCGCAGTATGGCAAACAACAAACAAGCTTACTCGTCGAGGGCGCGGAGTGCGCACCACGACGCGGTGAGCGGGAGGCTTTTCCGCGCGAGGATCGAACGTGAAAAATGGGGAACGCCAAAGCGCGAACAAAGAGCGTGCACTGCGATGAGCGGACCGCGGGGAGTGCGCGGAATGAAGGAAATTTTAATACACTTAGTTATAAAATTTCAGGCCTACTGCTGGGCGAGCGAGGAAACAAAGGGCTCGATGCTAGGACCTTGCTGTGACCTGGAATCCGGGAATCATAAAATTGAATTAGGCATGAAGTTACGTGCGTATTATATTTTTATCATTCCTATGTGACAAAAAAGCTCTTTTAATGAATGACATTTTTGGAAGTATATGATTACTTACTAGTCTTGTCTTAAGCTTTGCCTTAGCTTTGTATTTTTGAAAAGTGTGATGAAAACCACTCATTTCTAGTACCATCCTTCAAGTTAGGTTTGACTTAGGTTTATTTTAAATATTGCCTAATTGTAAATTCTTGCCCTTTACTTTCTTATTTTACAATCGTTGGGATATTTGATAATAATGAAGAAATAGCATTAATTGATCGTTGATTTTAGAAGCGTCTGATATTCAATGCATTGAAATGAATTTCCGTTAGCATGTACTGAATATTTGTTGTTATAATGTTTTTGACTTGTTTTCCTCTTCATCTACTCATCATAATTTGAGGTTAAGCTTATTGGCTGTATGCATTTGATTACGTTTAGTGCGCAGCATTCGCGGTGGTGTCGTGGCCGTCGCAAGTCATTCGCGAAGTCGCACGTTTATTTTCGATTTTCGCGCCTTCGACGCGAGCGCCACGAAGCCACCGTGGTCTAATGGCTGCGAATCCTGGAAACTGTATGACAGTCGACACTCGGCCACCGAACAAACAACATCTATTGTAAGTTACTCTCCTCAAGAAGAGTTCCATATCTTATCATATGCCATTAGAACCACGGATCTCCAATACAATATTGCACTCAATTTTAGTGCGCAGCATTCGCGGTGGTGTCGCGGTCGTCGCAGGTGTTTCGCGAAGTCGCACGATAATTCGCGACCTTTGCGCCTCCGACGCGAGCGCTACAAACACACCGTGGTCAAATGGCTGCGAATCCTGGAAACTGTATGACAGTCGACACTCAACCACCGCACCAACAACGTCAATTGCAAGTTACTCTCTTCAAAAAGAATTCTATATCTTATCATATACCATTAGGACCACTGAACTCTAATACAAAATTCAACTCAACAGCACTATAACCACTAATAAGCGGACATCACATCCTTCTTATAAGTCAATATAAATAAACTCCATACGAGTGCACTTAATACAATACTAATTATACGCATTTTCCTGACATGGATTAATATAAATTATACATATGCACTGGCATTGGCAACATGCCGAAAACATTTCTGTAACAGCAAACATTCAATAACTGTTAAAGTGAACGCTACTCAGTTCTAAGAAATTGGATTAATTAGGCCACAAATATAAAGAGAGTCATCTGATACGAATCTAGTTAGTAGAAGAACTTTTTCGAATATATACATTTCAGAATCATCATCCTCAGAGATCATGTGGAGTGAAGAATAAAAACGATTAGTTGAACATTTGCTCAGCAAAGACATTTTTCCGAAATTAACTTCTTTAATTGTAGTGGCTTACAGGTGATTTTTTTTATTTTTCGAAAAATCAAGAAATAAATATACAAATTCATTTTGCCAAGTTATTACTCCTCGTTGATATTTTAAGTACTACCTGAATTAAGTAAAAATACTTTTTGACTTTTACTAGCGCAACTCTTAAATGTTCGTGTGACTTCTCCGCTCTCCGACCCTGCATGTCCTGCCGCAGCCGCTGCAAGTTGCAATTCTCAGGCGAAATCTAGGTCACCACCGAAATGCAACATCACGCCATGCACACTATCCATCGACATCAAGCAACCCATCCTATTCATTCGATGCAAAAGAAACGAGAAACAAGAAACAAGTTCGAGGCCAAACGCTGGAATTAACGCAAAAAGGAGAGAGCAACCCATGCACGTCAGTCCGCCATAAAAAAGCGCTTAGCAACAAGCATCAAGCGGCGTTAACTAAGCACGCTTTGCGCTCGCAAAAGCTGCCGGCTACAAGAACACTGCACACCACAACCACACTGAGCATGCAAAAAGCACGCATTCTATAAAAGCAATGCACAAATTCAATGAGCAACCGAAACCACTTTATGAATCATCCAATGCGCGCCAACGCACCATACAGGAGCTAAACCTGCAGCTTTCCAAGGCCCAGGGTGACATCTATGCGAGCATGGGGAAAGCCACCTTTATTACCTCACTTATTAGTCCGCCAAACGTGTAAATAAATTGAATCAAGGCTTTATTGATTGAAATGGTTGTTTGTCGTCGCCGCCCTCGAGCTGGCTGGCCTCATCTCGCCACTATTTACAGCCGCAGACCGCGTCGAATCGCCACATTGAATGCAGAAAAACCGTTATCCGCGCCGCGGCTGGCAGCAATGAGCTAACTTTCTCTCAAATTTGCAAATAAAGTCCGAAAAAAAAACGTGTGCGTGCACATGCCACATATGCCGGGGCTGTTCACTCGCTCCGCTTTGTTAGTTTCTCTTTTAAAGTTTAGCGTGGCGACCATATTTAACGTCGCCAACAACCCACGGTTGGTGAGTAAGTCAGAACCGGGTGCAATTTGCGCAAAAACCAGACAAAGACCTGTTCATCAATTGCCGGGCTAGGAGGCTTTCCAATTCGAATTTGATTGTTTCTTGAGTAACTGCGCGTTATTTAAGTTTCATGAGCGGATGTTGACTTTTGTGGCTACTGCTCATGCGCAATAACTTCCAATTTAGGTAGTACTTGAAGGAATACATGTACAACAATTAAATAGGACACGAACTGAATGCTACAAGATGAATGGAATACCGAATAACGAGAAATTAAGAGATAAACTAAGAAAAAGCAATCCCAATGGAGACAATATAGAAATGACAACAAAAATTTTAAAATATTATGGAGATTATTCTGATGAAAATATTTAAAATGTGGTGATACGTTAAAAAATTATGATTCGTTCATAATTTGTTTAAAGAAGGGACATTTTTCAAACTTTATATATATATTTTTTTTAATTTGAGTTTTGTTAAGTTTTTTATTTTGACTTTGCAACTTCTACAGTTGGAAACCTTCTTTTTTTTGCTTTGAGGGCCATGTTAAATATTACATCTTACGCAAAGCTTGGAAGGTCAATGTGTGAATTGCTAAGAAAGAAAATTCTTTTATGAAATCAGCGAATAAAGCACAATAGAATTGTAATGGCATATTAATTATTTTATTAATATTTAAAATATTCAACTATGTTTATAACATTGAAGGTGTCCCTTGAAAAACAACGAACTCAAAGAGTACAAACAGTCACGAATATAAAAACCATCCACCTCTAACCATGCCGTAAAGCAACCAACGGAACACATTGCATATTAGAGTAATATTCATTAATTACATAGGTTAAATATGCGCAATATCGTTTTGTCTTCAATGAAAATGCTTAGAATTAGCGAGTTACTGCAATTGTATCATCTATTAGTATGCATTCCCTGCGTCGACGACCTTCAAGCAACATGAAGTCGGAAAACAGAACGCAATGAACGCGCTTTCAGCCCTCTCGGTCTGTATTTACAATCAACGCAACCCTACAGTAATCGCTTACGTTTGATTTCACATGTACAACATAACAGTAATTAGTTATCAACCTGTGCTTTCAATAAATAAACTCGTATGTACATTTACATTTCATTTTAGTTGATAGTTAAATTATCATCACATTAGTCATTTGTTTCTCGTTAACTGCAATTCGAAATATTAGTATGATGCAAACATCGAGTAATTGAATGATCCTCACTTTGGTCTGCATTGCCATCCATTATTTACAGGAATTAAACATCAACACAATCAAATATTACTCGGCAACAAACTGCACGTTCTTCAACTTTAACACCTTTCCCCTCCCCTAACCTCCCGTCTCGTTCTCCACGAACGCAATCATCTTTTTTTTTTTTTTTTTTTTAGAATATTGCAATGAACGTCCATGTTGCCTTTTATTGCGCATGCGTAGTAGCGTATACTAAATACAGCGATTTGATTATCACAGTTTTGTAATACACCATGGGACTGTAATCAATGACTAAAGGTACATTTTAAGATCTGTTCTCCTTGTAGTGCTTTGGACCCCCCCCCCTGGTCTTTTTGAGGAGCTGCAATTAGCGAAATTTGTCTGTCTTCTTGCTTTCTATCTATGTTAACTGACGCGCAATTTCGGCTCGTTGAGTTTCGAAGGACGGCATAATGCAAAAACTACCCGTACTGCAAGCAAGCGCACCAAACAAGTCGTCGATCTGTACATTAGTAACTAAATCAGTATTTTGTACAAGTGATACAACCTCTTGGTTAGTGACAATCAACAACTGTAGTGACAGTTACACATGTCGCATACGTAAATTGTTTATCATATTATTTAAGGAATAATCAGTATCTTAAGAAGCGCAAGACGGTTAAAAATGATTCCAAATAGCAGCCAAGTAGGCCAAGCACCTCGTTTTCAGTATCTACCTACGTTATCAGTTTACCTTAGCTAAGTTACACGTAATTAAGTAGTGTAAGCATCGATTATCCTCCAGTTCAATTCTAACTCCATCAAATGTCTCCGAATCTAGATAGTCCGTATCAGAATCTTTGAAGATCTCGCATATATAATATATGATAACAAATTGCCTCTAACTAAAATGTCAAGTAATAAAAATATTTACATTTTCTTTTGTAGCTTTGTTCATTTGTTTGTCATATATATTTATATATATATATATATATATATATATAATAGTAATTTTGGTTTGTACATTCACTTAGGTTTATGAGTGTGATGGCACTGCGCGCGCGCAGTAGCACTAAGCCATGGTGTGGCATGTGTGAATGCAGTGTGACACTTCGAGGTGTCGCATTTCACGTTATCCTTGGGGGGGTGTTCCTCGTCTTTCTACGATTTCTCTTTCAGAGCTTTTGGTAGGCGCGCAGCGTGTTGCATTGCATTGCATTAGTTTGTGTATGTCAAGGTGTGTGCGTTTTCGCACCTGCCACACGCACACCAGACGCTGCAGCTAAATTTCGGCTGTTTGCGTTTTTGATTCGCAGCGAATTAACCGTCGCAAATATCATAAAATAATTATGGGCTGCGGCGAAGGTTCGCCAGACGCAACTTTCTAAAACAGCTAGTGGCTCGCATTATCGCATTGCATCAGCAGCCCCAACCATGCCTGGTCGAAATCTTGCAATCGCTTGTACAAAAATGCTTCCGATCTTATTTGCAAATGTTGAAATTGCTAAAGCACACTGTTTCGTGACGCGCGCCATTGGACCCTCCCCGTCTGTACTCCTCACCTCCTTACCGACTCATTTAGGACACATTTTGGTTGGGTACATACAGAGAGATCATTACTAAAATCAATCCCAGAATCATTATTTTCCAATTCTAGAAAACTATGATTTCTACTTGGGTTCCTCAGACATGGGTCCACTGCTTATTTCAGTGTTGGCTTTCCAGAATGGGAACGTCCGATTTAGTTGGTACTAAGGGTTTAATCATTCCACACCCAGTATCTAAATGATTGAAGCCATTTTCGGTGTACTCATTGCTTCGCGTTTTCGTCTTTCGGTGGTCGTTAGGTGAGTGCACGAGGAGATATAAGACGAAGTGCATCGCAAAGGGAAACTTAAAGCACCGTTACTCGACTTGCAGGCGACCAAGGAGTGCTAAGTACCTTCTTCGTCGGTTGTTCGTTCCTAGAACGCGCGCCGCACAAGCAAACCCTGGCATTCCTTCTATTTGACTGCAGTCAATGCGATAAGTCCCCTACGGCCGAAAAATGCACCAAAGGCGTTGGGGCCCCGAATAACCTGGTTTGACCCACAAAGGTCTTTAAACTGCGAACGCAATAAAAGGACCAAACAGGTTCTGCACGAGAGCGGAATAGCAGTCGAAAAGGCAGAGATGAAGTATGCATGTACCAATGAGGCTTACGAAAATTACCTCCACTTCTTTGATGGATCGTCTTGTGCAAATTGTAACGAAACACGCCCATAATACTACAATCTGTCTTTTACCTGCTGTCATTTTGATTAGTTCAAGGTAGATTTGCTTAGTTGCCATCGTGGCTACTGCAGTTTTCATTCCCTAAGCGAATCTGTTCCTTCTGGTCATCGTCAACGTCTTCAACGCCATCCAGCTGATCGAAACTGTCCTGGTTCTTGTAAATCGCGGCCGTGATCTTGGGTTTGTCCCGATCTTCGAGCTTTTGCAGCGGCTCGTCGTTGACATACCCGGCGTACGTTGGATATCCATACGAACCATTATCATACCCTTGTTGATTTCCATAGGCATAGCTTTGGTTAGACAGACTCTGGTTGGATTGTGAGAGGCCTGTCTTGCAAGGAATACGTTCAGGTGTACGATGGTTAGGCGACGTCGTCTCCGGATAGAACTTCTCATCACCTTCCGGCAATTCATCATCGAACCTAAAACAAGCCTCGTCAGTTTCGTGCGTGAAGGAAGTTAGAAGGATCTGATTTCTAACCGGCCAGGTGGCTGGTGTATGAGAGCGCACTGATCCCCTGCTGCAAAGCCGGGTGTTTTGTTGCAGGTTGCATTGGGACCAGCTCGTCGCCCGCCTTGCTGCACCTCTACGACGAAGACTCCATCGCGGGCGCTCGGAGAATACTTCATGGTCGTCTCCCTACTGTCCTCTTCAATGTCCTAAGAATGTATGATTCTATTAGTTGCACTCTTCTCAACACCACAAGCCAACATTGAACATCGATAAAACACCGGAATCAGTAGGAATGTCAGCAGAAGTGACCAAGTCAGATTTGCAGACATTCCGTTTAGAAAATACACATCGGCATACACGTAACAGCGTTATCATCTTGCAAGTCATGACAAATTACATGGTGAATGATAACAGAACAACGCAAAACTGAAATGGAACCAACGAACAAATGAAGACTGTTTGATTTCTCGTACATTTCGCTCCTCTGTTTCTACAATAAGATGGTTATTCTTCAGTGTCATAGTTATGATACTTCCATTTGTCGTTGCGTGATTCCTGCGCGTGCTGCTTTTGATGCCGTTGACGATTTCCCCATCGCAGATCTCTTCCGTATTGATGTGCGTCTCGCCATACTGTAATCCAAGCAAAGGTCGTAATTAAATAATAGGTCGCAGAATAATTCAAGCGTCAAGTGCGACAAGTTTGCCAGGATAGCACATTGTTTAATATTTCTTCCTCATCAGCCACATGCTTGATTACTACATTGACTCGAGGATGAATCCGCCTTCTTTCATGTGTGATAGTTTTAGGACCTTCTGCAGACCCTCCCGGATGCAAGAATAATTTTACCGTTATAATTAGGCCCCGAACGCCATTAATTACACTGCTTGGCAGGCAATGCATTTGTAAAGCATTCCTGATGGGAATACCGCCAAATTCGGAAGTTGACCGCAGCACATTAAAAGAAACCCATTAAAGTACTATTTTTGTAAAATACTTTTTACACATATCTTGATTCGATGAAACATGTAATCTTAATGGTTTTAATGTGATTATTGTTTTATCAGCATTAATCATCAACGGCTTGCAGAATAGAGTTTCTGTGATAGCGAAAATCGATTTCCTAGTCTCTTAAATTCCGTATTTCTTTCTTGTTTGATTTACGATTCCTTTGGCAACCTGAGTTTGGTGTAATGAACAAGACCGCAGAAATCGAATTCGGGAGCACGGGGAAACATATTGGTCAGTTGTTTTTCGATACGTGAGTTCCAGAATTCGTGAGAACGCTTAGTCAACGAATTGTTATTAAATAACAGATTATTATCTCGCAAGAAATTCTTTTTTTTTTGTCTATAATTCTGAGTTCATAAAAAAACTGTTTGCTGCTTCAGATTGGGTTGACGTTGAAATTCCGTTGATTTCACTTGATTTCTGCGAATCGTGAAATACCTGCTGGCCATTTTTCGTCCGTGTTATATGGTAACAATCGCACGAAAGGCGATAAATTACGAGACAATAGGCTCTATTCAAAATCATATTTGAAGGTCCCACCGACACGGACTTAGCGTAGAAAATGTTATCTCAGCTTTGTTTTCCGCGAAAATATTTATGGTGTGAAATTGGTTGAATTATGATAATAATTTATTTTGAAATTCATGGCCGCACTCGATTTGCACCATAGACGGCGATATGAAACCGGCATACAAACAGAAAAAAGATCAAAAGCTGTAAAACGAGTAAAGCCCAAAGTCTGCCAGCGGGTTTGCGGCGCACCAACTTGTAAATGAACGAAAGTTCGGAACACTGGCGAAATCCTAAATAGCGCGTTGAATAATGGCGTCCAGTGTCCGAATGAGACGTAGTGATGCATGAAGGACAATTGGACTTTGTGCATTGTTGTGTTCTGGTGCTCGCGCCCGCGCCGAAATTTGCTCAACCGGCTGGCGGCTAATTCGCTGTAGTGTGAATAAACCCAGGCGATTTTCGGCAGGTCGCGAGAGTGCATCCAGTTTTTGTGACCGTCGTGGAGAACGCATAGAGTGCACATTATTAGGCTCCCATGAAGTGTGGAACAAAATTTAAGAACCAGATAAAACATACAATGTACTGGGAAGTTCGCGTCGCTGGCAAATAAGTGGTACTTACCTATTAAAACGGGGCTTCATTTAGTAATTTCTGACATTAATAAGTATGAAACACATGCATGCATGACTTTCATCATTTTGGAATTAAGCTGTGTTTTCTTTGTCGTTGGATTCTTCGGCTTCGTGATTTCACATTGGTGCAGCTTGTCTTCCAAGGCAATGTGCATGCATTTAGTAAATTGATGTGGACAGATTCTTAATTTCTGAGATCTCAGATTTTCAAATAATTTCATCTGGTTCTTAAGTTTTGTTTAACTCCGGGTTATGAGACAATCCAATTGCCTGGAATCAATTGCAGTTTTGAAAAGAAGCTAAATAAAATGTAAAAACAAATATGAGTGCATTTGGAGATGTGTAAGCACCTAGACTGGAGTTTATTTATATATTTTTTTAATAAAACCAAGGTCTTACCCATCAATTCTCCTCTGACTTAAGTAGTAGTGGTCAGAGGTGTCTGTAATATTCTAACAAAAGAAAAAATTGTTAAACAAGACTGGGAATAGAATTTGTTGGCTTATAAGGCTGAGATCATTTCTGTTAAAAATTAAAAATTACTGTTTTAATTTGAAGGGTCCTCTATTCAGTTCCAAATGCGGGTCTGTTTCTCATAAACGAGTTAAACAGTTTGCAGACAAATGAATGTAACATACACATAGTCGACTTGCCGATTTCTTTGAAAAAAAGAATTGCAATGTTTCGAAATGAGGTCACCAATTGCACCCAAGGCCACCGGATCAGTATATTCTACTTATTTGTTTTGGGCATGTGTTTTTCAAGTTTTGCACATTTGTGAATTCATACAAACCTCCTACTTGTTTTGCTTCTTTCAGCAAGCGCAATCAGCATCAGCAAATGTTAATGTGTCAATTTATGGTTATAGCTGGTGGAACGGTCGCCGAATCTCGCAAAAATGCTCATAAATGCAAGAAGTTTACAACTGCGGGAATCAAAGAAAATCGAAGCGTTAACATTTGCGTGGGCCAAGTTACGTTGAAATTCTGAAATTGCTGTTATTAAACGCAGCAAAGCGTCGACGTCGCATGGCATTAGCGCCGAAATTTCAGCACCGGGTAGCCTTCGCAACGTACTAATAAGCATAATAAAAGTGCGATGCACAAACGCGAAATAGGGAAGCTGGCAGGATGCGGTGGCTTGGGGGGAGACGATGTGGGGAGCGCGTTCCGGTCGGCGGGTTGAGAGCGCGCGTCCGCGAGAGCGTTGAAAATTTTCGGGAGGTCTTTGCCCGGGCATTCACTCCCCGAAAAAGTTCGCGAACACGGGTCGCCAACCACTATGAACATCGGCCTTGCACATGCATGTCTATGCGACGATGCGATAACTTATAGCAAATGTTTGAACCGGCGGCATCATCGTCGTCAAGAAGCCAGACGACGCCACTGCCAATGCGGGAATATTACCGAAAAATACCAATTTGGGACGACATGTCGGAGATGATGTTTGTACGGCACCAATTGCAAAGTCCAATGGTTCAGAGGTATATTTGTTTAATTTAGTATTAGAATTTCGTCAGGCATCCGGAACAAAATAACCATGTATAATTTCTAAAATTCTAAACCCCAAAACCCAAATGGCGAAAAATATCGCGTGTTGGACTCATCAACACCCACTGGATGGCAGAAGAATAAAAGAAAAATGTTCATCGTTGACGTTGCCTGCCGTGCATTAATATGCGCTTAGCCCCTTTAAATTCCCCACAGGCATATTTACGTAATACGCACGTAATTCGTTTCATCATCGCTCATGTAACATTAACTCGTTCCCATAAAGTGATGATTTAAATTTGTTTAGAATTTTATTCAATTCCGCAACCAGACAATTCTTCACTTACCAAAATTATAGTCTATTGTAATCGCAGCACATATTAGCTTCAACAATGACTTTATAAATCCTATCTGTTTTCCTGTGGGGAAACCGATCAACAAAGAAGCCCTCACTTTGCACCTTACAGTTCAAAAGTACCTCGACAACCTCTAACGTTCCGCAAGATGTAAGTTTGAAAATTTGATTAAACCACTATTATGGAATTCAAGGACGCGTGGCATGGAAGCGTGCAAGATGTGTTAAGATGCTGGAAACCGCAGCGGTGAGGTAATATCAGTTACCGCCCGCCTCACGTCTAACGATCACGTTGGAGGCAAAAAGGTTGTGCGGGCATGTCAAAGATCATGGTCTTAGAAAGAGAACACAAGGACGCCATAGACAGTGATAGTTCAATTTTCTAAGTGACTAACTTGCCTTGGGGCTATGAGTTAGTTTCCCTAATTCTCCAACTTCAAGCTGGAACCGAGAGTTTTAATAGTTTATGCCAAAGAACCACGCTTCCTTTGCAAGTTCACTCGGCGAAAATTAGTGGAATGCACCTAAAAGACAGCACCTAAGTGTTCGAATTTCATCGTTTTCTAGAAGAAACGTGAAGGCGGTGGATTGCGCACCTTTGAGCGGAACGGCGTTCTGGAAGTTGCTGCCACACGGTACTAAACTGAACTTCCATCCCGCTGGTTCTGACTAAAGTTCACTGAATGAGAGAGCGGCGTGGATGCGAATATTTCAATTTGAATAGACTATAGATAGAGGCATCATTTTATAAGTATTCTGGCGAACTGGAGTTTTGGGGTGTTTTGTCAACAACGCCATGATTGCTAAGTTCCGCATAGTCTGTCCAGACTGCTTGATCTCTGGATCCTTCTCACCACTTTTACTCTATGGCTGATCCACGAATTGGATTTTTATTTATCTCATTGGAAGATGCGGAGAATTTTAGTAACAGCAAATCATTTTTAAGAAATAGAATAATGCTTATTTAGAGATAAATAGACTTTAATGACGGATTTTCCTAAAAATCTCAGAAATCTTTCTAAGCGTAATCAACAACATTTAATGTTGGTTTTTTTAAGGACTAGAAGATTCTCAGAGTGTGGTTTGAAGGTCTAAAGTGAGTGTCTTCTCTGAAAACCTCAAAAATTGTTGCAAGCTCAAACAAGGACAATGGTTAGTTCTGCAAACCAGCAATCATGCGGCGCAACTCCAAAAAAAGCAACTGGTAATCGGCTAAGCTTCTTTGCAGCGAAATTCGGCGGTGCGTGAATTCTCTGCGCATGTCAGGGGAGCTTTGACTTGACTCAGCTTGATAGCAGCTTCCTTCACGAAAGGGTTATTGACTTCCAGCGAACAACGAAAATGTGCGCACACAAAAAACACATTTTGGTCATGCGGGCGACTATTCCTCGACACATTCTTGTTCCTACACGAAGTATACACAAAGGATGACGTAAACCCCTTCCTACTAAGTTGATGCTCCTTAAATTTTAAATACAGAGGAATTGCACGCAAAAACTTCATATGCTTGTTGTAAGGAGTGTTTCCAAATTAGAAGACATTCTGTGATGTTGGAATTTGCGCCAATCGTCGAAATGCTAATTGTACCAGCAGGCATCATTTTCCAAACAATTTGCATATAATATTTAATAAGAAATGTAAATATGTTGTATGTGTATAGAGACCCGAAAACGTAGGTTGCCCAAGGCCAGCAATTTATGCACATGTCAAACGCTATGCCATTCTCATTATTCCATTACTCATCGGTGGCTGCGGCCTGAAGAAAAGCGACAAGTTTGCTTCGCCTTGCCAATAATTTAACTTGCCGCGTTCCTGTTGTTTAGTTGCCTTATGAAACAAACTTTCCCCAAGTACATAAATCCTAGAGCAAATGTTAAATTGTACCAAATGTAAAGGTGGTATTCTTATTTTTAATTATAAATCATTATGTCGTGAACCATTAAAAACTTCATAGTAAGTTAATTCTTTAAGGAAACAAATATAAATTTGATTTTTATATTTTTATCTACATAAGCTCATTTAAAATTGCGCTGTTAAAAGTTGAGCAAGTATAAGAAGCTCAAAAAGTTCAAAACAACGATGTAACGAAGGCAGCTACATTTACACCAGTGCATACTGTGTTGCATACAATAAACCTCAGCAATTCAAACCTAGCGCCGCGCTTCACTTTGAAAACTATCCAATATTGATTTCCTGCCCAATTGCAGCATTACTATGATTACATTACATGAAACAACTCATTGCCAATAATCTAATTATTTTAAGAATCACCTGAGTAGAATTCATTATCCTTCGAATAATTGTAATTCCTTTTGTTCCGGTGTGCACTTGTTCGAAACAACTCCAAGACAATCTGCTTCTAATGACTGTAATGAAACGAAAGGCAATTAGACAATTACCTTGTCACCGTTGAGGAGATGCGAATGTAATGGTCTGTCGTTACTCTCCACGCTGCTATCCCGATGTACGACGCCATCGTAGTTCATGCAGTCCCGCCGCCGCTTGTATCGTTTCCACAGAATCCTGCAACCGGTCGGCAAAAACCCAGTCAGCAAAGCATAGCAGGAGAAAAAAAAAGGAACTGCAAAAAGCAGGAAAACAAAGAACAATCACTGGAAATGTCGCGCGCATGGAAATAAAATTCTCCAGGCGCGCCAGGAGCTAAACACGACATAACATAAACAGTGCGAAATAAACCTTTAGGAAGGTGAGCTCTCTTTTGTCTGCTCCTTTGTCCTCGCATGTCGATCCGTAATTTCGAAAGCATCTAAAGCTGTCGGCTTTAATGTCCTTTGCGTTTCTAAATGCACTACGCGCGGGCGGAAAAATGATCTCCAGCGTTCCGACACGTTTCACGCACATTTTCATACCGCTCGGCCACAATTCGAAGCATTTGTTCAAACAATAAATAACGTGGCTTTTAGGACACGTGCGTGCCAGATAACAGAGCGTAGACCACGTGAGGAATTCAGGAATAAATTTTTAAAATGTGATGTTTATATGTATGACCCTCTCGACTCTTTGCTATGCTAATCTCTGTTTTCCTCCAACAGGATATTAGTGTGCGGTATGAGGTAAATCATAACTAATCCTCAAATCAATATATATGCAGATGACATCTGCATTGCCGCAACGCAGATGACCGGAATTACGAAATTACCAAGGTGAATTAATACGATTAAATCACTGCCGGTAATCAATCACATATTACCGCCTACCGTTCAGTCCCAATGAAATGGGAACTCAAAAATAAAGCTGTTATTATACGCCGTATTTTTACACTTTTCTGCCTACGTCATGGCTTACGTTGATAAGTGAAGTAATGAAAGGAACGTGATGGAGAAAGAGAAAAGAAAATTAGGAAAACTTACCTAATTGTAAAACCGGTCGCTAGTATAATTACCAACGGGATTAGTGTGGCGAAGCATGCCAGGAATAACGTTTGAATTTCATTAAGACCTGGAACAGAAAAAAGCAACGCAGTTTCACTCATTTATACTCATTTTCAAGGTTTTCTCGGTACGCAAAATGTGCCCGCTTCGTTTTCCGCGTTTCAACATTCATTAGCCTCATATTATATTGTTCCAAACTGGAAAGTTTGCCTTTTTCACGTCGCGTTGGAAAATACGTCTAACCGACTCCCCTTTGGACTGTATTTTTATTCCACGGTGCACAGATTTGTATTCAGAGTTTCCCCAGAAATAGTATTCAATAAACATGGATATCCTAAGAGTAATTATGCGGATATGCAATCCATGGCTGTAAAATCCCTGGCATAGACGTAAAACACGTCGCTAGAAATGGAAAATGTGCCATAAATAAATAATTGATTGCGTTGGAGGAAAATAACAACCTACAAGTAGAACTAACACGCCATATTTTTGAAAAACAAAGAAAATTCACTCTGATGTGCATCGTTTCGTCTCGGGTGTCTATGGTATCCTTGTTGTTTCATCAAACGCAATAAAATAGTTTTTTGGCCGAGCAGGCGGGGGCGGTGACTATAGCGACTACTTATTGCGATTTCCACGCACGTTTCCTGCTTCCTTTCGCTCGCGGTTTTTTATTTTTCCCGCCGCTGCTGCGTTTTTCAACTTAACGTTCCGTTTTTGTTTTCGGCTCTTTGCACGCTCGTGGCCGCAATGTATCGGGGCAAAATCAGCTACCCCCAGCGGCAAATCACATAGCATTTATTTTTGCTACCGCCGGACTAGAAACAACCGCTGGGAACGCCATTACCAATTCGGAAAAGTTCTGCGGTTTGAATGTGGTCTTTAGAAATAGCCGGCTATTTCATACTTTTCATCAGGCTGGAATAACTTAAGTCGAAAATAGTTGAAAGTAATTGAACTTCTCAAAACTGTTCCTTTCTACGTTCCGCACTAATTTTAAGCAAATTAAGTTGATTAGTTGTTCTACATGCAGAACTCAACTCAATCATGCAGCGTAACATCGAACAACAGCAAGAAATGGAAGCTTGAAGGCAGAATTTGCCCGAATGTGATTAATCTCATCAATTTTGCCGTTGCTGATGGAATCTTATAACCACAAGATGGTATTAGTCTACGTACCTGTTTCCGCCTCGCCGTCCTCGATGTAATACCCTGTCCCGTTGAACGCTGGTTCCCGGAGGCGAGGAGTGATCACGGTGCCGTTTGTAAACGTCGGCGTGGACCCAGGTATGAAACGGTACTGCTCTGGTGGGAGCGTCGCATTGGGTGCCACTGGCACATAGGGCAACTTTGTTGTTGTGGTTACAAGGACAACTGTCGAATTCCCTGCTTTTTCACCTAAACGTGCACCTCCGAGGAGCAGTAACCCACCGGTGCCATTCGCAAACGTCGCAGGAGTGCTCCCTAGAGGCAGGCTCCAATTCCCCACCGACGCATTCATTGTGCTAGTCTCCGATGACTCAGAACCCCATTAGATGATCAACGCATACAAATGACCCCTGTTTGTGCTTTCTATTGGACAAAATGAGATAATTATTACACAGCGTGCGTCGTAGTGTGACTTGATCGGCTTGATGACATGAGAGTATTAATGAGCTACGATCATGCATGCAACGATGACAGGATGGCAGGATGGAAGCGTCGGATGACTGATACATGATGTGGGAGGTTGGTGCGGCGATATTTTCATGTGGGACAAGGTTGCGCACTATTTTTGCAGGGGTGACTTTTACTTACTGCAAGCGTTTTCTAACGCTAACGCTAAAATAAATAGGTACACACAGAGAGGAGATACTCGTGGGACGAACCGGATTTGATTTCGGTGTGGTTTTAAAGTGAAAAGGGAAGAAACTGTCAACAATGGGTGGAAAGAGTGCAGGGAAAACGCAACGCGTTGCGAGATGGACGGCTTTTCACTTAAACGACATGAAACACGAAATCGAAGAGTAGGGCACAAAAAAACGTATGATTGATCGACTAAACGTTAGCGCCGAGTTTAATCAAACAATGCTAGGAACTGACAGGCTGGGATGATCTTTCAAAGAATGTAGGAAGAAGCATTTGTATTATCAAAGTCCATCAAAAACATCAACAAATGGACAGAAGGCATTGATTGTGATCATTTTTTGGGATTCCATAGGATTGAAAACAAAGTTTATATTTAGCTGTGCTACAATTTTATTCTACATAACACCATTTTGTTTGCTCTTACCTTGATTAAATTAAATGCACCACTGTGGAGGAACAATCAAGGATTTTCAGTTAATTAAGAATGTTTACGTTGTATTATTCTCAGGTCCTTCAAAGTGGGTTCGACTGGCTTGTGAATTATCCACGTAGGTTACTTAACATCGCGATAGCACGACCGCATAACTTGCGAAATATTTACGGGCTGCGGCAGCGACTGCAACTGCCACCGGCCACCCCTTTGCAGAGGCAATGAAGGAAGCGCACGATGACGACGCAGCCTCGCCGGCGGTCGGCGGCAGCACGCCGAGACGAATCGAGCGAGACGAGACTACCCGCACAAGTGGGCGAACGGTCGACACACCTCTGGATGCTGCAAACGACTGCGGCGTCGCACATGCATCGCCATTGATTGCGTGCCGCCGCCGACGCCGACGCGCGTAGAGAAGGGCCAAGCGATGCTCGCTGGCCCTATTGCTCTCGCGGCGCTCGGCTGTAGAGCAGCGTAACCATCAGATCGGGAGGGGCGGCGAACACGGGGACAATGGAGCACGGTTGGAAAATTCCGAAAATCAAACGCACCTCTCTCTCGGTCTGTCTAGCTTTAACTTAGTATTTGGTTGGCGCTGCTTTGTGACAACGAGTGGCGGAACTACAGAAAAGGGTTTTGCACACACATGGGGATCCTAACTACACCCTCGCGCATCTAGCGATCATTTTTTGCGGTTTACAGTTTCATCGATTGGCTGTGTTTCAGCCGCGTATGGCGTCCCTCGATATTGCCGTTGCAGTTGCTGTTACAGTTGCTGGTGCTGGAGCAGGCGGAGGTGACGCTTCTCATACCCATAGTGGCGGTAGAGCTGGTGAAGCTGCTGTTACGCGTTTCCTGCAACGCGGCGCCTTCCTCTGTGGGAGTATACTTCTCGAAACTTAGGAAGGGCTTTTCTTTCTCTGCATAGTCCAGGACAGGAAGGGTTTTGGAGCGCTTCCTCAAGGTGCATTTGCGCTTCTCGGTGTTGAAGCGTTGCAACAGATCCATCAATTGATGTCTATCGTCCGAGGGTAGTATTGACGTAATCTCATTCAAAATCTACAACAGAAAACGTACCATGACTCCCTGCATATATACACGCAATTTTTGCCCTGGGTTGTATGCAACATACACTTACATTCATTTTCTGCATGGACAAAAGTGTTTGCACAATGTCGCCGTTACACCTGTGGTCGCCGTTACGGTGCACTTGTTGAAAAATTAACGTCATTGGACTGGAGTCTCGTAGGACACAATGCCACGGAATGGTGCCACACTCGCCTTTATTCTCGCTTCTATAATCTGCAAAATTAATGCCCTTGTTTAACACATCTATGCAGGTCTTGATGCAGAAAATGTAGCTGCAATTAAACGCCACGTGCTACGAAATTAAAACATGCGTGGTTATCATCATACTCACAGTTTTTCAAAAATGTACAAAAATAGCTCCGCTGACCTAATGTTTCGAAGTTTATATTTTCCTTAGGGTCAACCCCATTTATTGAATTAATATTCATGTTAATATTTAGGTTGTTATTAATACTATCAATGTTATTATCAAGATTGTCATCGCATTGGGGTACTGACATCACGTGCCGGATAACCTTGCCCCTGCTCGGAATAAAAATTACTCTAATAGGCTGTTCCCGAATGGCATCCAAGAAATCCTTCGCCCAGATCCACTTTTTCCCAATACAATCAACCAGGGCTTCTGCTGGTGTCACTTTACCATCGTTCACAATTTTATTGTAAAGCATCAGGGCTTCTACCTCGTCACACTGGGACCTCTTTCGGATGTTCTCCAGGAACCACGCGTTGCCATGTGAAGTCACAAAGAGAATGTTAAGATACGGTCGAAGTAGAGGTGCCAATAATCGCTTATTCTGATCCAGTGCTCGATATAACCATTTGAGGACCACTTTGACAAAGTCCACGTCATCAGCGATGGGTTCATTTGCCCGCCGGATAATCTCCACCAACTTGGCAACACAAGGTTCAAAACCAGTTTGAAGTTTCCGCCGTACTTTGCCCGAAGGGTTAGTCCGCAGAAAGTGGTCTTTGGCTTGCCGCAATAGAATGACAATGATATAAAGCAGGTCGTGCGATGCATCCATTTGGCATACTGCTGTCGCACTGCACTGCTCTTCACCATCGTCAACAGGCACTATTCGGTTGTTATGCACTGCTAACGCAGCGCGGAAGAGCAAAGCCAGGAATTCGATCTGTCTAGCGGTGTACTGTGTGTAAGCGACACTGGTGCGCGTCCCGGCAAAGCAAAAACGCCGACCTCGCGTGGATGTTGGAGGTAAGAGGTTGTCGATTAACTCCTTCCACTTGTGCAACAGCAGTAATTCCAGTTCTTGGGAAAGGATATATCTCTCGTACTCCTGAGTTTTATTATGGGCTAGACTATGATGGTAGAATCGGATCAACAAGGTTGCAACCCGGCGAGATTCGTAGACATAGTCATCCTCACAGAGGTGTCCAGGGTTCGTTAGTAGGTTTGCACCTGTGTAGAAATAATTCGGAAATCGTTGTATTTTCAGTGCGTGGACCATGTGATCGAGAATTTTTAAGATATGGGTAGATAACATCCTCGGTGACCAGTTGAGGATCAATCTTGTTGGATTGGTGAAATCCTTTTCTAGGTCATACAACAAGGCTGTTTTTAAGATGTATGAGTTGAGGATTCTGTACGTATACTGCAAAATGGAGAATTCAAGGTATCGAAGTAGATGTTTAAAAATCAAGGCCTTACTTGATATTTTTGATGTCGCGCACTTTCGTCGTAGATATCAGCCAGAATACGCTCGCTCAGTTTGAAGATGCTGGAGACAGCGCTATGTTTGCCGTAGTTCCGCATCAGCAGTTCTTCCGCGGCGGGAAAGCGCACTTGCCACGCTGATGACTGCACCCCATACCCAACTAGATACGCACCCTGCGATAAAACATGCCACGCGTTACAAAGCAATAATACAAATTTTCCAGCAGTTGGAAATTTGCGAACCATTTGTCCCGCCTCGTTGTACAACAGCGAATCCGGATGTCCTAGCGGAATGCGTGATGGGAAATCCGTGGAGGACGGCCATGCGTTTGTCTCGATTCCTATCAACAATCGGACATTCATGTTCATCGACGACAAAGCGGGTGACAAGAACTCCAGCCGAATTCGAATGCCACCCGGTTCGTCAACGATTGCAAGCCGGAAGTCCCGTGGGTCTGGAAAGCGGGACGTGCTGCCATCTACGCAAATATAACCCCGATTAAATCCTACAAACTGAAGAAATCAGGGAGTTGCAAGTCTTACTTCCTGCAAAGTACACGTGTTCATCTGGGGAACGTCGGAGAATTTGACGTAGGGTGCAAGCATCGACAACTTTTCCAGGAGAGGCACACAATGTCGATTCGTCCACTTCATTGGGCACTATGGGCAAGTCAGTAGCGGCAGCTGTAGCTAAGAGCTCCACGTACTTTGCCTGAATCTTATCTCTTTTCGAACAAACACAGAAACAAAGCATTTAAATTGATTTCCACCACTAAATAGAAATGATATGATCAGATGGTGATTTCACAGAATTCGGAATTGAATCGTTCGTACCGACGCAGGTAACCCTCGTTGTTTGTAAAGAGCCCCCAGTTCTTCATCATCGAGGGCTGGGCTCGAATACGGGCGTATCCTTTGGGAAGATCCGGATCGTTCTCCATAATCGCATACGCCGGCGTGCTGTCAGCATCGTACAACGTCGGTGTCGATAAATTATCCAATCGCAATAAATATTGCAGGTCCGTCGTTTCTACCTGCGTGCATGCAGAAATTCATGTTTAATGCATTCCCACAGCGCGAGGACAGAAAGCAATGCTATATACTATGAACTAATATATTCAAAATGGTCCCCAAACAAACAAAAATTCAAGTCTTTTTATTTGATTTTCCAATGCTGCAGGAGCAAATCAGAAACAAAATATGCCGGGTGGGGGTTGCAAGAAGAAGTGCAATGAAATGTAAATTAAGCCAGAGTGGTGAAAGAGCTACAACACCTCTATCGGCACTCACGTTGTTCTCATGTAAATGAATCAAATATTTACTGGCGAAATTTGGATCGATTATTCCGACGCCGCTCACCAATCTCTGAATCAATCTCTCCACCACGGAAATAGCCAAGGGCAGCTTATCCTCGTCCACGTGCCCTGTATAAATATTATCTTTGCATTAAAACACATTTCCTCAGAGCACCTTGTTGTGCCTTGTTAATATGTAGCGCTATTTGCTTATTTTTGGTAATTGTTTTTATCACACCCAGATATTTTAACGCATTTTGCAAGAATTTATTTAATTCCAACCCAGAGATCTTATAAATGAATACAGAATATTTTGTATTCAACAAGGTTCTTTTTTTTGGTAAAATGGAAGCATTTAATTAATTAATATTAATACCCATAATACCTATCTGGAATTAGTTCATAGTTGAAAGCAAATAGACTTATCAAGAATGCATGTCTGTCTGTCATATGTCGCCCATCGATTTCCACCGCACCCTAAGGAGCAGAAAGTGAGAAACGCGTTTCGTCTCAATGGGATTTCGCGTGAATTGCCAATGCAATCCTGTATGCATCCTATGAAATTATTTCCCGTGCTTTCATTACGACATTATGCTTTTGGATGATATACATGCATTACAGTGTCAAGTTGCCGTGTCAACTTTCAGTGTCAACCAATGACAAAGAATGAGAATGTTTTTCGTCGTTCAGTAATTTTAGGTTACAATAAATTTCGCAAATTACCATGCAATACGTAAACATTCTTTGGATGAAAATAGTTTCCTATACATGCGGTATAATCGTGGAAAAAATGTTGGTGAAAATTCAGCTCGTTTACATTGACATTTACAATTTTTCACGATATTGCCGCAGTGGAATTAATGGTGGAAATAGTAGCTACGTCTGCAAGCAAAATAATTGATGAAAAAATATACTACACAGATTGACAATCGTCGTTTCGCAATCGTTTGAATGTGATGTTCGTGACACGATTACATCATCTCTCACGCGAGATAAACTGGAAAATCGCGCGACAGGCCCACGGTTGGAAGCATAGCCACTGCGATGCTTCCAACTATTTCTAACTATACAAGTTCGTCACCTCACCAAATAGAATGAAAACCGCGCGCGACGGTCGTACACTGGCGCGGTTGAAAAGTGAATTCTTGTCGCCTACGTCAATGTCTGGTGTAATTACCAATTTGACATTCGCAAATAGCAACTGCATTATGATGGCAATTGCATCGTGTAGTTTGATTCGCTTAAAATTTAAATCAGCTTACTTTTGGCCGGCACGTCGTCCAATTTCCGCTCGAAAAGATAATTCAAATTCTGCAACTGCTCCGCATAGAACTTGAGTTTGCAATTGTGCAGGACGAGATCGTCCAGACGCGGCAGATTCTTGCGTGGTTTGCGCGAAACGCTGCTATCCTTGCGGCGCAGCATCGCGCAACCTCACAAAGTTGGCGTAAAACTTTGCAACCCTTTTCCAAACGATGGAAACTCGTGAAGTTTGCAGGGCCTTGTTTTCAGCTCGCGATACCCGCACGGTCACTTCGTCACATGCTGTCGACTTCACATCGCGCGCGAGTTTAAAGTTGAGCGTTGTTACCGCAGTGTATTTATTTGCACACCTGACCACGACTGCAGGTAATTGTCATTGACGTGAGTGTAGAACCGGTAGGGACGAACTACACACCTAGCCTATTCGACGCGCTACTGGAATTGCATGCGATCGAGCGCGCACAGGCGAATGGAAACGAAGTAATTACCTGCGCCGGCAATAGAGAAATCTCGCTCTATTGCGCGACGTGGTGCGTCTCACCAGCGGCGAGGCTGCTCCGGCAACACGCGCCGCCACGATGACAACAAGCGGCGGCGACGGCGATGGCGGCGGCGAGCAGTACATTTTGCGACGTTCGGACACAACGACACATTCAGTTTTATTCATAAAGATGTAAAATCAATGTCGCAGTCTTCGATGAATTTTTTATTCATCAAAATTGTACAGACTTGATTTATACCAGATTGTTAGAAAGGTAAAGGGTTGGCAAAATGCAAATTAAATTTAGAAAGTGAATTTTTAAACAGGAAGTTAATTTTCTGTGCCTTTGACGTTGATATGCCTTGCGACTAAATCCTTAATCTGTGACCTTTCAATAGATTGTTGATTGTTGTACGCTACAGGCTTCCATCCAATATTGATTTAAACTTGGTACTTTATGTTGACCCAAATTAGAACACCATTACTGGCCGCTCAAGGCTGTCAAGTAATTCCTACTAATCCAAGTAGTGTCAGGAACTGTCTTTTTCCAGGTCTACACATCAAACTGTTAGTCAACATTTTTTAAATTAGATTGGAGTTTGGCAGTTTCCTCGGAAAAGGTCCCAATGCTATGAATAATTCAATCCAATTGCCCATAATTGATAGACTATCAACAACGATAGCAGATCAAGCTTTTCCGAGGATAATGCAATATTTGAGAGTTATAAAACTTTTCCGACTGAATATCCTATTGTTGCGCAAATCATTTGTTAGAAAATTTTAATATAATTTAATATAATCACTAATAAAACAATTTCCATCGGAAAATATCACATAAATATAGAGCAAATAAATACTTTATATCAAACGAAATGTTTACTATTTAAATAAAACATAGAATTTCATAAATATATAAATCACATTGGTGATTTTAAAGGAAACCTAACATTTTTGACAGGCGGTGTGACAGAGTGACAGGGCGTAAAAATCAACTAACCTATTATTTTCATATAGATTGTTTAAAACATTCGATGAAAAGTTGGTCTTGTTAGTTGTAAATGATAGAATACTTTTGAAAAAAATTTAATACAAGTACAATTATAGAATCTATTTAGACTAAAACATTGTTTTCACCAATCAGACAATTATAGTAGGTTTTTATTAAATGAAAATTAATCACATATTTATCATTAATACTATATCATAATTATACTGCATTATCTACCATGGTTATTAATTGAAACCGATTTTTATTTTTTAATTAATTTTCATTTCCTACAGTCACTCCCTGTATAAAAATGACTATTGTGTTGTGGTAAAACAATAGATAAGTAACAGTAAAGTCTATTGGAAAAGAAATATGCAATTTTGCTATTTAATTTATCACCAGATATAATCACCGAGAAAATAAGTACTAAGTTTGGAAGAAATTTTGGTGTTGACTTAAAATCTACGAAAGCAATGAAGCACAAACAGTTTGCACCTTTTGATTCAGAAAGAAATTTGATACTGTACCATGCAGTCAAAACCATCGATGCGGTTTTATACTATTTAACAGTGTGATTATTTGCTATTATTTGCTATTATGTGTGTTTGGGATATTAGCTAAAAAGTTTTAGGTTCAGTGGTAGACTAATAAATTCACTGATAAAACATTTTTTTTAAGTTCAAAGAGAAAATCTATTTGAAAAGTGCTGTATTGTTTTTAACCTTAATTTTCATTACTTCATTAATTTTCTTTAATTTTCATTAATTTTCATTACCCGAATTGGTCTAAACACATACGATGGTTATAAATTAAAGGAAATCACTTTTTCATGCAAAACACTGGCTTGTAAAAAATACATCTCAAATGTACAAGTCAAATAATTCAATTTTCAATTTAAATATTGGCCGTGTGATTGCACCAGTAAAAATCACAGTGTATTTGCTACCCTCTTTAAAGAAAGTGCATGCGCCTGGCATTGTATACATACATTTCACGTGGCTGATTTCTTTATTTTTGCCACTGCTATACATGCAAGTTTATTCGCCTTCAATCTTCGATTTCCGGCAGCTCTACGTTAAGCTAGTTTATCACTGGAGTGTTTACCCTCTTATCATGCACAAAGCTTTGAGCTTCCTTGTTTCCCACGTCGCTTGGAGAGTACTTATTTTACTCGCTTCGCACCGCATTCAGGTGCATAATTAAAAGCACTTCAAATTAATCAATTCCACAATGCAAAGCAAAAAAGTTCTCCTCTAACATTTAACAAGTAAGTGTTATTGAGTGTAATTAATCTGCAATTTATGTCGACTAGAATGCAATGTGTGCGTGTTGCGATGTATGATAGCGTTGTTTGTGATTGTGCGCGATATCCGGAAGCCACGGATGCGGACGTCTGCGATTTGTTTCGCATTTCAAACATTTCAGTGCTCCAAAGCTTAACTTATAAGCTCCAAGCACGCACTGATAGTAAACTTATAAAATGTACACCAAGGGTGGATTATATACTCCACCACAAAACTCGAATTGCTAGCTCAAACAAAGCTTCGAAATCAATTTGATACTATTAATGCACTAAACAAATAAGAAGGGATTTTGGTTTGGAAAATGCCAGGCATAATAGAACTATTTCAGTTTAACAAAGCCGCTTGTCAAGCAAGTAATCCAAAAATATGAGGGCTAGATGTAGAAAAACAGAAAAATGTATTCAAGGGAGGCATGACTGACATATTAGACCAATTTTTCCAAGCGGTTCCACGAGATCATATCACTTGCAATTAATTAGGCGACGTTTTCAGATGAAAACGTCATTATTCAACGAGATCATTAAATTTCTTCCAGATTAGATTACATTTTTATGGTAGACTTATTGCTCTTCGAAATAAAATAAAATAGACTTTTGTTTGATTAAGAAAATAGAGGTAGTAGACTTCAGTCCCTATGTAAACAAAGTGGTTGTTTGCTCAATTTAAATGTCTACATAGAAACAATTTGGTTTTGAAGAAATAAATTGCATATTATATCATTCTTTCATTGTTTGTAATGGATTAGTTAAGAATCCAGATTATGAAGGAATTAGATAAAGTTGTGTTGTTCACGATGTTAAACAACAGCTACAATTGTACAGAAGTAGAAATAGATAGATAGTTGCCAAAAGGATGAGTCATACCAATCCACAAACTATACATTGGTAATACAATACTACCCTCGAACAAGTGACAACACATAAAAGTGTAATGATACTCCTCACATACAACGAATAGTTGAACTGGTTCGAACTAGTAGTTTATATAAGTACCAAACATTTTAATTGCAGTTTCAGAATGATTATTCAATTCTTGCCAATGAAAGGAAATAATTAAAATCAACCTCCCGCCTTAAACAAAGCGCTATTCAAATTTGAATTGTTGATTATGCATTATATGCACATTATATCGCTTTGCTAATCTAAGTACTAAACGAAACTCTAAGTACTAACGTTATTGTTTTCTCAAATTTAATTACCTATTTATGAGCAACTTAAATTAGAATAAACAAATGCATAAGGCATTAAAATTAGATGTTTCACATGAAAAAGTCAGGGTTGAGTTTTCTTTGATTAAAAAATAGGCAGCTGTAGTAATTAGAAAAGTCTGAAAGCAATTGCGGCATGCACATCACAATTGCGTTCCGCTACAAAGGATATTATTAATTATTTAGGGCTGCCTTCAGCCTTCATTCCACGTTTGTAGTCTTTTCAGTTTAAGCGTTTTATGAGTCAAGTTTATCTGGCTTGTCATGCAACGTATTTGTTGATTATATACCCCCATCAAATCAATATTCTCTCATCATTGCATTTGGATTCCTCACTTTTCTTCTCGGATAGTTTAAACGAGCTTTCGTCACTTATTTTCATTAGCGAACATAATTTCCTAATTCGTATAAGAATAAAATCCGATATATGGTATGTTTTTCAATTTTCTTCGAATGAAAAGTGGAATAAAGGGTGGAAATGTATGATAATTTAATATCCAATGTATATACCTGAATTTTAATGATCACAGCACTTCGAACTTAGATCAGTCGTGTTATTTAACATAAAAACCCTATAATCACAGAAAATTATAATGCAAGTAGGTGGAATGCATTGCAAGTCTTGTAGATTAACAAAGATGAAGAACAAGTAAAAGTCTTGCTTTCAAATTAATGTCTTATTCGAGATTATTTTTATTTTTGAAGCGTACTGATACCCTCCACTTCATTATACTGCATCAACTACTATAATAATTAGTAGGTATTGGGGGTGGATTCAATGAGAATCTATATTACTAGGTATAGTGTCCCAGCAGGATTCAAAGTCGCGTTTTCCGAAAATATGGTTCGCTGTCCCTGCTGCAGTCAGACGTGGTATCAACTGAGCTATGAAGCCCAGCAGCGATTTTAGATTATTCTTGTTAAATCACAATCTTCGGAAGTGTCTTAGGTTAGCAAATCACAAATGTTATTTTTATCCAATTTAATACGAATTGTGTTGCAATATTTCGTTCAATGAGTAGGAAAACACTTGCAAGTTAGTGAAACATTTATCATTGTTACCATTAAAGCAAACTCTAAACATCGTAATCGATCCAATCGTTTAATTTCTAATTCTGGCTTCAATGTCACCTTTGAATGACTAATATGCTTGTAATCTTATTTCTCTCAAAACAAGTTCTTCATAACTAGGTAATTAAAGTATGTTTAAACATTGCATTTGTATTTACATCAACTTTATTAGTGTTTCATTGAGGGCATAAAATGTAGTTATTACTAGCTATTCAAAGCTTTGGAGAATGCGAAATGTTGATAATGACCAGTTCCTGGTCCCCTGATAAAGATTGAAGGATCAGAATTTATTTAAACTCCACCAGTCCAAATATTCCTTACACTTTTTAAACGCTGCCGTTACCACCCCATTTGTGCGAGGATGGCAATTGTATTAATAATGTATGTTATTTAAAACTACCCCTTTCCATTGGACTGTACTTTTGGCTTATTCGTAATTGGATTCCGTCACTTTTGGTTAATACCGAGGAAAATTCAACGTTGGCTCATTTTTTTTGTTAAAATATCAAGTAAATGTTCTGTGGACCATTGTAATACGCTATAAATTTGTTTATCTCAACGTTGATTATTCATAAGTAGGTAATTAAATTTTAGCAAAGCATGAGCCGCCGATTAGTTGATTATGGACATAAAATTTGAATAGTGCTTTGTTTTATGTTGAATATTGATTCCAATATTCCAACACAGTTCCTTTCACTGATTGAATGTACCAGAATTTTGAACTGGTTTATTGCACTTTTAACTGCTACACCCATAAGCTCTGTTCTAAAATATAGGACATTAATTGCAGTTGCAATGTTTAGCACTAAACATTCTCGATTTCGTGAATACGTATGATTGCTACTTTTGGATATGTTTATGAAATGTTAATGCACAGTGTTTAGTGTTACTTTATGTTTTTTCGATGAATCGTACGATATTTATGTCTTTTAATTGCCCACCCCACTGGATTTTATAGGAACTTCAAAGTCAACACTGAATTTCTGAACACTGCTTTTCTGAAATCCCATGAAATACTTTATGCTTCTGGGATTTATACCTTTGATGTTTACAAGCGAAGAAGAAAAGTTGTTTATTTTTGAAACACATAATTTCAGAATATAATGTTCTTTTTAGATTGTTTGGAAGCAGATGGAAATTTCACTTTAATGCGCATCAAAATTCAGAGGAGGGTCGACGAGATGTTGCTGAAATGTAAAACCTTCGCAAACATTTCCTTCTTTTGCACTTTTACATGTTGTTTAAACGAATCAAGTAGCCATTCTAACTTCCAAACACAATTTAGATAATTCTTCGGAGCTCTAAAAATATATTGATTCCACAAATGGTCAGGTCCAACTAAATCCAACTCGAAACAGAGATAAATCGGATTGGTCTCTCTGCATTTGGATGCAGGTTTACAAGTTTGAAATTCAATAAGCCAAACTCAAACAGTACCCCTTTGAATTATCATTTGGCGAATAGTGAGTCCTGTCCGAACGTACAATGTGATAAATTTACTGCTCCCAAAGCATATTCCTACTGAATATGTGTTTAGATTGCAATTATTAATAACGCAATGTGTATTTCGACAACCGCATTCAAGAATGGGCAGCAGACTGCTAATTGTTGACCAAATTACGTTTTAATCGTGCTTCTGGCGATTACATTCTGTGATGTTTATTTTTGGTAATGTCGTTGCGAATTGTTTTACGAGCTGGCTGGCACTACGAGAGCGAGTTCTCGGTGCAATATCGAATGTTCAAGTTTAGTAGGAATGACCGCACGTGAATAGAACGGAAGTGCGAGTACACCGAGCACACGGCGTTGACATCCGGCTTTATTGAAATAGTTTGAAACACATCAAGTATGCGCAGATTTTTCCCATAGACTAGGCACTGCACATTCGAAGTGATAGGAAAATTCGAGGGATTTACGACAATGTTGTATATTTTATTTATTTTTGTGCAAATGCAAATATTTCTAGGCAAATCCGAAGGATAGAATGAAAAAAGAAGTATCTGCATTAATTATAAACTGTTATTTTAAACCATCCTGTATCTACAAATAATGTAAACCATTATTTCTTAACAAAAACAGGTTTATTTCAACTACTGAATCCTAAATAGCAATATTAATGCAATAGATAAAGTTCTATAGGTTAAATAATTTAGCTTTTCAAATAGAACAAATAGAAAACAGCCCTAGCTTTCTAGAAAAACCAATAAATCTTATTTAGTTCGAGTCAAATTTTATTCATTAATTAGTTTATTTTATATGAATAAATTGTTATTATTGCAGTTATAATGTCACAAAGCTAACAATCAGGAAAATGTGTTTAACAGCATAAACGACAATTTCTTTTTTCTTTTTCTATCTTTTTGTTTAATTGTGAATTTACTATCAAGATATTTATAAATTTAGTCGCCACAAAATATTTGTAGCCATTTCAAAAATACACTCGCAGTATTAACCTTTTTTTGTTAAGTGGATTTACAGAAGGCTCTTCTTAATATTAAGACCTGTGAGGGTTGTATGCACCGATGCCATTGAAGATATCTTCATTACGAAATTCGTAATTAAACATTCTAGTCGAGATTTTTAACATGTGGCGTTATCGAAGGTCCTCATACCTCAAAATCCCAATCGATCCTGATGAGAAGTCGCACTCATAAATAAAAACTGTCCCCGCTTTGGAATAAATTGACTTGACACGACTTAACCACCAGATAGACAAAATAAATCCATCTTTATGAATATGTGTCTTCTAAAATAGTGTCACCAGAATTGATATGGATCAAAGAACAATAATGTCATCAATAACATTAGTCATTGACATCAAACATTGATATTGTAATTGTTGTAATTTTCTGGGCTATAACATCCGCATTGTTTGGTCGTTTTATCTATCAGCAGCTCGTGCGGCAATCACGTGGAGCACGAGTGGAGCTTTATTGAAAACAGCACATTCTATACACGCATAGATCCGTATCGCGTCAATGTAAACAACGAATAGTTTTCGACGTATGTCAAGTTGAAATACGGATCGATTGATCGGTGATGAAAAACGCGTTAAGAAAAAGCGCCAATTGACGAGACTGCTTTTATTGTTACGCAGCCTTCATTGTTTTTTTTTTGAGGGGGATGGGGGGAATGGGGGCGAAATGAGGTGAGAAGAAATCGCGTACAATCGATTTCAATTAGTATTAATTATGCAGAGATAATTACTGATGGGTAAACAATGTTGTGATGGGCGTTGATTAAATTAAATTGAGTTTTAATGCAATGTATATATAGACTTTGTAATTATCAACGCGTGAAGAAATCTGAGATAGACATTTCTGTTTTCTTAGACATCTTGCTAGACAATTACTGATAATATTTAGAAAGTGTAGCAGACGATGACTGTGTGGATTTGGTTAATTTGAAAATAGTGTAAGTAATCATAGATTTTTTTCACTTTCATCATTGGCTTTGGTACAAATATTGTATTTTCGAGAATTTACTTTCAACAACGTTTTCTCATGAAACATTCATTTAAAATTTTAACGAATTTATTTGAAATTACGACTTTGAATTCCAAACTCGTTAATTACATTTTCCCTAATCGTACAAACCGAAATAAAAAAAACTGATATCATAATTTATTAATATGATCGCAGGCAAATGAAATCCCTAGATAAAATACTTCTGGAATTTTAAGCATGAGTTTATAATTCCAATGTATTCGCTTAATTTTTAAAGCTAAAAATATAATACTTCAGGGATATTTTATGAATTCTCTTGGTAATATCATTTTTAGTACCCGAATTATTAATATCTTTGACTCTCAAATTTCGGAACTTTTCCACAACAAACCAGGTCTATTTATCAATATAACCATTTGTCCTACTGGCTTAACCACAATTTTTAATGCTGCGGAAAGTAATCAAAAATAGATTATAACTAGTAATAATGATAGACAAGGAAGAATTACCGTATAACCTATTCATTGCCCTATCGAAGGTTGAAACAGCTGGACTAACATTACACACATTTTACATAAAGCAGCATGTGGTTGTAATGCGTTGTAACTATGTGTTTATTTATAAATGAAGCCAAATACTTGGCTATGACAATCCAAAGAGGGTGACTTACCGTTAACACAAAATTCGTAAAAAAATATGAATATATATGATATGATGATATGCCTAAGAATATTATTTACTTGCCAATATTTTTCTTGTATCGGAAATAACACTGTAAAAACATAGGATGCAATAATTAGTCGTTGGTTTTATGGGGATTGCGTAACATCAGACCTTGAATAGGGTCATGCTAATTTAATCCAAACATTGCTAATATAACAATTGCGTCGATGCGCCACAGGTGCCATTTTAGCCAATAATTAATATTTGCAGTTGTTTGTCTTACAGTCGACTGATAAGAGATGATTAATTAGGAGGTTGTGAATTACTTAAAGCGGTTGTAATATCTTTTCATATTTATTATAATTTAGATTGAGAAATATTTGAATGGAAAACGTGTACTGACTATAGGCAACCCAAAATAAACTGAATTTAAGATACCATATGATGCTTCAAAAATGATATAAATCTACAAGTTGTAGATAATACTTGAAGTTAATAGTGACGTTGATGACTTGAAGATCATGATGGGGTGGAAGGTAAGTAGAACCAGGTTTACTTCAATATCGTTTGTTGACCAAATGGTTAGTATCTATCGCAATGGCTTGTTTTTCAATTAATTAAAAATGTCGTTACCTGTTTTATCTATGTCACCAAACTCCAGTAGTTATCTGCAATTATTTTCAATATTTTTTTACCAATGGGAGCCATTCAACAGGTTTTTGTCTTTTATCCTTATCATATTGATAAGACTGCGACATTTGTCTTCAGTCCTTCACTCAACACTAAACTTACAACAGTAAAAGCTTTTTGTAGTAAAGCTGAAACATCGGAGGTGAGAATAAATTAATAGTCTATTGAAAGATCTTGTCAGGATAAAAGATCTTCTACCCGCTTTCCTTCGCAAGAAAGTATATTGGGTCAAATGGTTTGCTTTTGGGTCCAAAGAAGATTCCGACAGCAACCCAATTAGTGATGGTATGTTGTATTTCTTTTATATACTTGCTAATTATCATTGAATTTTAGACACATAATTCTTCCTACTTATAATGATAATATATATTATACATATAATGTATATGATATATGATAGATATGTTAACATGATGCAAAACCACCCAATGGGCGCTCTAAAATGTGTTGCAATAAAGAAGTCGCCAAAACTTTCGATATGTCGGAGAATATAGCAAGTGACTCATTAAAATCAAATAGTGTAAATAGTTAAGTTTCAGTACTTAATTAAGTATTCTTAAACTATGTTTCAGATTATGCATATAAATTATCTAATTCATATTGCGTTTTAAAAGTAGACACTTTATCGGATAGCACTGCTATTACACGCGACAATCCCTTTTGGAATACGGAATTGTAGCGCTAAATCCATAAGTCTCTCGTGACCTGGCTTAATCCCTTAACACGGCTTTTTAAATTTGTAAAGGGAGGGTTGGGTATGGATGGGAAAAACTAAGTATATGAGCTAGAGATCGATTTAAATATCGCTTCGCATATTAAAAATAAAAAGCAAAGAGGGAAATAGTATTTGGGTATTTATGGAACCTTAGGACAGGTGTGCCCCCACAAACATTTCAAGTAAACTCATTTCAATAACTTGATATTATCTATTGCAGATTTTTATAGTTTTGCAGATATCCGCAGTTTTAAAAATTTCCATACCAAATTCCATAACCAATTTCTACGCACCTGTACGTGGGACCAACCAACTTTTTGCGCGAGATACCGGTACAACCAAATATAACAGGTATCGAGCGACTGCAGTGAGGTTTCAGAATTGGTTTGTTGTTCTCCACGCTCGGCGCAACGATTCGTACTCGGAAACCTTTCCGCACAGTTAATAGTTGCGCCTCGCATATGACATATTTAACTTTTAATTCACTACAATTGAATCACAGCAGGCAAGAAATCATCCCACGATTGTTGTATTGAAAATTAACTCAACTAACGTATTTCTTGCGTTCGCCAATTTACGATTGTGTTGTCCTTTCCAGAGAATCAAGTTGCGGAGTTTAGAAAATTCCAGAATAATGGTTTGGTAGCAAATCAATTCTACGAGGGCCTTTACTGCTTATATCTTAAACATTGATAGTAATGTGAGTATTGCTTTAGTTTAACTTCAAGTAAAACAAATTGTATTCTACTGTTGTACATCTTTTTTATATTTGCTCATTATTGTTCAGTGTTAGGAACACATGACTAATTCTACTCAGGATTGAAGTATATGATATGCATATACATCATAGATATGATGAATTGGTTGGGGAGGAAGAAAGAATACCCCAGGTAATTTGGTTAAGTTATTAAAACTGAGGTGCAATTAATTTAGGAAATAACCGTCCTTTAAACATTCAAGAATTAGTTGCAACGAACAATTATATAAAACTATTGGACGTGTGGGTATCCTAAGTAATGTCCTAAAGTATTTTTATAGAAGAAAATTTATAGAATAAAAATAACCTTACGTTTATTTTTCATTACAGTATAAAGCAAGCAATTGGTTTCCCACTTCAGTTTTGTTTGTTTTGAAAAATATAATAAATACACCCAATGTTCAACGCCAACCCAGCGGTTGTGGGTCCAATCCCTAGCTCGGAGAGCTTTCACAGAAAATTCGAATAGTTCCGAGTTACGTTAGACTATTCGAGTGAGATTTCCATTAGTGCAATAGAATTAAAATAAATAAATAAAATATGTCGCCAACAGTTAAAATGGAGTTTGAAAAATTCGCAGATCCTATGTCCCAATAGAATGCGCAGTATAAAAGAACGTAGAAAAACTGAATAAATGACTGCCAGAAACTTATAGGATAGAAGCCTCCCCGAGGGGAGGTCGGTTTTTGTATGATCAACAGTATTAGATAGAAATAACGCATAGCGTTTAGTTTATTGAGAGGGAAATATTCATCTCTACATGATGTTCTTTTTTTGACTAGATGGCATGAATAATGAGATGATTCATTTAGATTCGCCAGAGCCATATATTATCTCCATGGAATTGGGAGAACCTCTTAAAAGTACCTGCGTCCCTGATATTCTACTTAACGTGTCAGCTTTTCTAACTATAATCGGGGTTATTTAAATTACCACAAAAAGAATATCCCTCGATTACAACCAGAACAACCTGATTAAACTATGCTCATATCTTCAATATAAATCATCACTTCAGTGAAGATGATAGTGATAGTTAGAATGCGGTGGTAGAACTATTTGATAAATACATCCATCAGGATTGTAAATATAAACAAACAAGCGGGTTTGCTTGTTTGCATAGAAGTTGGACTGGCCAGCAAGATTGAGGAGAGGTGGATATTTACACTATCCTATATCTATTACACTATATCTACGCTGAATGAGGCTAGGATTTGGTGCGGCTAGTACCTCCCGGATTTAGCTATACTCCTAATAACCTTCTGGATATTACGGCCTATATATTGTGCTTTAAGACCATTTTGGCATACACATTATCGAGAAGAAATAATATGAAATAGGTAGAATAACAACCAAGGATATTTATACTAGAAGTTAGAATATCAGATTATTCAGCTGTCATCGCGTAGAAACATCATATTCGTTTGAAAATGATCCTGCCCTCCTTGTATCTTAGATGCACCATTCGTGAATGCAAACAGAAAATGGGAAAGGCCAGGAAGACTCAAAATTGCTTTAAGTCCCATGCGCCAGCAATATGTAAATATTATTTTGTAGAGTATTTGTCATTAATTTCCTAAATGTTGTGAAGAAGGGTGACTACGATTGGTTTATATCCGTTGTACATTGGTATGGCGTTTGTATGTTTTTCTTTCAGCTCTACGTCCGTCGTTTTAAATTTATTTCAACTTGCGTTAACTTTACTGGTGCGATTCGCAAAGTTTGAATCTACTGTAAATTTTATGCAGATATTTGACTTTACTGTAGAAATATATATTGTTTTATGATGAGTTTATTTTAACACGGTGCAATATTAAACCGTTTGTCATAACGCGGGAAGAACTGGTTCTTGCTTCTATTGCGATAAATTATAGTAGTTTTCATTGCTTCCTTGTATGTTGTACAAAAATGATAATATTGACGCCAAAACCAAATATCTAGAAAATAGTAAGAAATCATGATTATACTTTATCATTTGTTATAATTAAATAAAATTCATTTAAATTCAATCACAAAAATGCAATAAATTTTAAAATTTCTACACTATAAACATAATAATTGTTCCAGTTGCAAAATAGTATCACTTGGATTTGTTACTTTATGTCCCTTAGTTCTCTCATCATTAAAAATCTCATGATCATTCCCACCTGCATGAGTCTTATCACCATAAAAGTGAATTGCTTCAAAGCCTTCCTTATGCAAAGTGTTCAAGCAGTACCTCTTATCCCACCCATGAGGAAAGACATCAAAACTGATTTGTCCACCAATGCTATATGTCAAACCAATATCAGGAAACTCTTTGCTGATAGCATCAATCATGGTTTGCCTGATTGCATGCTGTTTATCATACTTTTCGAACTCATCTCTTTCCTTCTGTGAACAAGACCTTCCCACTGGTGAAATATTCAACATCCCTGTCCTGAACTCCACAAACACACCTCTTTTAACAGGCAAGGTTACCTTAGACAAATACCCAAGACAGAAATTAATAAACTTCTGTAACACATCCTCACCAAGGTGGCTCTGAATTGTCTGAACTGGTGGCTGAATGGATCCATTCTTAAACTCAACCAAACCATTCTCACAGAAAACATAATCAAACTTGGAGAGAACACTAGCACCACCCATCTGCTCTGATATTTTGTTAAAATCTGATCCACCCACAAGTCCAATGTAATATTTGGGTTTTACTTTGGTCATCAAGAAATCAACAATGTGAGTTTCAATAATATTTCGAGGTTTAGTCAAAGTTCCATCCACATCAAAAAGACATAGAGTGTGCTTCCTATTCTCAGAGGACATGATATAGCTTCCCAGAAGTAGAAGTGAGAGTAGGTCAATCTGGGTCAATAAATGTAAAAATTAGACACCAACATCAGTTCATCCAATTTACATCAGATGGACAGTGTTGTTCTACAATATGTGGCGGATAACAGTCTGGTTCTTCTTACTTATTCTTCGAATAAATGCGGAAAATAAACGGAATGTGTTGCTGATAGTTGGTGAGAATACAACTGGTGCAATATTGTACTTTGTTGGCAAGCTGAACATTCGATTTACACGCTTTACACGTATCTACTGATAAAATAAAGACGAAACAGCGGAATGGAGGTTAAACAGACACCGCTAATCTATACTGGGTGTTTCTATAAAACATATTTTCTGGCATACCTACTTTCATTGCTATTAATTTTTGAAAATTGGGTGTCGCCCATGATTTGAGACTTAAAAGCTTTATTTTTGTTTTAGCTGATGATGGCGGGTTTGAAATGGGGACTTACTTGAACAAAATTGTCCAAACGCCGAATTTGGATGCTTTAGCGAAGAAAAGTCTCATTTTTAACAATGCTTATTCCTCTGTAAGCAGTTGCTCTCCAAGGTAAAGCGTTCTGTTTTTAAAATCGGATTTCGTCTTAAATTACCACTTTCTAGTCGTTCAACCCTTCTAACTGGGATGCCCGCCCATCAAAATGGAATGTATGGTCTGCATCAAGCTGAAAATCACTTCAATTCCTTAGACAACATCAAGAGCCTTCCAAAGATCCTCAAGCAACACTCAATCCATACTGGAATTATTGGAAAGAAACACGTTGGACCTACATCAGTTTACTCCTTCGATTACGAACAAACCGAAGAAAATAATTCAATTAATCAAGTGGGGCGTAACATTACCCATATCAAACTCTTGGCGCGAGAGTTTCTAGCAAATTCAAGCCATGAGTAAGTCACTCAAGCAACAAACATAAAACAATATCTTAAAAGCCACATTCATGACTATTACATGCATGATGATCATTGTTATATTTCAGTCCTTTCTTCCTATACGTTGCCTTTCATGACCCACATCGTTGCGGACACACTAATCCGGAATTTGGCGAATTCTGCCAAAGATTCGGCAATGGCGAGAATGGCATGGGAGTTATTCCCGACTGGGCACCAATTCATTACGTCCCTGAAGAGATAGAGCTGCCGTACTTTATTCCCGACACAATTGAAGCAAGAAGAGACGTTGCAGCACAGTATATTACAATTAGTAGACTAGATCAAGGAGTGGGATTACTATTAAAAGAATTAGAAAATGCAGGTCATACTGAGGATACCCTCGTGATTTACACTTCGGATAACGGAATACCCTTCCCAAATGGAAGGACAAATTTATATGATTCTGGTATTGCTGAACCAATGTTTATTTCATCTCCAGAGCATGTCCAACGACGTGGCCAGGTGACTTACTCATTGAGCAGTCTTCTGGATGTGACGCCAACGATATTAGACTGGTTTGGAGTGGAATACAACCAAGATGTGAACTTGCTTGAAAAATACAATCAGGTTGAAGTTACTGCCGCGCCTGCTTTATCAGGAAAGAGTTTACTTCCTTTACTCACTGGTGAACCACTGAATAAAACAGATGAAGCTGTGTTTGCAAGTCATAACTTACATGAAGTCACCATGTACTATCCAATGAGAGCCGTAAGGACACACCAGTACAAATTAATTCACAATCTCAACTTCCAAGCAGCTTTTCCGATTGATCAAGATTTTTATTCGTCTCCTACATTCTTGGTAAGTCGATGATTTTATTTTCGAATTGATCCTAAAACAAATATTTCAGGATTTACTCAATAATACACGTAATGAGGAAAATACGCACTGGTTCAAGTCGTTGAAAGATTATTATTACCGACCTGAATGGGAACTCTTCGATCTGAAGATGGATCCTGAAGAAACCAATAATATCGCAGAGAAACCATCGATGAAAAAGACAATGGCAGATTTATCTAGTCGTCTTTTGAAGTGGCAGAAGGACACCAAAGATCCTTGGTTGTGTTCTCCCCATTCTGTCTATGAAGACAAAGGCATTTTCAAAGATAATCCATCTTGTTTGCCTCTCTATAACTCAATTATTTAGATTGTGATTCACATTTTATTTCATTTGTAAAACTGTTGTTTGAAAGAAGTATCATCTTTTTAGAAATGGCATTTATTCATGAATCGGCTATGAAACCAGCGCCGTACCAAATATCTTTACTGCATGTGGTCATGAAACGATTTACATATTAATGTCTCGCATTTTTTAACTGTAACTTTATATACCACCGCCTCTTTGGACGTCATTGCAAGCGGCCTTTTTCGCCACCTCTTCGTAACCATCGATTAAGAACACATTATTTAATTATTCATTGAAAACACTAGTATTGTACTTCATTCGAACAGTTGTCCAACTAGCAGTGTTATCGATGTGGTGCCGTACTCATCAATTCTTGATCGCTAAAAAATTGACAATCACTCTCGCGTTATTTTTTTTTTGAATTTGGCTATGTAGCAATTACTTAAAGGTACTATAAGTACTTATTGTTATAGTCTTGTTCCTTGGTTACCTACATGTCTAACAAGAAGTTGAAATTTGAGTCGCGTAGTTGAAGGAAATAGTGTCTGGTATATCTCAGTAAATAGATTCGAAGGGGGCGAGAAGTACACGAACATCAGTCGAATTTAAAGCTTTTTCAACGCCGGCAAGCTGCTACATCGCTCGCACGAGGCTTTCGTTTCGTAAAGTTGTACATTTTTGGCAATTATTTAGTCTCCGGAACTATGTGTGCAAATTAACCCTTACATAACAATCTTAAGTCAAATCAGATAATAACGTGACACAACGTTAATAGACTAAGCGAATAATAACAACAATGCTTTGATACAACTCTATCACAAACGTATAGTAACTAAGCTTGTTAACGTTCAAGTAGAATTAATCAAAATAGAAGATCCTTGAGTTCATTCTACTCCAACAAGCCTAACATAAAGGTGCCATACTCTTAACAAATTTCATTAAACTGGAAATTAAATATCTCTGGCTAACAAATATTGACTCTTTGGCTTGGAATTGCAGTCAAAAATATGGCACCATGTAACAAATAAAAACTTAACATCAAACTGAGGACACTTGTTCCCCAGAAAACAAACAATCTACTATTGTGGTCAGCCTTTAGCTAGACTCACGTCTGATCCTATAAAACTTGTAACTATGCATCATCTGCTTACAGCATAAAAAAATAAAATGTGTTTTCTGCCATTGTACTTCACTTGCAGCAGTGGTGCATTAAATCTATGTGCCTGTGCTGCCAATCATAGCAATACGCTCAGTTAAATTCTTCTGGTGATTGCCATAAGTCCTAAGTAGCAGTAATTGTCATCTGATTGCAGTCGTAGAGTTGCCGCGCTGCTTCTCAGCATCGATGTATGACTCGATGCGTTTAATCATGACCGAGAGTCGGTTGGTGACTTTGTCGACGTGCTCCACAGTCGCCGTCATCTCGTTGATGCTGCGACTGTAGTCGACGATACGCAGGTGCTTCTGGTGGTTGTCATAGAGCGTCTTCAACTGAACCACCAGCCCTGCAGCAATGACGAAGCTCAGCAGCAAGAAAAGCGGGCTAGACTGCCAGGCACGGAATCGATAGCACCACATGAGGTTGGCGATCGTCGTGCATGTCGTTTCTTGTGCGGCAAAGTATGATGGTGCGTTTGTCGTATGCGTTAACTTCGGCTAAAATTACACACTTGCCATGATGTTGTATTATAATTTACGTGTAACATACAATTACCTTGTGAATGGAACTAGTGTAAGTGGATCGTGCTGCGTCGAGCTTGTCTGTGCCGCACACATTTGTAGTCGGCGCGATTAAAGTCGTTTGTAATCTTATCGGGCTGTGCAGACAGTTTAGAGAGATACTTGCTGAAGAGCGCTCTCCGGCAAGACACCGCAGCATACGACTGCAGGCAACGCAGTAGTTTCGCAATGCTGCGTCGCAGGACGCGGTTTGCGCAGTACGCAGTTACATAATTTGTGCTTTGACAAGTCTAGTTACCGCATAATTCAAAAAGACAGAAATGTTGACATGAGTATATATTTTTTCAGATGTGTCATAATCCTTACTTTATGTACTAAATAAAAGAATGTTATTGGAATAGCTGAATTATTATTCTTTCAAACAATTGACACGCTCTTCTTGCATAATTGATATATGCCACTTACAATGCAAAGTGGTACAAAAATTCAAACAACAAATCAAAGAGAACACCCAAATTCAAATAAAACGGAAAGATCTGTAAAAACATATAGAAAGCTGTGATTTTTATAGAAAAACCACAAATAGAGTTATTATTTAAACTTTGAAAAACAGAACATTTTTCAATACTCTTTTTTAATTTTTTTTCCCTGTAGAATTCAAATTTCTAATTCCTTACATGGAGATGCGTTAAATTAATACAATTTGATCCGCTTTATATACAATAATACATAAAATAACATTAAGCCTGTAAACCACTTTTATCTACCATTCTGATCCAACTCTTATTTTTACTTCCCTATGTCTACTCCTCATACTACCAGGACTCTCTTCACAAATTCTTCTTACCCTATTTGTGGTTCCCGTTAATAGATGGCATTTAATGTGCCCAGCAATTCTACTTTAGACGCAATTGTTCGGAAACTTAGATAAAAGAGCCTTCAAAGTGCGGCCTGCATTAAAAGGGTGTTTGCTCCTTGTGGCACACGCATCCTAACCCGATTCGTGGGGTATGGTTATCAAGACATACCCGGCACGTAATTTTTGTTGACGTGGGGCAGTTTCTTGTTTTCTGCAGAAGCGCCCCCTCTAATAAGATCGAAATTTGGCGCCTGCTTTTTCAAGTATTCATGTTAATTTATTTGAATTCATTCATTGTCTCGTATGTTCCGTAAAAAAATCTTGTAGACTTTTTATTGAAAAGGTTTGGCGTAGCGTAAGAACATTACAAATCTAAGTCTCTAAATTAATTTCGTTGTTCGAACTGAAATTTATTGAAATGTAATGTTTGAGAAATCAAAATATTGGATTCCAGGTAGAAATCTACATTTACTCTAAGATATTTTGAACACATGTATCCTACTTACTTACATTATACAAAAAAAATCAATAACAACGTTCACACGTACTAGCGGTAATAGCAAATAGACTACATTTTTTATAAAATTTAAAAAAACAACTTAAATACAATGTTCACAACAAGTTTGATTCTCATGGAGTAACAGGAAGTAAGAAAATCCCTTTGACGTCCATATGTGCTAGCTCTGTTTTCCGTAGTTTATATCTTTGCTTCGTTCGTTATCCTCGCGCCAAACTTGGTAATTAATATTGAAATGTAATATAGGAGAAAGATGTGTATGTATGAGATTTGCATTTATGCGGACGCCGCTGAATCGGGGGCATCAATACTTGTAGAAGGCTGCAATTAGCAATGCAGCAAGAAGGACCGCGAAAGATTTGCTCGCCTGACTGGCGGAGCCACGTTCGCACCAATCCAGGCGACATTCTTGTGCCAGATATTGCAGCTTCTGCTGGATGATACTCCATGAACATAGGCCGACAGAACATTCTGGTATATCAACTGGGTTTTCATTCAAGAAGAACATAACTTTGTACTTTTCCGCTTGGTTATCGCATCTAAGAAAGAAGTATTGCAATCAATTACAAAACACTGTGCAAGAAGTGCAAGAAAAGCCGAAAACTTACTGGTATAATATGGCAGCTAGGTTCCCTGAAAATGGTGCAATCTCACTTGTCCTCCACATGCGTCTATTATGTTGATAGTAGTTGTCTGCAGTAAGCATGTTGGTGTCCCTACGGATACCTAAAGCAACCGTTGTCTTCAGAATAGTATCCAAGTCACGGAAGTGGAAAACAGCCTTCTGTTCGCTCATATCGCCTAGGAAACAAAAACATAATTCAACTTTGTATCCTGCACTTCTTTATATGGAGTTAAACTCACCATTTACAGTACGTTCGAACCTCTCATACATATCCTTAACCAATCCACAACCCATGTTCTTATTGAGATACTCATGCCCATACCCAGATCGGTAAAAGTAGAACAAATCATCCCCATATTCCAACAATTTCAATTGCTCAGGCGTAAAAGCAGCACACCATGGAGATGGCCTGGTAACAAACCTAGAATCAGAAACAAGAACAACGTCAACAACACTGATGATTAACAGTACCCTCTTCAAGATAACCGTACCATGACTTCTCATATCTGCACAAATCATACATATCCTCAATAATGGAGTCATTCAAGTTGTAGCGGAATCCAAGGCGACGGAAAACATTGCGGACCATTTCCTTGTACTCTGGCTTCTCCTTAAAACTCCTGTACTCAGTTGCAGTTTCCTTGTTTTCATCCATTCTTTGTTGGTATGACTTACAACGAGAGTTGGCCTACAACAATACAAACTAGAATATGGACTTTTAGGAAATTATCAGCAAAAGACACACATTGTAAGCTCCTCCATAAGACCCAGATCCATACTGGGAATCTGAACCATACTGGGATCCATATGAATTGTCGTGAGTGGCAAAGGGATCATAATTCTCTGAGCGGGTATCATATCGGTTTGAATCATGACTGTAGCTGTTACCACTGTTGTATCCACTGTAACTGCCACCTCCACGAACATTAGCGTGCACGCGTTGGTAATCGCTTTCGAACAAGCCTTGGATGTATGCTTTGTATGATTCGACACTGCGATCGCCTTCACTGTATTGAAACTGTAAACAAGAAATATGTGTATGAAAACATGCTACAAATAAGTTGTTCAATTTAATAGTCCACTTACATAGTATAATTGGTCGTTGTATGGCTGGAGCAATTCACGGAGACGAGTTTGGTACCGCCGGGCGAGGTATTTGATATCATCAGAACCTTGTTGGGTCAAGCTTCCTGCCATATTATCAGAGAAAGAATCATTCCACCTCCACCTATAAATAGATATTATTTTGGCAGTATTTTCCAAATAGTCTGATGGTACACCTGGTCGACTTACATTCTCAAAATATCATAATCCTCCGCGCATAGTTTGCCCTTATCTGGGAAGGACCTACGTTCCTCATAGTTTCTTACAATCTCATCATGAATCTTCTGCAATTGTCTGTATCTATCAATTGATTGCCTATCGGGAACGCTGGTTCCTTCACGGAGGAGGCTCCAGAATTGAACAGGCTTACATTCTGCACGTTATAAAAGTCATTTAATATCTATTCCAGTGTTAGTTATTGGTACGTACGTGGGACAATATGTTGATTAGAGATCTTCCCGTAAACAAACTGGTACGGAGTTTTAGCACCAAGCTTGACATAAGGTCGCTCATCCACATTATAACAATACACTTCACAGCAATTGCCATCATCAGTACCAAATCTACTTCCGCTGCCCCCATAGGCTCCAGGACCTCCAGGAGCACTACCAAGTGTGTTATATCGAGGTGTGCTGTCTAAGAGGACATTTCTATTGGGATCACGATTTCTGTTATATGGATCATTCCTGTCTCTGTTGGGATCATTTCTATTATACTGGTCCCGATCTCTGTTGTAAGGATCATTCCTATCCCGGTTGTTATCACGGTTGTAGGGATCATTCCTATCACGGTTGGGATCATTCCTTCCATATTGGTCACGATTGTAGGGATCGTTACGATCTCGGTTGTAAGGATCGTTACGGTCCCGGGCGTACGGATCATTGTGGTCTCTGTTATAAGGGTCATTGCGATTGGTGTTGTTACGATTGTATGGATCATTCCTAGACGGATCTAGATTCCTGTTGTAGGGATCATTTCGATCATAGTTTTGGTTGTTCCTGTTATAGGGATCATTGCGGTCCCTGCTGTAGGGGTCATTCCTTTCTCGATCGTTGTATGGGTCATTTCTATCACGATTGTAGGGATCGTTAGTGCGATTGTGCCTAGAGCTGTTACGGTTATAAGGGTCATAATTATTGCGATTGTATGGATCGCTGTTCATGTTGTAGGGATCATTGTTCCTACGATATGGATCATTTGGGTCGTAGTCTTGTTGGCAGGTAGCAATGTTTACGAGGAGGACCACCACTGCACAGCAGGATATCACATTGATCTGCAACAGATATTCCTCAATAAGACCTCGATGTTCAATTAAGGATTGCATCATGAAATAGCGACATCACATCAATAAATACATATAAACGAAGTAATCAAGTAGTTAAATGCCAGGGACGCTTCCCACTTGAGCAGAACCGTAAAGTGTGTCTCGCATGCGCAGTAAGGCTTGGGCGTGCAAAATACTACGCGTTTTACGATGGTGTAACATAAACATCTCTACCTCCTCGCACATTTCATGGAAAAGCGTTCTCGGTGGCTGAGGAGTGGTGAGCAAAATTATTTTCGTTGCGTCGTGTGCGCCACGACGCTCACTCACTTGACTTATTGTGGGCACAAACAATAGTGCCTGTGGACGCTGGTGTCCAGTTACAGTTCAAATTGCACCGCAGTGCAGCGGGCAGCTTTGCATCTCGTGATTCAACAAGTGCAGCGAGGCCAACTATATAGAAGGACTCCACATCAAGGTAAGATTCCTACCTAAAACACCACATTCAAAGCCCTATGTTCCTATCGCTGATAAGAAGGAAATCTTAATGGGGAGTGATTTTAGTCCCGAGTTATTCCATGCCTGCAGTGTGTGTTCTAAATGCATTTTACGACCGTCTCAAACCACAAACATTCAAAACAAAAACCTCTGAGGCGCGTGCGCCTACGATTTTCAAACTTTCAGGTCGTGTTCAGGCCGACCGAAAACAAATTTAGAAAGTTTTTCGTTGCCTACGCGGCATACGAAATTGGGTGCATTACAACATCGCCCAGCGACATTCCAAAGCAACACCATATATATTCAGTCACTTCCACGCCAGCGACAATATTTTGTACTATAAACATCATAATATTCGCATTCTTGATTTTTAGCGAGCAACATGGCAAACCCCGGCAAATGCGTCTTCATCCTACTATGGTTAGCAGTGCTGATCTTCATCGGGTTTCTGGTTGCTGCTTTCTGTGCACCATGGTACATCCTCGTCCACTGCTTTACAGCCTGTATTACTGATTTACAAGTGAGTATCATCGAACTTTTATTCTAAACAACCGTGGTACCCCTCAGGGTGCTCTCGCTAATCACCTCACATGTTTACATTTATGAGTCTATGTCAATACCTCCAATGTTATGGTGTTGTTTCTTTTCCAGGGCATTGCCGATTTGTTACTGAAAGGCGTGCAATTCCCTCATTATTGTGCCACGAGGATGATAAATGGTGACCCCTTGTTCTAAGAGGACATGATGCCCATGTAATCTTCAATGTGTTTCATAACTTGATTTTTGATAATTTTATATGTTTAGTAAGTCATTCTTTGTATAAGTACGCACGTGTAATAATATATATTTAATGGAGCGAGGCAAATAAAATTTTGTGAAGTATTTCGTTGATTTCGGTCACGCAGTGTCCGATTAATGCAATAAATTTTGTTAAGTATCCAATGCCAGGTCTAAGGTTTTGTGAAATACGATTCTAAATACACAAAAGTACAGTAAACCGTAGACGTTTATAAAATGCGCACGTAAAATGTAGATACATGTCTGGCATTTAAAAACGCCAAGCATTACGTCACTGGTTGATGATCATGGGTATAAATACAAATGACATCATCTCACAAAACATTCAACTTGCTACAAATTACCTTCCGTAAATTGTTTATCATTAGCCCGAAGTAAATTTTAATGGCCTGTTGTAATATGTATGTAAGTATAAACCAAATATCAATAAAAGAATAAGAATTGTAAGCACTACTTCTTAAAGTTCTATTGTTTATCTGGTTGAATTTTATTATATTTACAATTTGTCGATATGACTATATTGAACCAACAACACAAAACGTGGGAGTCATTGTAAGACCTTGCACTTTCTTTCAGAACACGCAATTGTAGTTGCTTTGTGTCCAGCTTGACCACTCATGATTACCTTATTGATTATTTCAACATTTTCAACAATCGCTGCCTCCGTAAATGTTCCCTGAAGCGTTTTAAAGCCGACGACACTCCACACGCACGTCCCAATCAACTTAAAGTGGAATTCCAATGCGTGGATAAGTGTTTGCAGTAAACAACAAATGGTTTTGGAATGAAACACCGTAAAAAATTGCGCGTATCGTGAAAATTTCATGCTTAAAAAAATAAAGTTACTAAACGAACAAGGAGCTATACTTTTAATAATTTTATTTATTCACAACACGACCAATGAAAACCAAAGGGCGAATTCGTCGATGCTTTTAACACATACAATATACTATTATCTCCTAAATCCAATGTTATAATCATGGTTTGCTTCATTGCTTAGATTGATTTTTAATTCAACTCTTAAATTTTCTCACCATATTTGCTGCTTTTTTCTTCATAGCGGATAAATAAAGTGATAGAATTGCTCATTTCGCCACCAACTGGTTGTCGTATTATTATATCGTATTGAGATAAAATGTAAAAAATTTTACAAAAACAGACTAATTTCAATTAGAAGCCAGTACCCATTAGAATCTAAGAACAAACTTCGGAAACCGCACGGTGTTATAATTATGGTTTCATGCTTAGCACAACATTTCCGACAGTGACAAGTCAGTGCAGCAATGTTCAGCAATTATTACACTCAGTCCCCGCTTTGATAAACAATTGAAAATGTATAAATAATTAGCAATTAATAGTATCGGCATGCATGACTATATGATGTGGTGTGACTCAATGCATTTAATAGTTTATGGAGTAAAGTGATAGATAGGAATGCATGGTTTATGACAGACCCGGCTTGAGCGTAATGGTTCAATTTGACCATGAAGGAAAGATTTACTCGATCTGCCTTAGTAAATGACTCATTGCAGAATGCAACTTTTGCTGATCTCATTGCAATGCACATTTCAAAGTGGAATACAGGTATACGATTGCAAAATCGAATGATGCTGATTTAATCTCACGTACCGGTTTAAGTTCTGATAATTAACTCACTTTGTGTGTTGATAAAAAAGTAAGTTAATGTATTAAGTGTAATTCCAGCATTTTTATTGCTAATACGTGATTTTTGAGTGGTTAGCAAATGTTTCAGTGGCGAATTTCCCTTTCAAAGATTGTAAACAAGTTAATTACATTCCCAACTAACTTTCAAATGCTGACAACTGCTTTCACCAAAATATTCTTAAATAAAAATCAAGTTCTTCAGGTAACATTCCATTTCGAGTAATTCACGAGTTAATAGCCACTTCTCTTGCTATACTTTTCAGCAGGAGGAGAATCAGGTAGAGATGGTAACATGCTCGCCACACCTTGGAGACATACTCAACATGTTTAATTGTTGTTAATTAATAAATGGGAAAAAGACAAAATCATCGTCATGTGCTTGGTTCTTCAGGCATTGAACGTAATAACACATGCCCTATGCTAGTACAAAGTTACCTTTCCCCGCCGTGCCCTATGCGAGCAGTTTTATTTGTTATGTATGTCTTTCCAGTTTGTTGACCTCTCGGGCCCTATAGGTAAAGAGGTCCTGCATTGGACAGTTGGCACGCGGGAAATATCGAACCTGTGCTGTGCAGGTGCTCAGCGCCAACACTTTTAAAGCCCACATGAAGAAAACAAAGGGATCATTTGCCACAAAAAAATTTCGAAATGACTGAGGGGTTTATAAAATATCTTGAAGTAAGAATAATAAATGTTGACCATGTCTGCTTACAATGACTCAGATGACAAAAGGTTGCGTTTTGAGAAGTTGGATGTCAGACAATGAGTGATAACAATAAAAGTACGTGGGCATTAATTATTCCAGCCATGCACGCGATACAATGCTCAATAGCCGAAAAAAAAAGCCGTGGGAGCTTGGCTTCTGTGGTTTTGTGCATGTTGGACAGGTTGTGCAATCATAAGAGGACTACGAGCGTAATGTAGAAATGTAAATTCCTTACTGAAGAGTTGTTGAACGAGAGGCAATTCCACTCTCACCTCCCGGCATTAGAAAAATCCCACTTGTGGCTGCGAAGAGCAAGCCACTTGCAGACTTGAAGTAAACCGGTTCCGAATCCGAAGAACGGTTAATGTCCGATCAAAAAAACAACGCGAATAGTGGTGCTTCTACCATACATACCATAGAACCTCAAACCATCTAAAGGACCATCTCTCTTTTTCTATGTTGTTTACATTTTTCGAAGCACACTTAGAAGCAACTACACTCTTGGTATATTTACTTGCTCGTTAGTAAGCAGACGTGAAACGCATCAAATGCGGGAACATGTATGCAAATGGCCTGAATAACACCATACCTTGCCTGCTTCACCTGCAGGAATTGACTGCACCGCACTTAAAATAATTATCAGTGCGACAAAAGCGATTTGAAATAACGGTACTTGTTAGAATACACAAATTGACTCCTTGCTCTAAACAATTCCGTTGAGAACTCCGAGAATAACTTATGTGACCATTAGAGACTGGAAAGTGAACAACCAGTTTTGTACACGTCTCATGCGCGCTCATTGGAATTTGTTTAAAACTAGCAACAAATCTTCCACGCGCTGATGATAGCGCCATCTGCGTTTGCAACATTTTCGTTTTGTCAAACAGCAAACACGCCCAACCCCAAATTCACTCAAATTGGCTACGAAAATCGAAATAATCCAATTCTTCAACTCATCAAATCATGAACATTTAATATTAATTGGCGAGATTGCACCATTATTTACTGCAAATTAAACTAAAATCAAGTCTGTAAACAAAGAGATACGAGCCGCGCCTATTTAATGAATTCAACTCAACTCTAACATTATAACAATTGCCTTGTATCGTTAAGACCGGAGAAAAATCGATGCCTTATTTAAAAATAAGTGACTTACATTTATGTTGGTCATTTTCGCAACTAGCTGCTGGTGGAAAGCGGTGTCCAAGCTAACAAGTTTTCTTGCCGTGCCGATTTGAAACACAAGATGAACTCGCTGATTTACATACTTTGTCCCGAAGGATCACCAAAGTCCTGGATAGTCAAGCCGCGCACTGCACACCCGGGAGGAAGCAAGCAAATTGATAGCGACGGCGCGTACACCTCGGATAATGGACGGAGCAACAATCGCTGCGCTGGACGGACGCTCGCGAACTGCGCTGGAGTTGTACACAAACCCAGTAAACCGTGGCATGGGACTCACCTTACTCACCCAAGTCACCAACAATCATGCCACGACCATCAACGGACCGTTTCTCATTTACACACACATACCAGCACCCAAATGGGTGACGTTGTGTACGTCGCTGTGCTGGCTACCTATGATTATGGTATAGGTATAATGGAGAGATAGGTGGTACATATTCTCGCGTGATATATGCATGCGCAAAAATTCTATACCGTGTTGAAATTATCGCATTGCACATTGTTATCTGGAACCTGATTCGAGCAGTGGAAATCTAAATGGTGTAAACAAATGATTGTTGGATGCCTGAAGCAATGATTGGAAAGTCTTTCCTGGTTAACAAAACATGGTTACATAAGTGTTCTCATAGTTTGTTGGCAAAACCTTGAAGAACAATGTATTTACTTTAATTCCAGGTGCTTTTTAAGTGACATAACTCTTATCTCAGAGGTTTATTTAAAAATAGTGTGAAAGAATATAAACAGGTTCTCATTGAAATTGACGTTCATCAATTCTTCGCATTAAAATTCCTCCCTTAGAGTTATATTTTTCTTAATTTGATATACTAACTTTTTATTTCAAGTACAGAGAAATATTGCAATTTTGTGACAATTGTTTGTAACGTGCCATGTTTCCTGGGATACCCGCTTGTTAAATTATACTGGGCAATGTTGGTGCCCACTGATATTTTACAAATAATAATAGGCGTATGTTAAGTTTAGGGTAGGAATAAAAGTTGGTAGATACACTTTGGAGTTAGTCTCGGAAGCAAACCTTTGGGGCGAACCGGCGAACCGGTTGTTAGCCGCTTGGACACAACCAATTTATTTAGTGCAAAACTATTTTAACTATGAATTATAAGTGGAGGATTTTTATAATAATGGTAAAAAATATTATTTGATATGCAGATTTACTTTATTATGCCACAGCATAAGAAATCGTCTTAATAGTAAACTCTTCTTACATTTGTACACAGTATTTATAATCAAATGAACTTCAATTTGAAGTTTCAGCATTGTAGCTAAATATTCATTTTTAGTGTAGTAATGTAGTTTACTAGTTTTAAACAATCCACTAGTGCATGAGTATCATAGGGTCATCGGTTAACTGAGTCAATGAATTGCTGACACATCTTGATTGCTGCAAAGGACCTGGCATAGTATTAATTTGACCATCGTCTAATAAACCATAACGACATGGGTGAATGTGTCATTTAATGTCAATGAACGCATCAACTTTGTTTAATCGTTACCTAAATGTATAGCTCAGTGAAATGAGATAAATATAGTTGAAAAGTAATTAACTGAAAGTTAAGTGGTACGAGTAGTAGTCACCTTTAGATTAACATTCTTTGAATACAACAGTTTCATCGTGCTTGTGTCATGGAATGCATGACAAATCAAATTAATGACAATGATGACTGGCAATGCAATGTAGTAATGTAAACATAAGATAAATAGAATAGCGAATAAAACTAGTACCAACAAATTGTTTGCTTGGCAATTGTTTGAAAATACCTCAAGCAATTGTCACTTACAGCTTACATCGAATTTTGACCAATGCCCAATTTCAAGTCCTAAGCTCCAACTTGGTTTTGGTTGCAATAAAATTGGATCGTGACTTGGCGACCAAGACTTTTCCACATTTAACATACAACTCTACCATTTTAGTGAAAGTCTGCATCTTGACCTTAGAACTTGTCTATGAAATCTAACTGAAGTCATATATTTCCTAAGCCCAACCAAAAAATTTTACTACCCAATTGTGTAGGTAGTAGATACTAACAATCTAAAGAAAATGACACTGAAAAAACCGTGAAACATGATATTGCTAGTATGGTACTTTTAAACAATTACTAAGAAAACAATAGGTTGGAACCCGTGGTCCAACAGAAGCGCCCAACATATATTAATATTAATAAGAAGGGCAATGTCAAGTTGACTCAGGATTGAGTTGTGGGGTGCGGTAATCTTGGGCGTTTTTGCCAATGAACTTTTTGACCCACTTTTACTCCATGAAATTTTACTTATCTAACGATTTCTATGGTTTTTACCAACATGATAGATTAAGCTCATCCGCATTACAACCACTTCTTGGCGTTAATAGAAATAAATGAAATTACAATGGTAATGGAAAGTAAAATCTACCTGCAATTGAAAATCCTTCAATGATAGTGAATTACTGAAAGCCAGTCACTAGCATGACTATTAGACATCATTACCATTAACTTGTCATTCTTTAGTAAACTAATTAAGAAATGCGTAGTATTAAACGGTTAATAGTAAGATTAATGCTAAATATGTTAATTATGCAAACTAATTAAATCCATACGTTAACAATAATTGCCCACCTATGTACGTTTCCATTTCAACAACTTCCGTGGTTTGAGATGCTTTACAATAATTAGTTGATTTAATCAACTAGCTGATGTTCTAAAAATATTCTTCCTCGTGTAGAATTGACCAGAAATCAATAAGGTTTTATTTTTAGACACGCAATGGTTGCATTTGTTTTGTCTGCAAAAATGAGTCAAGCACGTAATGTTCCAAATAACGCTTTTAACATAGTATTAAAATACTGAACAATAAACATTTATAACTTCCTGTTATAACAAATGTAAAATCACTCTCTGGATAAATTCGCATTTAAGGATGCGAATTTAAATTTTTAACTTGGATCTCAGCTTTAAATCCAAGAAATAATATCAAACACAACACAACTTTTCAGTTGCAATTGTAAACGTTGCAATATTAAATATTAGTACTTTATTTTTCACTAGTGTTGGGTTCAAGTTGGAGTATTCGGAGGAACTGATGAGACGTTGCTTTCACATCTAAGAATGGAGGTAAAATGAAGAAGGAACCATTCTTTCCACAGCTAACCGTGTTGATATATCCAACAATATACAAATTATTGCTTTAAATTTAATATAATAAGGTATCATAGAAAATCGATTTTTCTCCTCTTCTCAATGAGAGAGGTGTGGACCATCCGCGTTCAAGATAAACATATAAAAAACCAACAACCACGTCAACCCCAAGGCGAGTAGGGTATATGTCAAATAAAGGTTGTGGGCAAATATTTACATAGTAGGTGCTGTGAGCTAATTATCGTGGCCGGGTGCTTTTGTCGGCAAACCGTGGTCATCGGCTTTGGTCAATCCTGCAGTTTAGATAGGAATGCAGGATGGGTAAGGTTGTTAGATCAAGAATGAGTAAGGGTTTATCTTCTTCAACATTTGCCAGTGACACCAAATAAAACTCTTTCCTAAGAAAACGTTGTATAGAAGAATCAACGGAAGGTTCAAAACTAATATTTAGTATTTTACTTCATTTGAAGTGTGTTATCAAAGCCACACACCATTCTATACATCTCATCATTAAGACATTCCACTTCCACTTTTACACGCATGTTTTGTAATCACATGCATTTAGTCATTTTTGCCGTTTACTTCATTTGGGAACATAAAAATATGCTGCGTGGGCCAAAATAAAATTTCTTCCCTGGTGGGCCTTTGACCTTCTCTTCCTCTGAAAAAATATTATAAATATTGTGAGATTTGACACATTTCTTATAAACGATGATATGATAGAAACAAAGAAATCACGGAATAGTAAAATGTTTCTACCCTCATGCAATCTTTTCAGTTGCTAAAGCTTTTTTTGCAAATTCAACATAATGTGCTCAATGCTAATACTGACTTGCACTATGATTAGTGAATGTCAAAAGGTAGAAACCATAATAATAGATATACTTACAATATAATGCCAATATTTACTAATGCCAGAATTTAGAATTGGGCAGACATACATGTCAAACTTTCCAATTCACATTTTAATTTAGGACTAGGATAATCCATCACTTTAATAGCCCTATGCACGTTTAGCTGCTTTGGCTACTTTGGTTTTTATCTGGTTTGGAACAACCTGCTGCCTGGGCACCCAAGGAAGGCACCATATTCAGAGAGGCTTCAGGGAGCATGATACTTTACGCACGACATCTAGCTGCACACTTCATAATCGTACCATATAAAATTGAACAGAACACAATTTATTCACATCACCCGGAATTATCCTTAATACATGATGCCCCACCTTTCCACGCAACTACTGCACAATTTGATAGTGGTCAGGAACCGTTCGGAAAGCCATGGCCGAAGGAAAGTTACTTCTTCAGTGAGTGTGTAACCATGTCCGCCTCTGAAAACATTCTAATATTTCGAATTGGCATGTTTCAGTACACATATTGCATAATTACATTCCAAGCAATCTTGTAATAGTGTTAAAATACATACCCTCTTTCAATCTCAAGGTGCGTAACTATTCTTAGTAAATTGTGATGTATTTGATGATTGCAACATTCTGATAATAATTTTATGAAAATTACAATGATGGACACTAATCACTAATTATATGGGTGCTGTTATGGTGCTTGTTTTTTATGTTGTTTGGTGTGAAACTTCTTGGGGACCCAAAGTAAGCTAAATTCTTCTTGATATGTTAGCAGGTAAATCGCAGGAGTAGCTTATCAACTCTTCTTGCATCTCAGCAGAGGCATTACTGATCTAAGGATTTAAGTAAACTGCTTGGAGAAAAAAACAACTTTTCCTAAAACATCAACTTAAATAAGTTACGAGAAGAACTAATTAATCTATTTGTGGATACAGAAAGTTTTTGACTTCGAATTCTACTGTTTGTAGTTGATATGGTTTTCAAAATTATTGTGCAAGTTTCATAGTACCCTAGCACATAAAACGTATAATGTACCATTGATGACGTCAAACCGATCGTGATAATAAAAGTCGGAGTATCAACTTCCTGATTAAAATTAACACCAGCAGCGAGTGCAATTTTATTGATAATATACAATTTGCATTCAATTAGCATTCTATGTTGATATATGAGAACACCGTCTGCACTTTAAAAATTTTGTTGATAGTAAAATAAACAAGGGGACGTGCTTCTTGGTAACAAATCCGGATAAAGCCCTTTACAAGCAGATGTACTGGTTTATGTCATTGGAATTATGTTATTACACTAAACATTAGCATTTTTTTATTTAATTAACAAATATTATGTATAGCTAGTGCTCACAACGTCAATGCCCTAATTTAATTCAAGTAAAGTATTTAAAAAATTAGTACGTTCATTTCCTATAAAAACAGATAGAAAAATAATTTACTCATCAATATTGACAAAGATTCATAAAAATCTTGCAAATCTTGTAAAAGTTGCATTAATTATCCCGAAGTGTGAATAATGCTCTGCGTAAATACTGATATGGACGTTTAGGGTAATCATCTTCATCATCCGAACTAGTTGTGCAGTCCTCTGGTGGCAGTGTGTCTAATGTACTTTCGTCAACAAACATCTCATCCGTGCATGCATGTAGTCTTGAAGTGAGTTCTTTTGGTGTCCATCGATACTCCAGCTCAGCCTCCATGTACAGTCGTTCACTAGTTGGAGTGTTTGGGGGTGGTATCATACCATGGTTATCCACTGGCGAAGGAGGTCTATAGACTGTGACGAGAAAGTAGTTTCAATTTACTGAAGGGAGAATTTTGTTTATTACTTACCGACCCGGTGGACCGCCCCCAATGAGAGTTGTTTTTCGATAAAAGATGATCCTCCAGCGCATGGATCAATATCGCTTTCTGAAGAAGTTTCTGTCTCATCCTCTGAGGACTCTGGGGAGTCAGGTTGCAACTTATGGGGTACTAAGGCTAATTCCCGAAGATTTACTTTAAAGCATCCACCCATGGTGCTGTAAGGTGTGTTAAGGGGTGGCAAGGTCCTCGGGTCGGGCCTTTTGCGCGAAATACCTGTAAACATCACATCAATACTTTCTGATTAAACTTATTTAACTTTTCTGAAATATACCAACCCACCTCCCACCACGCTCGCACACATTTCTTCGATATTATGTTACAATGCAAGTGAATATTGTGAGTAAACATGACATTAAACTTTAGATATGCATTATCTTAACGATTCTAACGATGATCAAGATATAATATCAGAGCACGAATTGATAAAAGGAGTAAAGCTTTGTTGGTCCTGGGTTTCCGCGTTGCAGTTTTTGCCAAAAAAGGCAAAATTCAGCTGCATCCGGATTTGCGTTTCACTTGTGGAAATTGCACTTCAAAAGTATAAATCTAAACGTTGATTTTTGACTATCGATTAATTTGCCACCAAATTGTTTTTGTCATCGATAGCCGCCATTTTAATGGCTTCGTCTATGTCTAACTACAAACATATCAGAAACTTACCAGATTCCGTAGCATCTTCCGGCCGTCTCTTTTGAGACGTAGATGCGGGGTACATTTCCACTGAAAACATATAAATCAACTACGAAAGGCAGAAGAATATTTTCACCCGAATACGTACATATGAATACGTTCTAAATACAGACTTGTCCATAGAAAAGCCAGGTGTTTCAAAGAGGGATTCCAAATTTACTACTAAATACTTACCCTCCTGTGTCCTTTCCATTGGCGAATCTACTGGCTTTTTGTGCCGCATCGTCCGATCAACGTCTAGTTACAACTGGTAGACACGACGAGAGCGGGTAGTAATCGTATTAATAGTATAAACAAATGATTGTTAACGCCTACTAATATATCGAACACCGTAACTTAATGTAAACTTTTCGAACAATTAACAATCACTTAATAGACGTACCAAAACAAAAATCTCTGAAATGCCAAAGGCTTTGATTTTCGGCCGGACTTTAACGATACAATAAAATTTCGCGAATGAATGAGAGTTTCAAATGCGACTTGAGCGAATCTTTGAAGGTACGTGAATATTTGGTTGCCTAAGGAATGAAAGAGCAAGAACCAGTCATCCGCAACGAGACCCAAAATAAACTGCGATTTGTAGCGATTCACATCTTAGCCGAATCAGAGAAATTAGATAAAAATACTTGTTCCATCTTACTGCCACCGGCATTATTTGTCACAGAATAAGGCTTTCAGCGGCACAGGGATGAATACAGACACTATTGACATCACAAAGTCACTAATGTTTGCGTTTGATTCCTCCGTGTTATCTCATTATTTTGAAAACCATTCAACCTTTGGCTTTGAAACATTACCAAAATAATTTCAGAGAAATTTTATATCAAATTAATATCAATTGTAACAGAAAATTTCTAAAATTGAAGAAGCATTTCCTGTCGCCTGATACCTACATACCATTTCTTCACAAATCAATAACTATCAAGTCTAATAAATAGTCTTTTCCATATAAAACGGTAAACATCTCAACCGGTATTTACTTCTCATATAGAAACATACAATATGGAATAAATAGTAAGAAAAAATATCAGTGTAAATCAATACTACAGAGTTGAATATGAAGCTAATTAGATTTTATAACATTATTCCGTGAAAAAAATCCAATATTAGTTAATAGCACTGTAAAAACTGCTTCTTGAATTTGTACAAAAAAATCCTAAGAAAAATTCTTTCAGGATTGTAGATAAAATCACATCATGGGAAGGGTATCTTTAAGGGAGCTGGATGGTGATGCCCCCTTCTAAAAATGAAAATGAAATTAATGGAAACCAAGAAAGTATCATGAATTGCTCTTTACCGGAGTAACAATTGTAGCAATGGCTTCAGGTGAAGCAGTCACTTTGCTGAGCTTTGGGTCCTTTGGACTTGTAGATGCCCCAGGCAAATTGGGAAGCGTGAATTCATCTGGTGCTTTGATTTTCTTTTCATTGTTACCGAGGGTACTATTAGGTCCTAAATGTAGCGGTTCAATATTTATGAATAGATCATGGATAGAATATCGTTCAACTTTCTTGGAAACAATCGATGTGCTGTATGCCTTGGAGGAGATTGGGACATCCCCCACATTTTGGGCGAGGAACTTCTGCAAGTTGGAGGTTGCAATACTGCGACGCATAGGAGGAGGTGACTTCTTAGATGGTGGCGGATGACAGTTCAAGCTGTAGGTATTCCCAGTCTCGTCAGAAGTGACTTTAAATGTAATCACTCCATCGTGGGACTTACTGATAATCGATGGGCTGCCAAAACTACTGGCATCCTGAGTCTTGCTGGACTTCAAAAAAGTCAATCCTGTCTTCTCTCTGTACGATTTCTGCGGAACATAATGCTGAGGAGTAAGCCCATGTTCATTATGATGTTCTTGGTGATGAGAATGTTGTGACTTCGTAGCATCAAGCTGGTGACATCTGAATTTTCTTTTGATGTGACCCTCCTGCACGGTCATTTTCCACTTCAACGGCTCAGCGACCGGAGTTGGTTGTGATGTCCTCTTCTTCGCATAAGCAAGGCGGGCTCGATCAGTTGAATGAAGCACATCAGTTTTGAACTTCCTCAGCAAAGGATTGGCATTGAACTCAAGAATGACTTTATCCCGCAGTAAAGGTAAAAATTTGTGTGCGAACTTATCACTATTGAAGTAAGCATGCTTTAAAAGATCAGTACTGCTAGATCTGTTTGTGGGGTCCATGTGCAAGCAGTTAATGAGGAAACTGATGGTCTCCTCTGGCCATCCTTGGCAAGAGGTCAATACTCCAGAAAATTCGGTCGTAGTACAATTCTTGGCCATCCCGCGCAGTTGGGAGTTCTTCGACATGAGGTCTAGGTGACGTTGGCACGGTTTGCCGACCTTTTTCAGGATTATGAACAGTTGGTCAATGTCACTCTCGCCGGGAAAGAGTGGCTCTCCAGTGAGCATCTCGACTAAAAGGCAGCCGGTAGCCCAAATATCAATAGGACAACCATATTGCTGTTCCCCGACGAGTAACTCCGGTGCTCTGTACCACCTTGTAGCAACATAATCGGTGCAAGGTTCCATGGCAGAAGTCATGACTCTAGCAAAGCCAAAATCACAAAGCTTTACGACTCCATGGATGGAGATAAGGACGTTCTCGGGTTTGATGTCACGGTGGACAATCTAAAATTGTAAATATTATGTCTACGCTGTCTAAGAGCGGGGTAAAAAATAAACACACATGATGCGAATGACAGTAGGCCACTGCCCTTAATACTTGAAATACCCTCTGCCTAGTTTTCTCATGGCCTAATCCACCATGACTTTTGTCAATTTCATCCAGAACTGTACCCTCCAGGAATTCGAACACCAAGTAAAATCGTTTACGATGACGAAATGCGTCAAGTAAGGTGACCAGATTTTCATGTTTCAGTTTCTAAAAGAAACAAGCATCAATAAATAATCAATTTTATCCTTTCGAAATAAAGATCTTGCCTTCAGCATGCGAATTTCTCTCAAGGCCATCTTTCTGACAGCAGCATCATCATCAGTTTCCAAAAACTTCTTGATCGCAACAAGTTGATCCGATTCCCGATGACGACATTTCATCACCAACCCATAAGACCCCTCACCCACAACAGAGATCTGCTCATACCTATCCATACCGCAACAAAAAAATAATCTGAAAAACAGGGGCACGTTGTAGCAAATAAAGTTGAAACAAGGAAACAATGCTAATGAAATGGTCAAGCATAACGGGCAGTGAACCGCCGTAAACCCGCATTGGGGGGCAGCTATGTAATGGGCGTTCTTGTTGTTAAGGCGACCGTTCAGCTGGACATTATAACACAACTGAAGAGAGGCGGCACGTGGGGCGGTCCAGTTAGGCTAAGAGCAATGACCGCGCATTTCGTACATGCTTCCCAACTATTTTACATGCAAAAGCTGAATAAAAGATGTGAAACGTCACAACGTGCATTCAATCTAATTAGTTTTCCGAAGCACTAAGCAAGGTATATGTGTGCATTATCACTGCAATCAATTTTAGTCCAAACACGTGCTCAACTTTGACCTTTTGTGAACATTTCGCGCGGAAGTCATGCAATTTCTTCGAAGTCCATTCCCAATGCGATATAGAGCAATGCAAAAAATCGAATGTTGACAAGGTAATTACCGCCACAATCACAAGTTGCACGTGGACAATTTAACCTAAATTACAGCTCGCCACTAACGTAGTATATGCAACAATTTGTTGCAAATTTATTACTAAGGTATATCAATTACAAGGAATTCAGAATGAACATGATGTGCCCCTATGGTCTCATCCAGCATTGATTTTAATGTCAATGTGAGTTTATATAGGCCCGGCGTTCGCGGTTTAACAGTTCTGAAGCTGAATAGTCTGAATGATTACCTACCGACCGGCAGAAATCGATTTTTCCACATAAAGCGACAAATTCTATTCGTAAAACACTCACGAGCTTGATGACTTGCCATAGAATTTTTCAAACCGCACACTTGCAGCGGATTCTAAAATTGTTCATATTGGTTTTTGTTTCCTTTTCAGAGGAAAGACAATAGAACTAAGGGGAGAGGGGAGTATTTACGAACACAATATTTCAATTGTATGTTTGTTTAGGATTCAGTAACGCGCAAACAAATCAAATCGCGCACGAATGTGAATTATGAGAACGAAAACGACAAATCGACTGATGAAGCCTAAGCATCAAAAGGCACGAACGGTTTTCGCAACTGCAATAGAAACCACGTGCAGGCAAAAAAAAAAATGCCTCACATGGAAGAGATAGAATTGTTTGACTCACATCTAGTTTGCAGTGTGCTGGCATGTAAGAAGCTCTACTTGCACTTTTCAGCGAGTTATTGAACAAGTTTGAAGTAAGTTTTGTCAGAACTTAAGAATACAACATGAACGAGATTGCACTCCACATGTTAACCCACACCGCCTGCTTGCGGACGACTGAATACCCGATGTGCGCGATGCAAGAAGGAATCGCCGTCGTTTGTTGTGACCGTCGTCGGGGAGCAGGAACGCACGCGAAGCCCTATCGAAAATTGTGATGTCGTGCGGCGGCGGCGCGCGGTTTCGTGCACGCGTTTTCCACAGGTGAAACCTCGCCGCTCCCCACTAAGCACCTGTGCTCAATTATGAAACACGGTGCGTGATACTGGCAGTGCATTTTAAAATTTCGTTACTGTGCTGCTATGCTCTACGACAAACATGAGGAATGCTGGGGATGAATATTTCATTACAACCAAACACCATGAATTTCGGCGAGCAATGTTGATAATGTTGTATATATGGGGATTAATGCATGCAAAAAATACAGGTGTGGGTAAGAATCGCAAATATAAAAGAAAATATATATATATAAGATACTTATTTCACGTAATGCATGAACATACCCCTCAATGAAATGGAAAAGTCGCCCCGCAATGATGATGAAATACCGGGAGAAGCTTTCAAATAAAGTGGATGATAATTTTTTCGTTTTTTTTTTTTTGATTGTCAGTGATGACAGATGAGATGATTTTGATACAACACAGCTAGAATTTTTAAAAGTTACCATAATATGATAATGGGGACGTTACAAACAATGGCATTTCCAATAACAATTGTAGTAAACTGAATGCTTACATTTTTAAAGACATTCCATTATTAACCCTTCGTTTATTTGAAAAAACTTTAGAAAAATTGATGGTACGTGTTTCGTGTTGGTACAATTGTTTCAGTTGGCATTATTGACTCCCACTACTTATACCCAATCGAAATAGTTTCGCGAATTCCCGTGGATTTGACTAATCACAAACGGATTTGAGTGGAAATCCCCGCACATCCACTCTGTGCTCTGACACAATATAAGCATCCTGGTTACTTTTCCCCAGGTACGTCCCAAATATGACGAAACGGCCCGTAAGAAATTTTTTTCGATCCAGGAAGACTACGGAAATAACAGCGCTGGTAAGCTAGAAAAACTCTTCATTGGGACAAACTATTGGTGACTAAATAACGTGATAATAATGATAACTGCTACCCTGCGCAGCATTTATCCATAGTTAACTTTCTAATTGTTGTTGCTTTGTTTGGTAGTCCTACAATTAGCATACCATCAAATTTAAGAAATTCCTCGGTTTGACCCTACCCTCTTACATGCTACATTCGTTTTTTTCCATTGCAACTAAATTTTGTCAATGCGATATTGTAATGAAAAATTCCAACTGAATTTTATATAAAAATATCGCAGATACGAAGACTATCTGTCTACATCGAATTATTATGTTTATAAAGCTGGACCAGGTTGACAGACAAAATACTATTTATGTTTTGGGTAGCTGACAATCTAACCCTTCAGATTCTAATAATTAATGAGTTCCCTTTTGAATGTGGAGTAACACCGTGAAATATTGTGTGTCTCACATCTATGAGACACTTATTTCTATGATTAGATAGACTTACCCCTTGAAATTTTATTCAATTTGCACCACGATGATGGAATTTTAGGAACTACCTGAAAATTATGTGGGCGAAGCAATGATTTTTAAGTTTCTATCTGTCAATAATGTCAGAAGCGTGGTTTTAAATTTAGGCTGCGTAGCCAAAGAAGTTTTATTACTTCAAACGGTTTATGGACAAATAATGTTTAAGCAGGTGTAATAATTTTGGTCATAAAATGAAGATGAAATCGATAAAAATGGTTTAAGCAACTGAACCTACATACTTTGTTCGGTGCAACGAAACCCATGTTGCATTTTATGAAGAGTATAAAATCACTCCAGATGAAATACGATCAAGAACATTAAATTTTTTCTGCTTGTTAAGAATTTGTTATTGTTCCGTCGCTGCGAACGTGACTTTCGCGAATGCATTAATATATTTATTGTTTGTTTAGCTGTAGGAACAATTGCTCCATTCAAATGGGCCGGTGTACCACGAAATGTTATACTTTATGGATGTTTTCATTGGATCGAACTTGCCCGTTCCTGCGTCACCGTTCGAATCGCGTCAGAAATACGGTCTTATTCCTTAAAATTTTCTAAACAATTCCTTCAGTTACATACGTCCCTTGCATAAACAAGGTAATGATTCTAATTACTGGTCGTGACCGCTGCAAATGCACAAGGACAATACCGTCTTGTAGTTATCGAGATACATCCAGTAAAATATAAAATCACCTTAATCAGTATTAGCTAATAAATTAATTAATAACGTCTTGACGTTATGAAATCTATCTAATACACTCATTTCTCCGAAATCAAAATTTAATTAACTCCTATTGCAGCCATCCAATTAATTATAATATTTCAGTTCAAATTATGACAAATCAGTATCCGCGGTGATGTCGCGGCAGGCGCCGGTCATTCGCGAAGTCGCGCGATAATTTGCGAACTTTGCGTCCGACGTGAGCGCCGCAAAACCACTTAGGTCTAATGGCTGCGAATCCTGGAAGCTGTATGACAGTCGACACTCCACCACCGCACGAACGACATCTATTGCAAGTTACTCTTCTCAAACAGAATTCCATGTCTGATCATTAGAAACATCACTATTAGAAACACTGATTTCTTATACAAAATTCAACTCAACCGCACAGATTCCATAAGCAGTAAAAAGTAAGCAACATCACATCTCCCATATAAACCAATGCAATTAACCTCTATTCAAGAAATACAATATACTCCAATATAACTTCCAAGGGAACCAATGTAATTTGTAAAATAATAACCATACGCATCTTTCATATCAAACTGAAAGGCAACGTGCGTAAAACGTTAAAACGACATCAAAGATCAGTAAGTGTCAAAGTAAACTCATCTCTATACCAAATATGTTCTCAATATGATTTACAATAAGCCCTGCATACTTTCAGTTGTTGGGCGCTGAAAACGGTAACGCTATTCCAATCAACCACGCCACCTAATTCTTACTTGTGCCACAGCATTCAACAACAGATCCACCTTCGTCAAATTTGCACCCGCCACAATACTCTCCATCTGCTTTCATCCTACGCAGTAAATAACTACTGCAAATGTCTACCGAGTCTACCTGAGCTGCATCTATGCTGAAGTGGGATGGTCCACCAGCCCAATCCCAGCACAGCCCCTAAAATACATACAACACCCCCTTGCACTGCAAGAATATGTGCTGTTTGTATGTACACTGTTTCAAAATTTATTTTAAGGATTGAGAATTGTGTAACGTGAATTGGAGAGATTGGGCATGGTTCATCTTAATTCACTCTGAGCCTACCCATCTCCATATACAATGAGGGTAAGATCCACAGATCCACTCTAGAATTGGGATTCCTATCGGCTTACTATACCTTTCCGAATACAATTGACTAAAATATTGTCAGTTACAACGGAGTTAATCAAAATGTACGGTTGCAAATTCTTTTGGAATAAAAATCACATTCCACTTGAGCCGATTTTGATACTTTTCCGTGCAATTAAATCGTACGTTAACAAAGTTGTTTCACTCTAATTGGTGGGATTTACATAGTCTTTACTTATAACAATTTCTTAGGGAAAATGTTCACATCTTTGACGATCCCAAAGATGTCTTTTGGAAGGTTTGGGCAAGGTATTGATTTTGACGAGAATTTGATCACCTTGCTGAAATAAATTTTTGATGAGATGAGATCTGTGCTCTTGCTGCCGGTCGCGACATTATATATTACAGAAAATTAGAAAGTTGATTTAATTTTTCAATTAATATCACATGTTCTTGCATCTGCATGGATGGGTGACAGGTCACATAGTCCTTGTTTAAAATTTTATTATGCACAATAATTGCCCAGAATTTCCACTTTGATATATGTAAACTTAAAATCTGCATATTACAACAAATAAGAAATCAAATATTAATGCGTCTGTGAATGATAAAATCTGGTGATAGGGACTAATTGGGATATATCAGTCAATAATGACTACAATAAAAACACCTTATTGTTATGACTCACTGAATGATCCAAATAATCTTTATTTTTTATTCCTTTGCACTTCATTAACATTGTAAAAACAAACACTTTTAAATACATATTGTACAGTATCAATATATTCGCAACGCAGAGTGAAAACATTTGCTCTTATTTATTATACCATCACGTTGCAACTCAAATTGCAGGAGCAGTGACCAGAACACTGAACGCAACCCATATTAACTAGATTAAGGTAACAATCATTTTATACACTAGTATCATAGAATTTTATATCCATATCGGTTATACACGGAGATGATTTAAGTAGATGGGATGGTAGGTTGCTCTAGATTTGATTAAGTTCATACAGATTAGATCATATTCTATGTAAGGCAAACACTATCTTCCCATAGTGAAAACCTGGCCTTTTAAGTACCACAATTTAAATAATTTTTATGGGAAATAATGCGTTTACAATTCACTGATTTTCAATCTCGGTGCGAAATGTTTTGTTCTACATTTTGTTCAGTTTGCAACAGAATATTAAGTGATATTGTTTAGAATAAATACGAATGCACTGATCGGATTTTCACTCTCTCACTTCCAAATCTCCAACTAGTTGGATGTTTTCTCTACTCTGCATTACACGTGCTTCTTGTACGCCAGGCACGCTCCAATTAGAAAAATAAAGAGCACGATAAGCAGTAATCGCTACACATTCTGGTATATAAATCGCCGAGATTGACACTTGCCAAGTGCTCCGAGTGCTTGGTAAGCATGTACTACCTGCAATCTGGCTTCCGCCTAGGCGCGTTAACGATGCCAATATTATATCAATATATCAATGTATGTAGCTTAATATTTTACATGATTAATTATGGCTTTGTTGCTGTAGCAAGAGTAGTAGTTTAATTTCTTCCAATATTGAAGGTGTCCCATTGGCAAAATGAACCAAAATTTCAATTCGAATCATTCCAATAGAAAAGTGGAACCGTTTGAAAATACTAGGCTTGCTAATAGTCAAGGTGGAACTGAATTGGTTGTGAGACACCTTATTTTAGCACAGCCAACATATTTTGAATCCAACACAAGTGAATGTAATCAGTATGATTTGTCAATTACAATCGAATCTCATTGTGTTCAATCTATAGTGATAAACACTCAACTTTGATTCATATTCAGTAAGATGATTATGCCTAGAAATATAATAGTCTGTTGGTTAGTGAAGAATTAAATAACAGGTGATGGGTTTGCCCACCCTAACAGAATGATTATGTCCGGGACAAGCAGCATGATTTACTGTATAATCGTATTTGGACAATAGCCGTGTTCATGGCCCGAGCAGTAGATCCTCGGTGAGTGTGAGCTGTCCCATATTCCAGGCCCACATCGCATGCAGAGACCTGACAACGAGCAGGGTATTTCTCGTAGCTGACGGAATTGGTGGAGTAATCCACGAGCTTTTCTTGCAATCACTTCTCCATCCATATACATAGCTACTCAAATAGAATAAGAATGTTTTATGATTCCAAGTAAGGGTGATGACGTCGTATGGACACTTACCTAGTGAGCTAAAATGTAGAAGCATTTCATCCGCGCGGAGATCTTGGGCTATCACATCATCTGCATAGACACAGATAATGGCCAAGCAGAGGAATAGATGGAAGTAATCAGTCAGGTAATTCGCCCAACAAGCTTCCCACATTCTCAGAGCAACTGCTTCGGTAAATTCCCTCTTGAAACATCTGAAATGTAAGCTAATTAGTAATGAATACCAGGTTGTGTAACAAGCTCTATGAAAATATCTAACAGTAGTATCCAACGATGGCAGAAGAGTAGTTCGTTGGCATCCTTGTGTTTCTGCAGGTGATCATGGAATTTAGGCACCATGATCTGTACCAGTTCTCGGAGAAACTTGAGAGATCTATCCATGTCTTTATCCGTAGGTGTTGCAACAAATACTGCTCTTTGCATCAAGCCAACAAAGCACCAGAAGGCAGCAACTTCATCGCGAAGTTCAAATAGTACAGGGGCGAGGAGATCACTCATTCCTTGCGTGTAACTATATAAAACAAAGAAAACAATATTTGCATCTGTCGCATAATATATGTCTCTTTCTTAATACACACCCTAAGCCGGGATTATAAACAGCATAATTCAACAGTATATTCTTCATCACATCAAGGTTTGGATTGTTCTCCCCAGCAAAGAATGGATTTCCACGATCTGTACGCACCACATCTTTCTCAACTACACTTTGAACCTTTCTTTTAAACTGGCTCAGATAGTTGCCAGTCATGTCCAATCTACGTCGAGTGATTTCTTCGTACTCCTGCCGACGTATATCAGCAATCTGTATACGTTCAAGGTAAGTACTCTGGTAAGGGTAACAATGCAGCAGAAAAGGCCACACTTCTTTGCGCAAATTTCGGTCCATACCAGTGAAAAACACGGCTTTTCTTAAAGTAAGATCATCTTCAAGTTGGCCTGTTTCGTTAAAAAGAGATCGGAACATATCCTCAGTCAGTTTGGGGACTTGTCCCTCTTCTGGATGCAGCTCTAGAGCTGATACCTCAGCGCGACATACCATAAAGTGACGATAAGGTAGATTTTCTTCTGGCCCTAATGCAGACACAAAATTAGATCACATTTAGATAATAGATTAGCTAGAAATACCTTTTGGGTACTTAATGTTGTGTAACAATGAGTGCCATTGATGCAAAACTTGCGCCAGGTGATCAAGACCTCCATGATGAAAATGTAAAATTTTATACTGGCTTTCTCTAGATGCTACAACCAGTTGTCCGCAGGTACAGTTGGCGTCGTTGAAAAACATTCTCAACGAGCGCATTTGTGACAAATCCACGCTGAAGCGTCGACATTTGTGCTGATTCTTGGTTGGTAAAATTGGCGAACAAGATGCACTATCGGGAAATGTCAGATTGTGTTTCTGTGCAAGGAATTCCGGACTGAACCAATTACATTGGCTATCATTTGATGTAACTGATTCAGACCTGCTGAACTCGAACTTCTCCAAGGACTCGCCAATGTCCTTCACACTGTCCGGGGTGGTAATGATCTCAATGTCAGGGTTGGATATCTCCACGTTGATGTTAATAATTGAATTCTTCTCCAGACTATCTGTGGAGCTCACTGACTCTTTGTCAGTGTCATTAATGTAATTCAAAAAGGGATTCGTGCTCTTAAAGTCGGTGTGAATGCCATCCGCGCTGCCTACACTTAAAGGGCGGTTGTCATCACAGGAATCCAACGAATTTAGACTCTCTACACTAGTCTGTTTCGAGTAGTTGTAGACATTCCTATTAGGCGACGGCTGGAGCGTATGTGGGCACTTCCTCAGCGTGGTGTTGGGTATCCACGTGAGCATCAGTGTTGGGCGCTTGGCATCGTTATATTGATCGATGAAGATCTTAGTTGTGACAGTGAGGTAGCCGGGATGATGCAGCACGTCTGTGTCTTGCCTCATAATTGCTGGGGGATGTACGCATACGTTATTTTTGCAGAATAGCACCTCGTTGTCCTCGTAAGTACCCATTTTTTCTTCTTCCCCATCCGCACCCAGGATGTAAGTAGACGCGCGACGTAGTATGCTACCCAGCGGCATTTTCACGAAAACTCCGCGATAATTATGAGAAAAAGTCAGTCAAGATGACAAAAAGTCACGGATGATTTTCTTACAAGATTTCCACCCTTCGAATGCTTCTAAAGAAGAAGTTCAGGTATTAAACGAGACTACACCTACACGTACGGTTATTTAATAAAATTTCGCAGCGTGCACTCGCACTACCCAACACATTTCGCGCAGCAATCGCAGGACCTTATCTTCTCTACCATATTCGCTCTCAACTGCGGTTTCAACCCACACTCGTGTTATTGATTTTTCGTCGCGCTTTTCGCGTCGTGCCGTTCATCGACTTGTGTGCGCCGCAACTGCTTTTCGACACGTATTGGTGCTTGGTGCTGACTCTGCTGCGTTCATATTTAACGTTTTGCATATCGGAATGTTCATTGACTTAAACTGCTTGTTATGCATTTACTGAAGCGGGACATACGCGATAAATTGTTTAACTAGGTCGAGGGACGTTCAAACTTCCCGAACTTTATGTGACTGCTAATGACACTTTCCACATTCCGATCGCAAGAACGCTAATGCACACCTAATACAAAAGAAATTACAAAGAACACATAAAATAAGACAATACAAACACAGCATATTTTTTATATATTCTATTATTTATTCAGTTGAACAATGCCGAAGGGACAAATATTATTATTCAGACAAGTTACGCATTGTGGCTTCGATGGTTGACAAACTTGCTGCCCAAATCCAACCAAAAGATGATTCACTTCCATCCAGAGATGCTGTGGTAACCAGTCCTCTAACTGCTTTCTAGTTCCCTCCGGAGTTTTAGACTGTGCCCAACCCATTCTATTAGAAATACGATGTACATGGGTATCCACACCGATACCGGTGACTTCATTCCAAGCGGTTTTCATACATAAATGGGCCATTTTTGGTCCAACTCCCCTCAACTTACAAAGATCCTTCACTGTTCTGGGAATGTCACCATCATACTCTTCCTTGATAATTTTTGTAGAATCCTTTATGTACTGAACCTTTTTCTTCCAATAATTAACTGGATAAATCAGCTCTCCTAATTTCTCATCACTGATTTCCAACATTTTATCTACAGTGCAACCATATGCAATTAGTTTCTGCATGGCTGCAAAGGTAACATTGTCTTTGGTCATAGAACTTAGCATCAAGGAAAGCAATGCTTGGTATCTGGCGTCTTTAGGGTTGCTTGTTTTATCCATGCACATATCACAGCCCATTGTATCTACTGGGGCATTATAATCCTTCCTCATATGCCTTAAATTTTCAAGCATTTCTTCCCAGTTTTGAGGACTTTTACCTTCTAATTTAATTTTGGAAGATGATTCTAATTTAAGCATCTTAGATGGTGATGGTAAATCAACAAAATCAGATTTTACATTAACAGCCTTTGAGTCTTCATTTGTTAAATCTGAATCTTCTATTTTAATTTCCGGCGGTTCCAATTTAACATCTATTGTCATTTTTTCCATTTCCAAAGCCTGCATTGTTTCATTTTCAAGTAACAGATGCAGCCTTTTATGTTTAATCTTAGGCTTATCCCTTACCTTAAATTTAGATAAAACAAGAGATTTGTCTGTTTCCCCATGATGCAATAATCTTGTTGGTAAACTTTTCTGCTCATTGATTTTGGTAGGCTTGGTAGATCTGGTCTTTTGCTTTGTATTTTGAGAAGACTCTTCCAAATCATTTCCAGGTTTACATGAAACATCAGTTTTATTGTTTGTTGAAATTTGAAAAGGCTTTGCACATCGATCCTTCGTGATTCTCTTCATTGTTAGGACAGATTTTACAAACAAATTAAACTTGAACTGGTGAAACAATAACATTCGCGTATTTAGGTTATAAGGAACGTTTGTTTGCCCTCGTTTGAAATCATTGCGAATTCGAGGCTATGTTGCAAGGATTTTGAAATAAAACGAACTAAGTTCAAATAATTTTTTTTCGGGAATTTTCAATAACATATTTCATATATAATAGATGCATAATATTAGATCGTAGAGTACTTTTTTTATTTGTTTTGTTCTTTTTTTGCTCAATCTGTTTGAAATATAAGTTATATGGCAAAAATAATACAAACAATTCGCATCGACAATTAGATAAACTAAGTCATCTTGAAAAACATGAAAAATATGAAAAAAAATTGAGCAGAATTGAACACAGAAAATTGTACATTATCTCACGGCCTAGCCTTCCAATAAATGCATTTCAACATTCAATTGCCCCCAGCATAGAAAAAAATAAATCATAAATGTAAGATATTATCTAATTTAGGAAAGAAGTGAATGTGATGTCTCACAATACTATTTACCTTGCAACAAACAATTACTCTACCCAAAAAATTGAATATTGAAACTTCTCTCTCCATACCCATACAAAACCGACTATTTGCTTATACATTATGCAAGCCTTGATCTTACACTGCTCAGTATAATATAAAGACTGGAAATGAATATTTGGTAATGTTGTATGTGCAGCATTAAACATGCGCTTGCTTCACTCGACGAGTGCGAGCGACGAGCATACACGTTCCCAACGGGTTATTGAATATTCCACAACATCAAAGATATGAAAATATTTTTAAATGCACATCTCTTCTATTTGCTTATTCTGCGAATTCGCGCAAATGCTTGAACCATCTACAGAGCGCCAGTAAATGTGAGTGCTTCAACAATGTCTTACATTACTCACAGGCATTGCACATTACAGCTCGCTTCCGGTAAGTCTTGGAATATATTTACACATTTAGACCTATTGCAAGTATTCGCAAACGGATTTCAGAAAACATCTCAGCTCTTTTCTACCTTCTCTGCTAGCCTGACTGCATGGTTTTCGGATCCATATATTGAGAGGACTCTGCGTCCTCACGACACAATCGTGCGAATCGTTATTTTACGTTTACAATTATATATTTATGTAATAATCATAATTAGAACGATAATTGATGTATGCTATCAATAAATGTATCATCACAATATGCACGTTTGATTAAGGGCCTTCCTCATGTACATGTAATTCAATAGTAGATTAGTTTAAAAGTTTGCGTTATACACGTCCAAATACAAATACGAAAATTACTCAATAGAAAAACGTAGAACCGCTTCAAACGACGCGAAACGAGAGATGACATGTCGCTTGAAGCTTGAGCAACCTTAGTAATGAAATTAAATGTGAAACACATATGAGCTTCGATTTATAGCCAAAATCGCGTCACCGAATCAATTCCCAGCAGCACCTCTTTGAAAGCATTCGCTCAACTCCTTAACGATATCGTGATCAGTCTGGTAAAATTGTTCTACAAAAAGCTCAGGTAATCAGTCGTTCTTGTTGCCTTCCATTGGTGGAACTCGGTCTCTAATGATTACTAGCAAAAAAAAAACATGTGAGAGTGGACACATTGACATTATTGAGTTGTAGGGACTCACTTTGATCCAGGGCAATAATATGGGGGCGGCCTTTCGTATTCAGTTGCTCGGTGATACTGCGGGGGGCCCCCATTTGGAAAATCCTCATATTGTCTGTGGGAACAACAGCAGAGAAAACACGAAACACATTAGGCACATGTTTGCGACATCACAACATTGCTAGAGTTACAACAATTATATTAATAAGAAAAGGGGTAGTATAATAATAAAGTTTGGTCAGATAGATAGATGTTTTAAAAATAGGTACTCCCGATATTGGGACTAAATTTCTCTTCGTATGGTGGTGGTGGATTGTAGGAATAACTTAAGCAAAGCGTGAATTGTAATTGTTAGTTACACGTCAGTATTGTAAACAATATCAAACTTACTTCTGTGCCATATCAGAATATCGCGCATCATGATGCTGCGATCCACCAGGATAATCTCGTGTGTGCATCTCGCTATCCATATAGCGGCCGCCCTCCTGCCTCTTCTTCTTGTGTTTCTTCTTGCCGGCGTACTTGCCCCTACAACAATCACATTCGCGCTCATTATGCACCTACTTCAATCAAGCAAAGCACACAGCAAAAGGAATAAATGAGAACGCTACGCATTCACTACACACCAACATACGCTGAAGTGATGCAGAATGCATTACTGCTACCCTACTGAAACACTACATGGGTAACATGCACCCCAGCTCAACAAAGAGTACGGAATATCCGACTCACCTTGCCAACGGAATATTTTCTCGATCGGCATATGCGTCATACAAACAATCGCTGTAAGTAGACAAATGATAATTAACAAAACTGAACGAAACGGCGACGCCAACTAAATGTTCAACCAAAACGGAGCAATCGACAGCAAACCATGGTCGAAGCAAACCACTAAACGATAAATCCTTGTCCAATTCAAGCATAACAATTCGTACGTTCAACGAAATTATGAAAATGAGAAACCACGGCACTTGTGCATGCCCGCCAATTATGAAATACTTACGCCTCGATATAGCCGTGGTAGTTATCGGAGGTCTTCTTGTACAAGTCGGCAAGTATCACAGCGAACATCGTCGTTGGGATGAACAGAATAATACACCATAAAATGCTGACACTGAAACCGGTCTGAAAAATAGAATTTGCGGGTAATAGGTACCTTTAAATTGATATGCTATAAATTCTCGCACACTCCCATTCCCCACAATCTGTTCCCACCTCAAGCCCGAATCTTCGGATGGAGCGTACCGTTGCGCCACGATAAATTTAATGTAGTAATATCTTACCATCGGAAGTAGAATTTTGTCACAGGTAGATGTAAGGGTCCCATTCAGAATCAAAGCAAGTGGCCCGCACCGGCCAACGTCCTTCTCAATGCTGGTTGAAATGCGATTCAGGTACGTCTGCAAAACATCTGTGATTCCTTCCGCAAACTGTTGGATAACTTTTATGATATTTTCTGAACCATTGTTCATTAGTTCATCCTGAGCAGTAGTAATTTTATTTGCCATGTCATTGATAGCCTCTTTAAAACTTGTGTGATTTAGCCTCAAAGCTTGATTCATTTCATCCGCCAAGGCCTAAAAACATCCATTATTATTAACTTAGCATATTAACATTGAATAGTCCCATATACCAAAGCAGTCTTTGCGTGGCTAACCATTGGATTAAACAACTTCCAAATATAAGTCTCCAAGTGCAACACGCTCAGGTTCAAGTTACTTCCAATTTTCTCCAATTTCGGACGTTGGGATACGATCTCACTGACTGCCTTCAGCTGTTTAAGAAGGTCCTCCAATTTCACTGTGGTAAACTTATCAATATCCACCTCCTGTTTAACCTTGTCAAATTTATCATGGATTCCATTTAGCTCTTCGCCTAAGTTACGCAAAGAAGCAATTTGTTTCTTATCCAATAACTCGCCCTGGGCAGTAATAGTAATGGACTCCTCCAGCTTCTTCAATTCATCGTCAATGTGTAACTTACTAATAAAATCTTTCACTTCCACGACATCAAACTTGTCTTTAAGGTGGAAGACTTCGTAGACACTCTTATTGCTGTAACAATTATTCAAAAGATCCTTGACGCTTGTATTCAGACTAAGCAACTTCTTCAAATCAAGGCTCTCGTCATAGAAGTCCATGAATTTGCTGTTATTGGGATGACGCAATGGTTCGCACACCATGACTTGTGCTGGCATGCCAATGATATGCAGCAACAAAATAACGACAAGGAAAAATGATGTGATGAACATCAAAGTCACACTACACATGAGGAAACGACTTCCGGCTCCTTTATTGCAACAGTCGTCATTGTACGTTGGCTTTTTACCGCATATGCCACAAATAAGGCCCAGTGCAATAAAGAGCGTTATCAATAGAAATACAATGCTGACACCCAATCCAACGTAGTATCTATATATCGAATATCCAATATAATCATCGAGCCACTTCAATCCATCGTTAGATGTTTGCACTAGCTCATCCATCGTGTTAGTCATCACCTGTCGTACTTCCGCCGAGCGTTCATTAATTTCGTCCCCGGCTTCTGTTACCTTGTGTTTCACCGTCCCTATGTTCTTATCCGCTTGCTTCTTGATCTCATCCTTGAGCGCGTCGAGTTTTTCTTTGCCTCCTTTAATGGCACTGATCAAATTTGATTCGGAAGAATTCATTTTGTTGATTACGTCAATATCATTGCTGATATCCGGTATCTATTGGAATAACAAGAAATGTTGATATCCAGTTGAATAATAACAAATAAATAGTACACAATGTGAAAAATTCTAATGTGATTATTTAGTACACCAATGCAGAATTCATGCAAGCACACCACACCAAACTCACCCTTGGAAAGTATCTATCCAAGAACTGTATGAAATGAAATCCAATAGTATTAAATTATTGCAATATGATGGAACATGGTCAGTTTTACAATGATCGAAGCTTTAAGCATATAATACAAACATGAATTGAAACAAATACTTACACTATTGAAGTCAATTGTAATTCCAAGTTGACTGACATAATTCTTCTTCAAATCCTGACATTCGGGTATATGCTCGCAGTCATTCAGGTCCTCCAAAAGATCTCGTTTGATCTTCCGCATTGCTGAAAACAACGCGTTAATCGTAATTCTATTACTCAAAGTATCATAGGTGAGTTACCATCATCCAGTTGAGACGCCTGCACCCTTAAAGTGTTCGTCAAAGACTTAAGCTTATTCAACTTCGTCAACGTATCAGACATAGTGTTTGCCATCTCAAAAGCATCGTCTATTGACGAAGCTTTCGTGAGCTGCTTCAACTCCTCGTAGAGTATATTGCTGCTATCATCCAGGGTCTTCATCAAGACTTTGCTAAGCTGCTTGTAGTTGGTGTTAAGCAGTAGGTCCAGATGTTTGTTAGTCTCATTAAAGTATTTCTGCGTGTCGCTGACAACAACGCGCAGATTGGTGGTGAGTTCATCGGTACCACTCTGCATGTGCTCATTGCTCACAAAGGCGCAAACAACGCCAAATAACAGCAAAGTACCCTTGCCAATCATAAGCGTGGAGTAGATTATTTTCCTGCAGAGGTCTCGATTCTTCTCCGAGTGTTTTATCTCATCGCTGCTGCAACAGCATCGGCAGCAGCAGAAGCAAAAGCCGCAGAACGGCATGCACACGGCGAAAACTGCAAGCAAGCAGAGGAATATCACCAAGCCGATGAACATCTTCGCGAGAGCTGCATAATCGTCGTTCTTGACGTGCGCACTTTGGAGGTCCTTATCCAAAATGAGAAGATCTGCAAATGAAATGATTTTGCTTTCAGTGCAAACTACGCTTGGCATAATAAACATTTTTGCTTTCATTCGCAACTTGAATGTAATCGTAATTGAACCATGGTTTTCAGACCGTGACCCAATGAGGTAATTAATTTGCTTTCTTTAGAATACGTAATTATGAACCATTCTTGACAGTGCATCGTGTTGAAACGGTATTATTCATGCAATAATCGTTATTTTAGATTATGCTGGCCCAAAAACACATTCGAAGCTAAATGTATAATGTTTGTATTAAATTAATCACCAGTAACATCTTCCGGAAACAGGGCTTTGCTCAGGAGCTGAGTGATATTGTACAAGATGTTCATTCCTTTGGGATGAAACGTGGTGGAGCTGTCATACTTGGCGGTTGGCACAAACTCCTCGTAGTCTATATTATCCAGGCGCTGCAGGACACTTTTGATGGCGCGGTTGATCTCCGTCGTCATGCGCTGGATACCGGAAGTGTTCTCCCCATGTCCACATTCCAGCGCAAGCAGCAGCACGCTAATGGTAATGCACAAGCTGAGTGCATTTGTGCTGCCCCGTCCCATTGTGAAGTAAGTGCGGGCGGACAACGTCATGTAAGGTGCGCACTTCGTTTGGTACTGCGCTTATCAATCCGCAGCAGATGTAATCATTCGGTGTTTATCTACAATTACAAACGATAAGGTTATTGAAATTCACTGCCAGCAAATGTTGCAAGCTGCAAACAATTCTATTGTTGGCAATTGCTTATTAGTGGAAAACCTGCTTTGCCATTGAACGAATACAGTAATAAAATTGATTTCATTGTTACAAAATCATTATATCACTGGAATTATTTTTCAGTGCGAATCGGATCGAGTGCCACAATGCCGCGCAGTGTTTCGTCTAGTGGTCGCGATTTAATCCAAGCACGAAGCATGAACTGGCGAACAAATGAATCGCGCACTTTCTGACCCTAGAAAGCCAATTTATACCCAGCATGATTACATATGAATGTTGCATTGCCCGCGCAGTGTAACCGCGAACAAAGCGGAAGTTCAATTTGAGCAAACCGAAACGACCTTTGCGCAGTGTTGAATAGACTTTCCTAATTATCTAATAATTGATCTTCCTCCAAGTACAAAGCTTCAATTCCTCCACTCCTCCATGATTCAACAGCAGACAGTTTTAAGCTGGATATTAACACGTTACTGCAAAAAAAAAAAAAAAAAAAAAAATGCCTAAACGCAAACCGTAAGAATCAAGAGCATTCACCGCAAGAACATAAAACATCGTGACGAATTTTGCATCTACAACTCACAATAAAGCAACTGAAGCAGTACCGTTATAACGACCAGAATGTACCAACAGCACGCCAGAAGTCAAGCCGACGTTCTGCAAACACACCAAACGTAATTTGCGTTTCATTTGAAATGCTAGAGTTGCTTGGACACAGCGCATCTATGTTCGCCTAGGCGATCAGTGCACGAGATAAAAACGACTAATAAACCGTACCACATCCAACGGTTGCGAATCATCTGGACCAAAGGAAACAATGCCGCTTTCAAGTCCATTGTACATTTTCACAGTTACTGTAATAATTGCAGGCAATTTTACAATTATTTGCATTTAAGACTGACCCCGAAATCGGGAGAATCTGAGTTCTGTGCACAGAAGCAATAAGTACGGGAAACAATGCTGTGCAGAGAGTGTAATTGTGACAAACTCCTGTAAAGTTGAATTTAATTTGAAGAACTCCGTGAATATTTCAGCAAATGAGTACTTAAATTGGTGTAGAATCCATTGCGACAAAAATACGACCCCAACAACTGAAACATTCTCAACTTCGCCGCAATCTGGTATTTTGAAGACAAGGAAACTTCAATGCCAATGGTGTGTCACAGCTTTCTCAATTCCATTGCATCATGCTTCACGCTTGTAATAGGTCCCCACAGGTGATGCAGATCGCATTCGCGAACATGAACACGAATTGTTTTCGCTGCTACAACAAAATGCCAATTACGGCGCATTGCCATAGACGATAATAATTGAAATCCTAACCAAATTTCAACATGTTTACGCCGCTAATCACGCGAACTATTTCCGGAGTTAGTCAGTATAATACACCATTCGCGATATCCGAAAAACATGATTTACCTGTTTAGTTAGCTACGATTAAGCTATATTAGAAGCTGATTGGCTACAATATAAAACTAATGAGTATTGCTTCCATTCAATAATTTATACTGCTTATCAACCGTTATCGCTGCGTACGGCTCGTGATAAGTGCCTTGAATGTTATCATTTTTATACAATTTATCTTTGGCCAAATTACAGTTTTTGATTGACTGTTTTCCATGCATTAGTCACACATCAAATCCGCGAACGTTGATACGAGGCTCGCGAAATGTGCGTAGGAGTTTAATTCGAGCAAGATCCCAGAATGTAACGAAGATACATGCACAAATTCTACGACTCGAGGAATATAAATTTGGAAAATGGATGTACGCAAGCAGGCCTTGTATGCTATGCAATATTATGAAAACACATGCATTACATTATTGTTCGGCTGTGAGAATCTTGACTATTGCTTTTATTTTCAATGAATAACCATGCAGGTCAGCCATTTTGCATGCATTTGAGTGGCTTACAATCGCAATAAATCGTAGCAAGTAATAAATTGTATAAGAACGACCATAATCACGTACTTACTGCGTTATTAAGTTAATTATACGCATTATTTCCGACAGTTCCAACAATCGAATCATTTAAATTTCAGCTTAACTGTAAATACGACGAGAATACAGACAGATCACTGCTAATTGATGTCTGAAACAATAATAACAGATTGTAGACTGTAATAAACACAGCAAAGACAACAAATCTGTCATATAGGACAGCAGCAATGTGACATCATAATGCGATTAAAACAATGTAAAGCTTGGGGATGTGACGAAAGCAGTGTGAATTGCAAAATACCCAGGGTTGCCATAGCCACCTCGTAGGATTTTAATCGTCCCCTAATTGTAGTCTACTAATGAGCAGTCCGTCGGCGTTAGATGCATAAATGCTTGAATCTGCTCGTTTTTAGCTCCACAGGTCGTAGTTCATTGTCTCTCTTGGCCCGGCCTGGCCTAGTTTGGCCTGCAGGGTTCTCAAATGGGATTAAAATCTGCGCCATAATTGCAAGGCGCGAGTATTGATTGTTCTTTCGCGGCGCTCCAGCAGTGCTAATACCATTTGAAACATAACAGACGGAATACATGAGTTTGGATTGAATAATGCATCGTAGAGGATGTACACCGTCTTTCGACGGTGCCTGCAGCGTCATTTACCTTTTCGTAACAAATTCGCGCTGCAGTTCTGTCGGCCGCGCGGTTCTTGCTCAGTTTGTAGCCGTGCTGGTGCGTGGGAATTGAGGTCACAGTTGGCAACGATCGCCAACGTTACGAATTTCGAGCTGTGGACGAAATTCTGCTAGAGCTATCAACTGCATAATCCTACTCAAGCGTGAATCAAAATTAATCATGTATCTAGTAGGTCATTTCATAATTGTGGTGACATAATTCTACTATCCAGTGAAGACTAGATTACAATAACGCAAGAAATGCGATGAAATGTTAGAAACTAGATGGAATTAAAAAGAATAATTAGAAATTTTTTTACAAGTGTTGCTAACTTGTAGTTTGTTGGAAGAAAATCGTTGTTTTTAAGTTAAACGTACAACGAAGGTGTCCTGGTTTCCATTTTCCGGGTCCCCGTTCAATACTTGCAAGTTAACAAGACTCGCGCACAGGCAAGTGGCAATTTTCCAAGCAGAAAACCTGGTTCTCAGAAAGAAAAAAACATGATCAATACAACGTAAACAAACAATTACACAACAACAAACACCAACAAATACTTAATAAATCCTGCAGAAGTTAACCCAGCTCTTTTCCTGTTGAATCATTCAAAACCTACAACGCCAACAAAAACATCCCTCACACTAATTCTAACATTCGGTATTTGCTAGTTGGCAGATTCGCACATGCCTGGAACCCAGTTATTTCATCAAAAACCAACCTTCACAAGGAACAAAGCCCCAGTGTAGATTGTTATTCATCCCGGTGACCCAGTTTACTTTCTGCAACCACCAAAATCGACTGAAAACCCAAATGGAGAGCAAGGAAATGGCATTTCCTTAATAAAATATCAGCTACGCCTGCACCAAAACTGACATTTTCACCAAAACCCAACTTTTGCGCGTTTACTCGAAAAATGGTCGAGATTATTCCTAGTTTATGATGGATCCTATTATGACAACACATCATCAATAAACAACTCTTTCCGTTACTATTCTTCCAAAGCATAAACTAAAGTTCCAAACTGAATTCCTTCGATGCTGACTTTTTGATTAGCCAGTTACATATTGTGTCACTACATGATATACAGTTGTAACTCGTCACTTCTTGATTGTTCATTATTGCATCTCATAAACTGTGATGCTCACCGCTTCTCTTACTGCGCGTTTAGTTGAAGCGTTTTCCATCGCGTGGATGGCGGCTTATGTAGAATAGTTATTTTTAACGCGGGCACTTTCCGAATGATGCCGGCGTGTTATCTCCACGGCGCGATGTTACATTATACAACATAATTCGAGTATCCTCACTTCTTACCATAACACGCCACCATCTCAGTTTATCAATGCGTCATGCGGCTATGCGACCATACGTGAGGCTTGTTATATTAACGGCAACGAGTTCCAATAAATGCGTGTCAAATGTCAACAAACAAATGAAATTCACGAAACGGCTTGCAAACCACCATGAAAGACGAGGAACAATGAATCGACTTGTTGCCAGAAAGTACACAATTTTCTTATAAATAACAACAAATTATAATGATACATATATGAAATTTCAGCTGTTCTTGACAATCAACAGTACAAGATATTACGTTTCAAGTGCAATGTAAACAATACCATACTGGTGATAACCATCGCTTGCGCTAGTAGAGAGATAAATTATTCTTGAACACATTTGAACCATAGAAAAATTGAACGGAAGTGCCTGGGAGTTACCTTTCATCACTGAAGAATCAGAACATGAAAACGAAGAAAAGCACACACGAGAAAGACAGGAAAAGACAATGTCCTGTTTAGAAAACAGCAACGATGTATTTTAAACAGAGTTGGAGCCAATTGAAATTTCATACCAAGCGAGGGTCTTGCCGTTTAAAATCTCCGTTGATAGATTGATTTCAGGCGGCTTCGGATCCAGATGACAGCGTTTGAAATGAGTCAGGGTCGAGGCTAGTCGCATTTTGCAGATGCCGAGATGATTTGGAACGTATCTAACGTATATAAGAAGACTCACGACACTGAAAATGCAGATCTTTCAGCTTTTTTGTTCTTGTTTACCTCTAATGAGCATATGCGTTCTATGAATAAATATGTACCTACTGTTTTACCTCAAAGATCACAGATCTATCACACGCGAATTAACAAGTTGAGGTATTTATTTCGAATAGATGTGTTTAGATTGTGCTCAACTTGTTGGAATGCAGGTATACTATAAACACTCGGAAGATGTTCCAATGCCGATTGATTTATTTAGGATACTACTTTGGGCTTAGATATTAATCGCCAACATTTGAACGCGATTGCACATAATGCAAAACTATTATCAGTTCGAACTAAGTTGATCAGAGAGCAGTTAATCGTGGTCTATGATTAATCGTGAAGTGCTGGGTATTCTCCAATGTCCGAGTCACTGTGGTCAAAGCGACTGGTCAGACTGCCAATCAGTCAGCCTTTCCACTGCCTTTGTATGTTATTGCGTAGCTATCATTAAACTACGTACAACAAGCTATCTTTCGCTGTGGCCATGAAGTGCGCTGTTTGCTGATGAATGCTGCGCCGTCGAAGAAGGAAAAAAAGAACCGTGCGGTTGGGTTCGGTTGACTCACCCGTGCAATGACTCTTTGTCCTCTGGTAGTCGCCAGATCCACAACGTTGCCGATGAAGTCCTCGGATTGTATACTTCCTCCCGTAAGAATCCAATATCGAGATGTACACTGGAGAGTTGTCGATGTTGGCTGGAGTTACCTCCACTAGGCGCACTACTTTTGAGACTGTTCCGCCGGATTGAGCGTAGCACTATTCCTGACGACGGCAGCTTCGGGATACTCGCGCGTTTCTGCACATAACGGGTTGCGGCTCCTTCAGCACGCACCGATACCTTGCAGGCTTGCTCGGTGGGACTCTGTTCCGTGGTGGTTTTCATTCAAGAATTTCGGTTCTCAGCGTTGCATGGTCGCGGACGAACCGCGCTTTCCGCGATGATGGAGGAGCGCGCGTGCAGCGACGCTTTGTGTGTGCTCGCGGTGGTGATTTTTGAGCAGCGCAGGCGACCGCGCATCGCCGAGCACGACGAACGATTGGATGGTTTTCCTTCCCAACGCTAGGAATGAATGGGTAATAGGTGCCGCTGGAAGTATCTCTTCGTGCGCAGTTTACAAACAGAGGGAGCTTCTAACAAAACAAAGTTTAATGCTAAAGTTACTCACAGAGCATAAAACACCTGCTTTTAATTAGATGTTAAAATCATTTTAAGTACATCGGTTTAACCTGGATTAGTTATTAGATTGTGTAAAGGGCACTTCACTAAAATCCGCATTGAGCGAAAGCCGATGTGCATGTCGATAGAGGGAGCACCATGCATGTAATTAAAATCTCCAAAATCATGTTAATATATCAATTCACAAATGTTATTAATCTATAATAATTCTACTTATATTTATGAGTTTTACCATTCTATATTCATATCTAAACGCCGTTAATTTGCTGTTCAGTATTAATCAGTACAGAAACGAAATGGATTTCACTAGCGCTCATAGAAGTTTGTGACAGCGGTTGGAAATATTCTCTTTATTTTTTAAATGATTGGAAAACCGACATCAGTGGAGATAGAGGGCGCACCATGCAGGCAATAAGATCGACCAAAATTATGATTCAATTCAGAAACATATTAAATCCAATTACTGTTACTCTGACTGAAGAATAAAATTGAAAGTATTTCAACCAGCGCTCATATAAATCCGTGGCAATGCTCTGTTTATTTTTTTGAGAATATTTAGCAATGAGCAAAATTTTCGGCGTCAAGGCCTAGGGACTTTTTTCTGCAGGCGAGAATGACTGAGAAAATTTGAAAGGCCACCTGGAAGAAAAGTGAAAACAATTGCGTATCATATTGATGGGACAAAGGCATCGCTGCAGCAGATTAGTTTTTCATGTATCTTGTGTTTGTGTAAAGTCGTAATGTAGAAAATATATTTTCCAATTACAGTATTTCATCAATAACAATCAAACAGGTAGAAAGATTTGTAAGTATAATGAACATGGCTTTGATATAAAATAAGTCCGAATGCAATGATAATGCGTGTCCTTCAATACAAACGATTACACGCTCCTCACCCATTCCATCGCACTTCGCTTCAACGTAAGAACATAAATAACTATATCTAGCGCGTGGTAGTTGCTGCTAGTTCATAAAGTAACTATGAATATTATATAAAATCAACCAGGTTAAAAGAAAACAAATCGAATAACTAACATTTGTTGAAGGCGGTAACTTAGTATGAATATCGCGAGGTAAATTCGCGCTTAAAACTAATTTCGGCAGGAAAATACTGGTCGCAACGTATTGCGAGACGCAATCTTGGTACATTTAAACTTACGTGCATACTTAAACTTGCAATAAACTTAGTCTAAAAGTAACAATCTCAAATTGTTGCACAACCAATGAAAGCATTAATTACAATGGCAAACCATTTAACCGTTAAAATTTAATCAAATCGTCCATTAGATAGCATTTGATTTAGTGATTTGTATTGAAACTTTTAAAAAGATTATCCAAAAAATAATATGATGAAATGTTCTTCCTTTGTCAATGAGTGTTTCTAAACTGCAATCCACGCGGTTTGATTATTCACATTGGGTCCACCGATTAAACGTTTGCCCAAAGCTCGATTAAACACAACTACGTAAAAAATTATTGCCCTATCACGCGTGAATTGTTAAGACACGATCGTTATTTATCACTTTCGCGACGAATCAGACCACAGACCTGGGAAGTGGGTCTCAATGTAGTGGGAATTCATGTGCCCTCCCAGTTCACTTGCAAACACAACCTGCTTGCAACTCGTACACTCGGCGAGGTTCTCGGCGCGAACGTGCTTCTTGTGCACACAGTAGAGTGCCTGTTGCCTTTCAATGTCAGGCAATAGCACCAACAGCTCGGGGAACAAGGTACTAAAACTTGTCCCGAGGACAGTTCTGCAATGGTCATAGTATTTCTCAGCGGAGAGAGAGCCGGAGCGGAAGAGATTGGAATAGGACTTGAATTCGTCCATGTTCGCATTATTCTTGAGCAATTTGGTGAAATTCTCGATGAGGGCAACATTACGCATGTGGACGTTCATGGGCGGTTGGAACGCCAATGCAGCGCCATCAACGTTTGGCAGAATAGTGTAAGACTCACCGCTGCTGCTTGTGAAAGTAAGATCGTTACCTGCAAAACCAGGCGGGGGCTTCACAGAGATACCTGGTGGAGAGGAAATTTGTGCATCAGGTTGACCAAGAGCACCGATCTTCAGAGTCGAGGTTTTCTTGGGATTAGAGTTCTCTCCGTTGGTCCCCTCAGCAAGTTTCTCTTTGTGATCAGGCTTTGTCTTTCTGTTATTCTTTGCGCTGTTTCCTGAGATAGGGTTATTGTCAGAATTCTTAGTTTTACTTTTGCTATTATTGTTAGTATTGCCATTATTCCTTGCATCCTCCTTGCTATTACCATTCTTCTTTTGGCCCTGGTTTTTTCTTCCATTGCCGGAAGGATTGTTATTATTCTCCACTCTTCCTTTATTATAATTAGTATCTTGGATTGGCACAGTCACACTAGTAGTTTGCTTGTCAAACTTCCTACCCAGAATAGGGAAACCAGATGGTGCAGGCAGAACTGGTGCTTTTGCCACTTTGGATAGTCTATGATCAGGCTTCTTCAATCTCGGGGATACCCATTGCAAACATTGGCGAGGAGCATTTGGGGCACCTAAGGCCGGGAAAGCTTCAGCCATGCTCCTTGGACGCACCTGAATTGAAGCGGAGGAACCAGGTGCTTCGTGGTTAACACGAATGGATACGTTCGATGGTTGTGCAGTTTGTGGACGAGGTGGCCTGATAGAAACAAATGAACTGTATCTCGTATTTGAACTACAATGAGTAAAGGATCATGATCAACAGATGATGGTTACTTACTGCACAGTGAGCTTTACAGTATTGTTCCCTACTGAGCTATACTGATCGGATTGCAATGTAGGGAAGTCCTGATTGTCTAAGGTAAAACCACGGCCGTATCCTCCTCTACGATGATGGTTCCTTTGATCATGACAAGTCTTCGTGATAGTGATGTTTCGGGGATTGCGGCGTACCGCGCCTGTGGCAGTCGATGGACCAGTTCCCAAAGACGGAAACTCCTCATTTTTAAACTTAGGACGTGACATCATAGATGTGAATGTCACACTAGCATGCGAAGCGGCGGCTTCATTCCCACCAAGCGACGGGAAATCAGCATCAGTGAGGAGATCACCATGTGGTGTTCGCAAAGCTTCATTATCAATCGTTAGAGTTGGTAGGCTGAATCAAAAGCACGGAATATTACCTCAACTGCGTTATGCCATTGCATAACAAAACTAGTAGTGACTATTTAGAAGTGTAAAGAAACCATACCTAAAATTTTCTAGGCCCGGGCGCGGGTTGAAGTTGAATTCTAGTTCCAGTGTACGTGCTTGTTTTGCGGCAGCACGCCCAAGCTGCTTCGAATGTGCAGCGGCTACATGTGCTAAAATCATGCAAATGGCAACAATAAACTGATTGTACTCTAGGCAACCGGTAAATTGAAGTAAATACCTTTGTAGTCAATTTCTGTGCGGTAGACTGAAGTCAAGACTTCGTTCCTGCAGGTACCCTGCTCACAGAGGTAGTGATCCATGTCAAAATGATCACGTAGCTCGTCGTAGGTTCGGTAAAAGAAGTGCTTGCCATCCGCATCGCACAGATGGCAATAGAGATGATCGCGACGTAAATGGCGATACAAATGGTCATTATCCATATATCGTCTATCACAGAATTCGCAAAGTGGGTGTCCCCTACATAAAAGCTATGTTAATACAAAAAATCATAAAGGAGTGCAATTTTCTGTTACAAAAACAACGTTCCAACCAAAGTAGCAAACATTAAATGGGTGCATTTTATAACTGAGCGCCAATGATAAGTAATCCATCTTCAAATTGACTATTTCACATGCATGACCTTCCTATCATGCATTGCAAATATTACAAATCAGAACACATTCAATAAAGCTCACCTGTGAGAGGTATCATCTAAATCTCCCCGGCGGCGGTGCATAGCCAGCTCTGATCTGCCATAGCACTTCCTCTCAGAAGTGAAGATCATCAAGTGCTTTAAACACAGGTCACAGAAAAATGTCTCATGTTCCCTGCGCATATGGTCTGTTAATTCTTTGAATGAGTAAAACACACTGTTGCAGATAGCACATCTATCCTCTAAGAGCTTGTCATAAGCATATTCATTAGCTTTCGTCATGAAATGAATGCCAAGGCTGCCATTGATCATTGCTCGAGGAGCTTGCACCAACTCTGTATAGGGTTTTTTTACCGTTGTGAAGTAAACCTAAGACAAGCAGCCAATTAACAAAGGCATTCAATCATCTTCAGACCAATGATTTATACACAATCTCACCCAAGATAAGACTAAAAGACTTACATCAGACATATTGCGACGGCAGATTGGGCACTCATTTTTATCGCAAAGGAAGCGCATCCGCGTGGAGCACTCGTAGCATACGGGGTGGTCACATTCGCCAATGGAGAAGATGGTGATTTTTCTAAAGCACACCACGCAGATATCGTCGGCGTCACCAGCCTCACTGGCGTTCGACATCGTGAATTTGCAGGGGGTGAACCCTGGACCGCGAAGGAAATACCGCGTTTTTCTGCAACGCGTGCAGTGCGCCGGGTTCTATCGACGCTTCTGGCGCTCACAATCCTCAAGCCACGCGGCGTCGTTTGGGCCGTTTGGCGGCAAACGTGCGCTATCGCGCGCGTCCTAGCATCAAAGGGCTGGCAAAGCAATAATTTTGTAGGTTGGAAACGTAACGGTCGTAGGGTTGTGCTACGTACTTACTCCGTCGAGGGCGCTGCGCAGCCAACACGTGGCCAGATTCAAATGATTTGAACATGAAGACTTGCATCTACAACTGATTTGCGATATTGTATAATATTCAGCACAATCTACTTGAAACTAAATGTTTATTTAACATTGCTATACTGTAGCCGCAATATAAAGTCCAGTTTACTTGCCTGCACTGCAAATGCAACTGATAGAACCGAAATAAATCGAATTAATGGTGTTAATCTCGATTTTTATTAAACAATCGACATTCTGCTTGTGTTACAACAGTCTAGAATGACTGCTAATCGAAATATTTATGATTCGTTCGCAGGTTTACATGTAGGAATCATTGCAAGTGATATGAAATCATACCATACGTGATTATGTATTAGATCGTAATTGGGAAAAGTTTCTGGAATTGGATATTTGCTAAAATGGTAAACGAGGCTGTATAGATGGAAATTATTTTTAAGAAGAATTTCTTTTGTTTGCAATTTGTCTGTCAATGACATCCACTGATTCTTGTCCATTGACATTCATATTCTTATAAGTTGTACTGCTTTTATATTTTCAATAGCCATCAATTATCAAGGACTTCAGTTTTGATACAAACAAGGAATATTAATAGTGGAATAATAATAGAAAATGTATTGTCAGAGAATGAACTTTGGAAAGCTGGCAGTTAGAAATTGCTCTATAAATATGGTCTTCCTTGTTTCAAAAGAATTTCCAACAAATATTGACTTTAATACTTAGTACATTGTTGCAAATTAACAAAATTAGCAAAATTAGATAATATCAGTTAACATAATGGTTAATAAGATAAGAACTGCGTCATATCAACCACATCATGTTTATTAGCAGTTGTTGGGACTGAATTCACAGAGTATGTATATTATTAGAGATATTCTCAGCACGATTCCAATCCGTACACGCCGAATATAGGTAGGCTTTGCAAAACTTGCTAAAACTCAAATCGCAGAAGTGGTGAGATGATGTTGGGTGGGAGACTAACCAAAAGACTAACCATAGAAACAAAGCAAATGCTAGTCAAATTAAATAATAAATTTTAAGTTTTATAATTAGAGCCATATTACAACAATAGAAAATTTTATTCAAAGGCTCTTAATTTTACTAGGAGCTTCTTGCGATTGAAATAAACCAAGTTTTATCAGCAATTTTCGTTCCCTGCTGCACTTCTTTGAGATAAATGACCATATTTTCTGTCAATCTGATACAGCAACAGCTAGAAAAATCTATTAGCGGAAAAATATGCAATTGTATAACTTAAGTTGTCCGCTTTTCTGAAAAGAACTACGAAATTTGTGTGAAAACGTTGGGGTTGAATGAAAAGTCAATGTAATTAGGGAAAAACGGTTTATCCCATTAGTTTCAAAAGGAAACTTTATACACTTTAAGTCAATTTTATCATTCGGCCCAAACTGTTGTTTTCATTTCTTGAACAGTTTTGTGAAAGAACTAATTTCTAACAGAGATTGTAGTTTGCCACTGCTTTTTTACAACTTTCTAACAATCAAGCAAGGAGGAACAGTATAAAGAAGCTTTTTTTGTTCTTCCAACAAATTATTTCAACTAATAATTTGCAAAACTAGATCGGATATGCAAAGACTTAGGGAGGAAATCCAAACTACGATTTCCTGAACAAATAAAATATTTCCTAAAAACCTTAAATTAAATTATTGTTTGTCAACAATAAAAGATATTCTAATGTTACAAGAAATTTAGGGAAATATAATTAGTTTTCTACATATCTACATCATTTCGATTTAAGCTTCTAAGCTGTATGTATTTGATTTAGTTTAGTGCGTAGCTTCCGCGGTGGTGTCGCGGTTATCGCAAGTTATTCGCGAAATCTGCGAGGTCGCGCGATAATTTGCGACCTTAGCGCCTTCGACGCGAGCGCCACAAAGCCACCGTGGTCTAATGGCTGCGAATCCTGGAAACTGTATGACAGTCGACACTCCACCACCGCACGAACAACATCTATTGCAAGTTACTCTCCTCAAAGTGAATTCCATATCTTATCATATACCATTGAAACCACTGATCTCTTATACAAAATCCAACTCAACAGCACCATAAATAGTAATAAGCAAACTCTATACAAGAAATACAATTTACTTCAATAACATAACATAACACTTGTAAAACGTTAATTTCCATGAGAACTAATATAATTAATACAAATATTCAGTAAATGTCAAAGTGAACTTACGTGAATACAATAATTCTTTATTTTCAATCATGTATTAGTAAGTTAAAATTGATTTTAAATTTACTGATACAACTTTGCTCACTTTAAAAAGATATCCTCATTACATTTATTAAATTAACGATTCTGTCAATAAATCGTTTCACATCAAATTGGTCAGAATAAAAAAACAATACTACACGGTGAAATTTATTTTATTACATTCTATTTGAAATTGTAATCAATACTTGTTTATTTGTCCAGTATTAAACCTTGCAGTTGTTATTCCCTTCTGTACTTTCGTTTTCCTTCTACGTTGGTTTATTTGTTGCATTTTGTTGGGAATCCCTCTGATTTTGTTTTGTTTGTGAGGAGACAAATTGAAAATTAAAACAGTTGAAGTACATTCACCTCTGTAGATGCTTCTTCTCGTTCAATCTGTACACCGAGTCGAAGTTTTTCACATTCATGTCTCATTTTTTCCCAGTGGCCAACAAGTTTGTACCTTTCTAAAAACTAGCCATGTCCTGTGCCCTGGCGTCATTGCCGAATGACACGTCGGCGATTAAATATAACGACACGTGTCATCGCCGTGAAAATATTTTTCCGTCCAGCTGTGTCTTTTGCTCAAGACGCTTCGGAGTAAAAAGAAACCGATCATAATGTCAATGTGCGGAGATTCTGGTTTGGGCTTTTTCTTGACACACGCGTGCAAAAAATTAATTGCGCGTCTGAAGCAGTCACGACGTTGATGGAAACTTGCGAAATTTGCGATTTCGATTAGGACATACAGACTCACCGTATCAGGGCATTCTTTCCTTGCAAAATAATAACATGAAGTAATTCTCAGATTATTCTCGAAGAAGCCATAGCTGGTTTTAAATTACGCATTGACCAATCGTGGCTTGCTGATACTCTTCTGGAATTCAAACCAAATATCGGAAATAATGTAAAAGTGGTAAAAAAAGTGAGTTGCCGTGCGTTTTCGTAGAGGAAATGCGTTACCAGTAGCAACTAGTAGCCGTAGGAGTAGAGAACGCTGCGTGCGAACGCCAACACTTCCAATGTTTTCAGCGTTCAGTCCTTTTGCGCGTCCTGCTTGCAGCGCGTCGCGACGCTTGGTCCTGACGTATCTACACGCACGCTGCCAGTTGGCTTTGAAACACTTGCCAAGCTCGCAACTTCGCTCAATCAGAAATTACCGCCGAAGTTTAAATAAGATTTGCGCAAAATTGCGCGGTATTGCGGGCGCCGATGATGAAAAGTGTTGGTGTCCGCATGATCGGAAGATACTTCGCCTTTGTGTGCATCCTGTGCTTCAGTTTGAAAAGCCTCGTCGGGGGTTTGAGCGCTAGGCATATCTGCAGCAAGAAAGAGATCAGCAATAAAACACAGCAGGAGGACTTTAAGTATTTGTATAATTACCTTACTGGTACAGGTGCGCATAATTTCAGCGATTCGGTGACAATTGGCTTTCTGGGGGCGTATGGTCAAGCGCAAGTTGTGTTAGGTGCATTACCACTTGCAATTGAAGCGATTAATAGAAATGAAGGTAAAGAAACTGTTTTGGGTAACAATCATTCCTAAAAAAGCAAAGACAATGTTGCATGCGAGTAATTTTACGTTAAATGTTACTCTATGTTCCCAACCTAATAGTAAATCCTTTCAAGGAAAAAATCAAATTTACAATTTCATTTAAGGATACTTTTTTTAACTTAAAATTATGGTTTATCGTGTGAAAATAGTGCGCCCTTCCCATGTCAGTTTAGAGCAACACCGTACTTGTTCTCCACTTTATTATCCTGGATCAACTACCATGGTCATTAGCTGAATTTTGCGAGAATCTATATTATTGAATATACTCTCAGCAAAATTTGAATTTGTGTCTCACAAATATTTCTAGATTTTTAAACTATTTTTTACTATTTTATTGCATTTTTTGTGAAGATTCTCTTAAAAAGTCAATTTTAGTTTTAGATGCAAAATAAACTTGTTCCTAATAATATTATACGTTTTAAATATCAACATATACATACATAAACAAACAATTTATTGAAATATTTTTCCAATAAAAAAATAGCTTCCCCCCCCGTTTTCCAAGAAAAATTCACTTTCAAAGTAAGAAAAAATTCATTCAAATAAAATTAATAATGAATTCCCTAATAAAATATGTTCATAATTAATTTAGAAATTTGATTTGAATTCATTTTTCTTATCTAGTGTCCAAGACACATTAGATAATCTAATGTATAATTAATTATTTCATTAAAATCTTATAACAAGTCCTTAAAAATCAATTCATATCTTCTCTCACTGCTTCATCACGGATTGTTTAGGTTTACTACCAGGAAGAAAATTGCATTACGTCGCAGCTGATATTGGAACTAATCCTACTGCATCAGGACTGACAAGAAAGAAGTCTTCCCTAGCGGCACGTGCCATCCGCGTTATGACAAAAATGCGAGACAATGGTACTATCGCATTTATTGGTCCTGATGATACCTGTTCATCGGAAGCACTCGTTGCTGCAGCTTGGAATCTTCCAATGATTTCCTACGTAAGTTTTAATAACCCGTTTTGCCAATTCCAATTGAATGGTGGTTACGATTTAAACAAAAAATTGTGTTGTTGTTTACACTGTTTTCACATCTAATCTTTCAAGATTAAGTCATTGAAAAGCATGATTAAATGAATACTGAAATTAACAATTGAAAAACCCATATTGGGACATATTGGGATTGTTTACTACTACCATGCATTCTGTAATAATAAGGTTCCTGCGCTCATAATCCAAGAATATTCATTAATGTACCTTAACGCCTGAGGTAATAATTTCAGAATTTTCACATGAGCTGATGTGAAGTTCGTTTGTACGAAGCTGGACAAAAATAAGTTGGCCAAAAGATTGTATGGGTTTAAAACATTTTCTAATGTCTTTTTTAAAAAATAGTTTCACGTTTTTGTTTGCAAATAGAGAAAGTAGAATTTAATACCACTGGCTTGTTTACTGCTTTGCTATTTTTCAATACAAATTTACGTTTGACTATAGAAGTGCAGCGATGCGCGTGTTTCCGACAAAAGAGTATTCTACACGTTTGCCCGGACGCTGCCACCATCCAGCAAGGTATCCAAAAGCGTCGTGTCGCTTCTAATCTCTTTCAATTGGCGCAAGTTTGTCGTTGTTTTTGGATCACATCCAGCTTCAGGTAGTGAGGTAAAGGACGCTATTAAAGTAAGTGAATAAATGAATTAATTTAAGAGTTTAGTTTGAATTAATTTGATTTGAATGAAATTATTAATTTACATATGATTTTTATTTAGTGCGCTAATTCAGTAATGTATTTTGATTGTTTTTTGCATTAATTTTAAATTAATATTTATTGTTAAATTCCTAATTTGTACAAATTAATACAATCAGAGCTTATATATTGACATAATTCCAACTTTACAAGTTTCTTGTTATTTCGCATCTTTTGGAATTGCAAATTCAACCAAATTAGGTTTTATTTTGTTACCTTCCCATAGGTTCTATTATCAGTACTAATCCCTTAGAAATTAAGATGTCATATCCGTAAATTGTGATTGATTACATTTGTGATTACATGGCAAAAAGGAATTATCAGAAGCGCATGGATTGATTGTGACCGATACGAAACAATATTCGGATTACATCCCGCGGCACATCGATCAGATGGACCTCATTGTTGGCGACACATACAAGAGGACACGCAGTGGGTGAATTCTATCTTGATGTCATTAATCCTCCCTCCTTGCTTGCATTAAAAAACGTGGTGTCTTCTTTCCAATCTACTGTTATGCTCTTTGTACTATTGCAAATTGCTTCATGCTGCTAGATGATTTTCGACATCAACCAAAGCAAAGGAATTTGCTAACACCTCGATGTGTGTTTTATCTCTGGAGAAATTTGATATTGCCTTTACCTCTCAAACCGATTTATTTCAACTCGACCGCTCTAAATACGCCAACCACCATCTCCTTCTCCACTTGCACGTTAATTTCCACCCTGTTTCCTTTAAGCCAACACCAAGCGGAACAAGGAAGGCAATGTAATTATGTAATGCAATTTTATGTAATTGCCTGGTTGTACATGTGAGAAAAATTCCGTCAAGTTGAATGCACATTAAAATATCCATGCATGTTGAATGTACCTGCAAGTGGGGATGATGGCAGCAGCAAGTGACTTTAAGGATTCAAAACATTTGCGTTTCGTTTGCTACCTTTCGTCGCTCATAAATTATTCGGCTGTAAGTGATTGTGTTTGACATCAATGTGAGTTATCCTCTGTTTCCACTCTGCATTCATTCGCCTTTGTTTACTCTCCAAGTGAAGACCGGCGTCTTCCTAAGAGAACTTTTTCCTGCTGTTGCTTCGTGTTTACGTCGATGGGGTGCTTATTGCTCACGTTGATAATATTCAAATAACTGCGACACCATAACAATCTGACAAATATCAAGTATGTGCAGCGATTAAATAGAAAACACGCTTTTTATCCACTAGAAACAACAAAACAGTTCTGAAAGAAAAGCCCTGAAATGCGGTGTGTGATAATGTAGGTCTGAAGTGTATTTGAGCAACCTTGGTATTTAAATATGAATCTTTGTGGGTTGTGCAGATTCAAAAAGACGGGTTTAATTGGTTGGTTGAAAGTGTGCGTTTAAAGGTCGGCTGAAACAAATGAGGGATGGCAAACTTTTCTATCCCATCTTGCCAATTTTATTTGAGCGCATTTCTTTGGCACTCTATCAAGGGTAAATAAACATGGTGGATATTGACGCTTTCATGGGCGTAAAGGTAAATTCCGTTTGTAAACCCTTAATTGTTTGAAGATGACTTAGTGTCAAAGCAAAACGAGTAGAGATGGTCGGGAACAGAGTAAAGTCACAACACACGAAAGCATCCCTTCCACTCCGACAACAGTATAAAGAGGCTGCCCGCAATGCCTCGAATTCATTAATCGTGAAGCTTTCGTGAATTCAACATAGGAACTGTTGAATTATTCCGGTCGCAGAAAATAGATATTTTACCTCCAAACCAAGCTTAAGTTAAACAAAATTATTGCGTTAAACTTGTATTTTCACTAGAATTATTGCTAGAATTATATTATAGCTTTGTATTATCCTTAGAAGTGTTGACATGTCATCTACTGCTGTTAATAACGTATTAGAGAAGGTTTCAAATATCCCCACTACTTAATTTATGATTTAATAAAGAATGCATCTTGTGAGGAGATTAATGATTTCTATGCATCATTAATCATTCACGACTGTCACTACACCAAGGGTATAGAGATGAAGAATAAACATCAAGATATATATTTTGATCTAAAACAAACCAAACACTATTATTATGTCAAGCTTGCATTATTGTTGGAAGAAATATTTATTTATGACTTCATGTTTGCGTTGAAGGCATGAAGTATATTAGTTTTAGTTCTTCCAGCCCTTCTTGGGATCATCCACCATATGCGCACTATCCACACAGCCGCAGCACCCATCCTCCCAATGAATAAGCTCCCTCGAGAAAAGTAAAAAATCATATTAATTCTATTTTCTTTGCCCATTCCATTCCATTTTTATTGATCCAAATGTTCACATTATTTGCTACTACCCGCTTGCTGTCTTCTGGTTCTGAGTACAAACTTAAGTTGCAAACTTTTATTTGCTTGGGTAGTTTACATCCCAGGAAATACTCCTTGGAAACCCAATCCAATTTATATGTTAAGATGTGGAGTGTTGAATGTGGATTCAGTTGGGTGTAAAATGTTGTTAGTGTTGCAGTTTGATTCTTTTTGTTTGTCCAACAGTCTACGTTTTTGTGGGTGAGCACATTGCGTTGGTGGATTTTGTCAAATGTCTGCAGCGTCGTAAGTTGCTAGACTCTGGTGACTACGTGGTCATCTCCGTGGATGATGAAATCTATGACCCAAATCGACGCATTAAAATCATTCAAAGAGGTACGCTAATGTATTAAGTAGGGTTTGCTTTGATACAAGTTTTAAAAGTCAAGGGGACGATTTAAAAGATTTTAGAGTACCATGGCCTTTAGAATACAACAGGGAGACGATGTTAGGACCCTCCCCCCCCTCTCAATTTCAAACTAATATAACCACCTATTAACCACTCAGCTTTACAGTTTATATATTGAAATTTACAATTTACAAAAATCTAGTATAACCAAAGATAAACTTTGCAATATTTGCCTTCAAATGGGATTTACTTTTGTCCCAGCAGGATTTTTTCATTTATTATGAGTAAACTTGTTTGCCAGATTACTTAGACCCGTTCCTCAGCGAAACTTGGGGCAACTTGAGCGACTACATGGGCTTTCGGTCCGTGCTGAAACTGACACCCTCTCATCCACGCAATCCCAGTTACAAGTAAGCAAAGCGCAGTCTGTGGTGGTGGCAGCGACAGTATCACGTATCAGCACCAAACTCGTGCCCAGCCTAATTTCGCAGCGCATGTCGTTGTTGTTGTTTTGTCTCCACGTGGTACTCATCACTGCTGCCTGTAGCAAGCCATCATCTACAATAAACACGACAAAATGTTCACTCCATGGGTGTGCATTACAGAAAACTATGCCACGATATTAAGCTCTCCTCGGCTCAACCCCCGTTCTGCGTGCCCTACCACAAGAAGATCTTCGAGAGTATATCAGTTCCGATACAGGCAGCATACTTATATGATGCTGTGATGATTTATGCGCGGGCATTGACGGAGATGTTTGATAATAATGAAGATCCGCGAAATGGGACTGCAATCCTGCAACGCATTGTGAATAGATCCTATCATTCAGTACAGGGATACGATGTGAGTGATGCATTTGTTGCACTTGGGGGCACTTTCTGTCCTTAATATATTTGTTTTCTTGGAATCCCCTTGAGGAACAGGTGTTCATTGATGGCAATGGTGACGCCGAGGGCAATTTCACCGTCGTTGCTCTTCTGGACGATCTGGAAATGAACGGGACGCTTCGGATGAGCATGCAACCTGTTGGATACTTTCAATATAACGGCAGTAATTCACCGCTATCGATTCCGGTAAAGACTGCAGTCGTCTACTGCCACCAATTTCTTTCTTGCTACTTCCGACCATTTTTCTTCTACATCCCTATCATATAGTTTATTTCAATTCAGAAGTAGCTCGTTTAATTTGCCAACTTGGCAGTTCAAAATTTAATTAAACCCCGACATAAATTTGCATATTACATTTAAATAGAAACTGCGCAGAAAGATGGCCAAGCACTTAATTAATTTGTTTTTGGGTTGGGCAGGAGTTTAAGTATCTGGACCTCGAGCGGCCGATTCAGTGGATTGGCGGCAAACTGCCGCGGGCTGAGCCTGTCTGCGGCTTCAAAAACGAGAAGTGCATCTACAAAACTGACTGGCGCGTCATTGTGGGCATCCTATTCGTGTCAATTATTTTTTTAATTGGCGGCCTCTTTGTGCTCAAGTAAGTGCTTAATACTGGAAGACTTCTTGTACTAAATGAGAGCGTTTCAGGCATTACAGATACGAACAAAAACTTGCCTGCTTACTCTGGAAGATTGACATGAAAGATGTGACGATTATTCCAACAGAAACCACTGAAGCTACTACTAAAAATATGGTGCAACAATATACCACTTCCTGAATAATACAAATTTGTTAAACAGCAATTTTTTTTTGTGTTAGATTCAAGTATGTCGTCATAGTGTATTCCAGGCCCCAACTGGAAGCATCGCTGAGATGTCTGACACAAGCCCTAAACGCGCCTACACCCGGATAGGTCTCTATAAAGGGAATATTGTTGCTATCAAGAGAATTAACAAGAAAAGCGTGGACTTAACTCGATCGATTCGCAAAGAATTAAAGCAGGTAATTATTGAAATATCTTCTTTACCACAACAGCAACGTATGTTTTTTCCTAGATCCGAGAAGTACGACATGAGAATCTTATCCCTTTCATTGGGGCTTGCGTTGATCATGGTCAAGTAGCTATTTTGACTGCGTATTGTGCAAGAGGAAGTCTAGAAGATGTTCTAGCAAATGAAGATTTACATTTGGATAATATGTTTGTGTCTTCCCTAGTTGCTGATGTCTTGAAGGTATGATTTATCTGTCAAAACCAGGAAGATACCACTTTTCAGACTTTGTTTTCTGTGGCACAGGGAATGATCTACCTTCATGATAGTGTGATTATAAGTCATGGTAACCTCCGCTCATCAAATTGTCTCATTGACAGCAGATGGGTCCTTCAGATTACCGATTTTGGCCTTACTGAGTTTCGCGATGGCGAGATGGCTGAACCTGTAAATGGTGAGGATAGCAAATTCCTCAGTCGGTGTGCTTATAAAGCACCTGAGTTACTAAGAGATCCAACGCTGCCATCTAAGGGTACTCAGAAAGGAGATGTTTATGCATTTGGTCTTCTCCTCTATGAAATTATTGGGCGAGGTGGGCCATGGGGTGGCGTCCAGATGCCTCTTGCTGATATTATTGCAGAAGTAAAGAAGGTCCAGGTGGTACCATTCCGTCCAGATCTAGACAGACTTGGAGCTGACGATTATATAAGTAAATGCATCAAAATATGTTGGCATGAGGAACCTGAACAAAGACCTGATATTAGATATTGTAGGGTCATTCTAAAAGAGATGCAGGTTAGTCCCAAATGAAACTTTTGATGGAACTAAAAGAACAAGATTTTGTTTCTATGTTACCAAAACTCACTACTCCATTTAATTAGATGTCTCCTGTTTCAGGCTGGTTTGAAAGCAAACATTTTTGACAATATGTTGGCAATAATGGAAAAGTACGCGTACAATTTGGAAGGGCTAGTACAGGAACGGACTAATCAACTCACGGAGGAGAAGAAAAAGACGGACGCATTGCTGCATCGGATGTTGCCAAAGTAAACACATTCGACAAACACATCAGCCCACACAAAACAAGCTAAAAGAAATGTTCGTCGATAAACTATTTCCAGAACTGTCGCTGACGCACTGAAGAGAGGTGATCGCGTGGAGGCCGAGAGCTTTGACTGCGTGACGATCTACTTCAGCGACATTGTGGGCTTCACGGAGTTATCTGCAGTGAGCACCCCATTGCAAGTGATTGACTTGCTGAATGAACTCTACACGTGTTTTGATTCAATTATTTCGCACTACGATGTGTACAAAGTAAGTGCCTCTTTCGTTTTCCAGGTACACTCTACCTTAAACTTATGTTGCAGGTGGAAACCATTGGTGATGCCTACATGGTAGTCAGTGGTCTACCAATCCGAAATGGTGATCGGCATGCTGGCGAAATTGCATCAATGGCATTGCATTTATTGAGCCAAATCAAAAAGTTCGAAATAAAACATCGCAGCGGCGAATTGCTGCAGCTGCGTATTGGGATCCATTCGGGTGAGTGTCTATCCCCCATTCATCAAGATTGATAATTTCCAGTGCAGTTATTAATTACATTTTTTGCGTCAGCATGGTTAAAACGAGCGCGTGCGCGTGTTTTCTAACAGTGGTAATTATTTGTAAATATATCCACCTCTATTTATCACAACTTTCCCCATTACTGGGTGACTTTCTCATCCAACATGTGACAGCATTTTGCGAAAGGTGTGCGTGGAATATTTCCAGCTAGCGACAACGTATATTAATTAAAATTTTATCCCCAGGTTGCACAATAAAGAACTAATATTACTTTTTGCCATTAGTGCGTCCCACGAGTAATAAATAATTATTCAATGAGACTTTATTCTGCAATCTCCTTTACGATGAAAAGCGCTCAGCATTCAGTTGCTATTTTACGAATTTTATAGATTGGCTTGGGTAAATAGTGGTATCTAAATGCAAAGCAATGAATGTATTTACCAATCACATCCGATGATTTATGGAAATTGCTTGAAACTATTCCAGGGCACTGCGTGGCTGGCGTCGTGGGGTTGAAGATGCCGCGCTACTGTTTATTCGGCGATACAGTGAACACCGCTTCGCGGATGGAAAGCAGTGGAGAGTCCTTCCGCATCAACATTTCGCAAGCAACGTACATGTTGTTACAGCGCTTAGGCGGGTATCGATTTGAAGAACGTGGTTTGATACCCATTAAAGTAAACCCTCACGCTCTCATTTGCGACTGCGAATTACAATGCGGGCTTACTTGTTTAATATATTTGTAGGGTAAGGGTGAGATGCGGACGTATTGGTTAATCGACGAGGATCCAGCTCAGCGCTTGGCGCGCATCAGGGAGGAAATGCTAGGGAGCTCGTTGTTTAGTAGCATAAGCTCAGACCGTGAGTGAAGCCATCAGAACCCCACGTAAGTGCACGTATCATACGTGGTGTGATTTTAGATCTCAGCGAGACTCCGGACTTGATCCGACGGCCCGGCTTGCCACCTATCTGCTCCCTGATGGAGCTGCATGAACGAGCCAGAAATGTATGCTCGTCCATTCCGCTCACTCCGTCAAAGGTAGCATGTCCACACATTGTGGCTATTCACATTATTAACTCGGATCTAATGAAATCTGCATTGTAGGTTGGGCATAATCAAAGGCGATCAACACCGCGTGACCTTTACTCAAATCGGGGTAATAAATCTGCTCCGGCTGTCACCTTCCGAATGGACTTTACTTTGTAAATTGTAATTCAATAGGCTAAAATTGTCCAACCTAATTGTCAAAATTTATGTGGTTTTCTCAGTTCTTCAGTTCAAGGGATCCCGGGGATTTATAAAAATAAAATTGGTCAGAAACAGAATCTAGTCATTACTGAAAAGGAAAATGTCAAAACTACAGTTTCAAAGAAAGTAGTTTTTTGAAGTTTAAGAAAAGTGTTGAGAAGAATTGGTTTCTCAACACTTTTCCTAAACAGGGCAAGCCCAAAATGTAATATCCACCCTTAGTCTCATTTCTGCATTGTGGTATCTAATTAATGTCTAAACTTGCCTAATGGCCTGGAAATCTTCTGGTATCCCTTACTATTTTTGAAATGCACAAAACTAATAAAATAAATTAAACATCTCCAAATTTTAATATTCGTGAAGTTATCAAATGTACATTGATTTTGTATGGATATATTGGAATTAATTGGAATCTGGAATGGTTGGATGGTATTCCTCAAATCTCAATATTGCTCGTAAGCCAAACACTAAAAACAAAACTAGAAAATTAAATACTAACAAGCCCAAATAATATTTTAATCTGTTAAAATGCTCTAATATCATTTTCAATATTTGAATGTTTAAATTTTGAGCAAAATTCCTTTTAAGATATATCGAGATTGAATGTGAATCAATATTTAAAAGACAAGGGTTCGATCAAATCATGCTGAGAGTATATCTAAAAATATCTATTCTCGAAGAATCCAGTCCCAACTGCTAACAATAATGGCAATCGATGCAGTGTAATGGAGTGGAGGACGAGTACAGTGTCTGTCATGGGTAACAGCACGCTTTACGACATATTTAATTTCATTGAGCTTGTAAAGAAATACAGCTATTTTAATATATTTTTTGAAATATTATTAATAGAGATATTCTAAGCTGCTAAAAACTAAAAAACAAAACAACAAAATTAAATTTGTTGCATTTACAACAAAAGATGAAACTGGCCAATAAAAGGAAACAGTGGATAGTTGGTGTTGCTCATGTTAGAATTAATAATATGTTAGGGAGTGGTAGGATGGTTTATACAAACAATTATTTATGTTTTCTACCAAAGATGAGTCAATTTTGCTTCATTTTTAAAAAATTAACTTTGCCCTAACATAAAACATTGTTGCTGACATTTTAAATTATTTTGGTTTATTTTTGTAATATTATTTATATAAGTTACTTTGGAAGCAAATCCAGTTTCTATGTATGGATATAATTGCAGAAGAAATTATGAGTTTTTATTGAATTATACTGCCAATTACAAAGGTAATAGAGCAGTGTTTAAATTATAGTATTACTTTATTGCAACAGTTTCATTTTGTTTAAACCTTAACCAAAATTATTATTAATCAATGTCAGTGGATAATTAATTAGTTAATAATTTACAAAAGCTAAGGATTGCAAAGACGTGAGAAAAGAGTAACAAGTTGCCATAACCACACTGCCATGCCTTGCGCGTGCAGCAAGCATACAATGGCACATAAAAGAACAGCTCTATCCACATCCAGAAAAGCGATGTTTGGGGATGTTGCTGTTGGTTGCGAGCGATGCTAGCGGGCGTGTGGGACAACGACACTTGCGCGAGTTTGATCGATTTTCCCTCCAGCAGCAGGGCGCAGGCCCACCGGACAAAGCCGAAAAGCCGCGTGCGTCCGGCGGCCCTTAGCAAGATCCTCTTGACTCTAGCAGAAGAACGCACCAGCCGGGCAGCCCTTTCGACCACCCTATCCTGCTGATCGGCGTCCCGCGCAGCATTTGCGGCCCCCATTCGGTTTTGGCGCATCGCATGACGCATGCATGCCGGGTCGCGCACGTCGCTACCACCGCCGCCGACGCATTCGGCTCCCTTCGGCGCGGGGGAGGCGAAGGCAATCGGTAGCGCGAAGTTCCCGAACGTCAGCTGTTGAGAGTAGTTGTTGCGGGCCAGACCCGATCGGCACGTAGTGGTAAACCCGGCGCATTCACTGTAATCACACTGTGAACACATGCGAAAAACTGAATGAAAACCGCTCGTGATCTCATCTTGGTCCGGGCTAGGAAAGGCTAGAAAAACAAAGGTATCAAAACAAGAGTGATAAATCATCATACTGGGGGCTGATCATGGGAGAGTGAGTCACGTCAAATTGCAAACATACCAAATCGGCAACAATTAAAAAATCGCTCAAAATGGATTGCCGATGCGGAGTTTGAACGTTTCACAAAGAGCAGGTAAACACTGGAAACCAAACAAGTGAGACTAGACAAAAACAAAGCAACTGCAATCAGAACATTTTGCCCACAACAATTTTATAAACGTAATTCATTGCTTTCGTTTCCGTTTTGACATTTTTTGCTCGCCTGTGTATCGCAGTTTTTCATTTGCAAGCGCAATTAATTCATGCATTTAATTAAAACTGACGGCTTTTAATTTGCCGAATGCGGTGCTCAAATATCACACTGACGCGGGCCATTCTTTCGGTGGCACAGAGTAATTGCACAATTGCAACGACAAGTTAGAAGATCCCCGAAGAAGGAAGCGGAGGAGAAGACGCCGGCTGCAAAATTTCCATTAAAAAATTGGTGAAGCGGTAAGTGATTGCATTTATTACGTGACTGCTATGCTACCCTGTCTCCTGTGTAAATAGCACAACAAGCAATTCTTTCAAACCCTGCATTGGCTGCGTGCCGTGGAGATCCAAACGCTTTGGATATTTCCACTCCCCTGTAATTAGGAACCAGGGATATATTCCGGAAAAGTATCCTGCTAGTTTGGGCAAATTGAGTAATTTGTTGGCGGACGTTTCAGGAAAACATTAAAACGTCAACAATCTGAAAGTAACTTACAGATGATGTCCCACTTGCCATATTTTCATGTATCACGTGCTTGGTTTCCTTTCTGTTTGTAAGTAAGCGTCAAGTTGCACAACAACGGAAAATAATTACAACACTAAAACGAGGTGCGGATTGAAAACTTGCTATCTTCACATAGGGTTCACATTGAGTGTTGCCCGCATCCTTTGCTGTTGAATTTAGATTGCTGGGTTAATGAAGTTGCTTCAGTTTCGCACTAGATATAGTTTCTGCTGGCTTACACAGACCATTTTTATCATTCCACATCTATATTAATTAAGTGCCGAACTGGCAGTGGTGTTCAGTCGAAAACTGCGGATGATCCAACCTGGTGTATATGCGAGCCAACTGAAGATCGTCAATGAATTCGTAATGCCCTCGTCTAGCCGAGCAGTGTCGAGGGTTGCATCATCTACTGCCACTCTGTTTTCGGCAACCCATCAGCTTTGTTAGCTTGTACGAGTATGCAGATGAAGTAATTGCCCTGGTTCATGTATCTGCTAAAGATGTGTGGACCTAGGGTGATGAGCGCTCGAGCAGGGTGCATGTGGTTGCCGGTTTAAGCAAGTCGTTGGCATAACGAGCGCTTGACTTTCGACGTTTAGCATACTAGACGTGCTCAGCACGTGCTTGTTACGCGATTGTTTAATGGCCATCGAATGCAGAAGAATACCGCGTGATACTGTGCCAAGCAAGAAAAAATCTCGAGGAAGGCTTTTTATCCACTCTGATCTTCTTGATGGGCCTAGATCTAGGGTCTGCGTGAATTATATTTGCATTGCTGAGTTTCTCCGAGATGAAAAAATACAAGAGGTGTGGGTCAAGAAGAAGAATCTTGAAAGCCTATAAAAGAGCTGCATTGAAAATTTAGATGACATTTGCATAATCCTTATAAATTGCATAGAATTTCATGAAATATTTCCGCAATAAACATCTTTCGTTCGGATAATGAAAATTTGTTCATGAACATCGTTCCTATAATTGCATTCAAGAGAATTACCATGAAAATGTATTCACTGCAGCAATAAGTATTTTCTCAGAAGTCGTTGTGTGCTTAAATCCGAAAGGCAAGAAAGTTTCTTGGGGAAAATATTCGTCCCTAGCAGGTCAAATTTAAACTCTCTGTAATTCAATTTGGCCTAAAAAAAGCGAAAAATATTTGAAAACACACCAACATAAACATTTTGCGGTAAGTCCAGCCAAAAATTTGTAGATCCCAGGATCAAATTGCTTAACGTGGAAAAATGCTCCCCGGATCCGGAGAATTTTGCTGGTAAACAGAAGAATGAACTGTTTTTGTGGTTGCAGAACCCAGAGCAGGGCAATGAGAATTTGTCACACCAAGAGCACGCGTACCTTATGCACCAAAGCGGAAAATTAGAAAATTCCTCAGTCTTTGTTTTTCCGCTGAGTTTTTGTTTATCCTTCCTCAAAAACGAGTGCATCAGATAAAAATTGCTTCGCGTTGGAGGCAGCCGCCTTTTGCACAGGTTATAAAGCAATTTACTCAGAACGCATCAGCGCTGTGGAACAGAGATGAACAATCGGTGAAAATTGAAAAATGCGGCCACAGGAAAAGTGGAAATAACGTCGAACGAACGTATTTGTATCCGCACACTGTCATCGAATGGCGGACCCTCGCCAAATTTGAGCAGGCACATGCAATCATCGAGTTGGTTTCAAAGAAAATTCAATTTTCGTGATTGCCATTCATTCTTGGGCGCAAACTTCCTAATGAACTTAAGCATCGCGTGGAGTCATGAAGTCATTGTGGCTTCGAAATATAATTCATTGATTGCTGTTTGAGTTGGGGCGTGGGGGAGCAAAATTGGTTGGCGAAGGAACGAAAATGATGGATGAAAGTCAATGCGCACCATATGGGCTTCGTCGTCATTGTGAACATACGGTAAACAGCGGCAAATCGCCGAATGACTGAAAGCGGTACCGTCTGCGAGCGTCATGAAAAGCGCGGATTTCGCAATACGAGCATTGTTCAAATTTGCTCATACGCCGAGGGAAACACATGCGAGCTCTCACACATTGTGATCGTTTGTTTGATTTCCCTTCGCTGTGTACACGCTGTTTGGTGTTACTACTGAAGGGAAGCTGATAAAATCTAATTGAAATGTGTCTGACGGCAGGTTGGTTGACAGCACCTTGCCATTGCGTGTACATTTTCTCTTGCGTAGCTTTGACGTGTTTTCATGGGGCTCATTTTATTCCCATCAATTCATTACTTATTATTAGTAAATATTCTGGATTTGAGAAGAACAAAAGCATAAAGCAAATATTTAAATAATGACTTAATTAAAACTGGTTTGCACTTGTTTGACTAAATATAGCAGCGCGTCTTGGAGGGGGACTACCGAAACGTCAGTTACTACACTCACTGCGTCTACTGCTGCATCCCCACCTTCTCCACAAGTATAAAAAACACCACACCTAAAAGTTTCCGAGTCAGTGTATACTATACGCTCGTCAAATCAACATCACGCCACAAGTCCAACGCAACAAATTAAATTTACTCCGTAATAAAATAAACCCTCTAATATTATAAGCAAATTTTAAATGTATCTTTTAGTCCCAACGGAGGTTTTTTCATATCAACTTTTTTAATAATCGCCTCCTGTTTTCATTAAAGTCATCGTTTAACATTGCGCCGTTATCGCGCATCTTTTTGCAAAGCGCCCTACCCGTTCACCCTCTTCCTTTTCATTACGTCTTCATATCGGCATAGCCATATTCCGCGTGCGCGTTTGGCTTTTATGGAAATACGGATGCAAATTGTGAAATAGCATAAATATCACAACACTTTAGAGCGTATATTAAAGCCATTCGGTACCAGCGCGTCGCTTTAAAATAATATTACGTCTTCAGCTACGACGGGGTTTGAAAGTTTACCGAGTTGTAGTTCTCGAGACAACTTAAGCACTTAAGTGATTCAGATGAATAGGGGAATAAATGCTGAATAAATATTGAAGAAATGCTGGTGCGAGATGAAAAATTTCCACGCTGATTGTAGTTCATCTTCAACACAAATTCATCTCTATCTTTCAGCATATCGCTGTGTTTCATTGTCTACAATGGAGTAATGTCGACGTAATGCCTTTTTATTTACAAGAAGGTAATTTGTTCGAGGTGGATTTTTTTGCGTGTTTGACTACGTCGAGTGACGAAACTCAGGGCTGCAACTTTTTGCTGCATGTTTTCCTGCATTATTCAAATCACATTGTGTTTCCGGCGTACTTTCGGATAGTGGTAATGTGCATTTTCCCCAGGCGACTAACTTATTAATCTTCGTGTTCATTCATGTCAGAGTTTAGGGACTCCAGTGTGTTTTTACGTGCTTTTTTGCTGGACTAGTTATACTCGTGGGTAATTCAATTTTTGCTCCGCACCTTTAATAGTTTTAGCTGTTTGCCGGATTATTAGGTACATGAAAATGCAACAGTGTGTAGAAGTCAGAGGGGAATACAGAATATTTTGTGTGGGGACTATAAAACAGTCGTAAATTAAACTGATGGAAAGAAAGAATCATTCTAATATGCATAATAAAAATATATGGGGAAGGTCGCAAAATTAGTTCACTGCAAAGAACAATTGCTTACAAGAACATAACTCAATATGAACAATTCAAAATTCAGGAGTATTCTGAAATTAAAAGATATTCCACATCATGATAAGTCTAAATAAAGTTGTAACTATATTTGCCATCCAGGGAAAATGTCCTGCAACATTCATTACCATTTTATTCCGATCGGGCATGCATCCAGACAGTTCTATTACGCCCCCGCGTGTATATTTCCATTTCATCTGCCCCCGATGTAATTGAAACTCGAATAAAATGCAAATGAAACTGGGAGCAGCGATGATAATGGGCTACGCCTGCGTGGTGAAATTGCGAATTCAAGGAACCGCCAAACATACCAGCGTCGTAACTGCTAAACGTAACGAGGCCCCATGTCCAATAACAATACGCACATTAGACACATATGATACCAAAGCTGGGAGAGGATCAGGGTAGTAAGAAATGTACAGTTACCAGTTGGAGTCGCGTTCCAGTCACCCTCGTTGTACTTTTTTGCTTCTCGTCCTTTTTTCATCAAACGCCAGTTGCTAACACAACGTGGTGCCAGTCCTTGTCGAGATGATATATAACTGCGGAGGTTGCTGCAGGTATTTGGGGGTGGCGGCAAGCACCTTCTACATTTCAGCACTGTATTTTCCGGTCCATAAACTTCAACTAAGGGCGCGACGCGCGAACATGGATTAATTCCTTTGTTGATTTACAGTCAGGCATATATCCTTCGATTTAGGGTATTCTTGTTGTAAAAGTAGCTTGTACAACTAAATCAATGCCACGAAAATATCCATTTAATTAAAAGAATTGTTACTGTTTACCTTTAGATTATATTAGTCCGTAAATAAACTGTTCAGTAGAGTCATTTATGGTCTTCGGTTGTCGGTGCAATTCATTGATGAATCTTTCGGATACAATAAAATCGTTAGGAAGAAGAAACCGACTAAGATTAATTACCTAATGAAATTGGACTGAAAGGAAACACCAGGAAAATTAGCTAAGATCTAAGGCAATAAACTAGCAAATTTATTATCAACATCAAAAACTTAAATAGCATCAACTATCCAACAACTGCTAATAACCATGGGTAACCAGTTGGGAGTGTGTTCTCCTATCCGGGTTTCAACTCTGAGTATTTTGGAAGTAGAGAAATTAGACAAATTATATTACACGTCTAGTTGTAGACTAGTTGTTTCGCTAGACCATATCTATTGATCCCACCCACTTCTAAAGGTTGGGCAGCTCCCTCCAAAACGTAGTATCTGCTCCTACTAGCTGGAGAAAATTTGAGATTGATGATCATTAAAAAAACCCGCGTTTTTTATATGCAACAGAAGATCGCTAATTTACAATCTTTTGCCAAATTGAATCTTACTGATATATCGCCAACGTTCAATTATCTATGGTTGCTGTAAGCTCCTTTTCGAGAGATGAAAAACCAGTGCGGTCATCGAAACACTAGAACAAATTACGAAATAGCTGTTTGAAAAATCAGTCCCACGAACGTAAATAGATGAAATAAAAATATGAAACGAATTGGTTTAAGTAGATCCGACAGTACTTACAACGCAAACACGACCTGGTAACAGCCAGCATACAATTCGGTAACAAAGTGTTCCCAAACTCTCACAACTCACATAAAACGCGCACAACAAATAAGTAAGGCGCGAGAAAAAGGAAAATAGCGTCGACAGAAGTTTGAAGCTGAAGTTAGAAGTATTTGAAAGTGTCAAGTTGCAGCTATTTGCGCACTCTAGACGTTGCTCTTTATCGCTTTGCGATGAGATGCATTGACAAGCATCTCGGAGACGCAAACACTCGGTACGAGTGCTAACAAAAGGACTGTGTTTTCGGTCTACAGTAAAATAGCGAGCAACCAGGAAAGATATAAGATGGCAAAACAAAGCCTGAGTCCACCGAGTGCTATTGCTGCATTGGCCACCCATCGCTGCCGTTAGTGGGTAGTAAATCCGACGTAAATTCCATTAACGTCCAACACGTCCGCCGCTAAAAGTAACGCTATTCTTCGTTTACCTTTCTTGGAACGCCTCATGTGCAGATTCGGGGATCCTGAGAATTCAAATAGTGCTTCTCCTAGCTACGGCCATCTGCATTTGTTTCCGAATTCTTGTGAGGGACGTCAAGTGCATTCCGTTTTTGCTGCATCGTTGCATTGCCAACGAGAAGCTGAAGCATGCTTCTGAATAATGAAGCGCTGAACATTTCAAGCAGTTTTAACCAGTTCAGTCTGCCAGCATCGCAGAACCATGGAAAACCCTACGGATAATCTTTATTTTGCGATAAAACCAAAACATGCATGTTGTCTATTCTTTAGTATAAGTACCAAAAATTTATTAAATAGTACAAAATTTGAAAGTTTGTCATGATCATTGTTCCAGGTTTAAGAAGATGAGCGCGTCCAGCGGTGGTAACAGCAAGAGCAGCAAACGTTATATGGCGATGAGGAACAAACAAAGGGCAAATATGTCCTTCTTCATTGTGGTTATGTTCTTCGCTGTATTCGGCATCATTGTCTTCACTGAAATCTTCCTCATTGATGAACGAGGACGAGGAGGTGGTGTTCTGGTAAGGCATGGATCCTTGACCTATCACCATCGACAGCAAGATCGCGGGGAGTATGATGATGTCATGCAGGTAAGACCATTAGATCCCGCAATTTAGTACCATTGTGTAGTAGTACTAGAAAATGCAGCAATTTGGGTGGAAAACGACAAATTTTGACGATCATGATTCCGCTTCGATGCAATCAATAGAATCCAAAGAAATTGGTGAATGAAAACGGTGGACGGCCCTTGTCAGGTCCATGAGTCCATCCTAGATATATGAGCAGAGGCACGAAGCCCCAGTGGAAGGCTCGCTTCACACAATTTATCACCAAGCGTAGACGATCGGCAGCTTCCTGTGAGATGGGCATGATGCAGCGCTCTTCACCATCCCAAACCTCAGCTAATCTCTCCTCAATCATCATCCGGTGGCGCTCCTCTTCACATGCCATGAAACGATTGAGAGAATAATTCTCTCCAAGGAAGGTCACGGCCATTATTGATGGTATTCAAAATTGTAATAGTTAAAAAAAATTGATTTAATTCCGCGGATTGTAAAATTTTGTTCTGTCTGTGTTTTTACAAAAAAAAAGTGTAGTTTCGTCTGACAGGTGTCGGAGAATTTAGACACACCCACCACAACTATGTAACAATATTGTTAATATGTATTAACAACATTTCTATAGGGCAGCCATGGAAATTGCAATTTTGCAAAAAGCTTATACTTCAATTGGCTGTGCCCAAAATAAGAACAGACAGCTTAGAATTAAATTCTGAAAAAGTAATTACTCCAATAGATAAATAGGAATGAAAACTAATTCCTTCCCAATTTCCATATTTCTTACTTTCTTAACGAGCCATGGAAAATTCCAACCCTTCTAAGAAGCAAAGTTGAATCTTTCTACCAACTAAATATTACCCACAATTATCAAAACCCATTATCCCTCAGAAGTGCAAATGGGTAAAAATTAGTAAGAAGATGTCCTATTATATTCGCAATGTCAAGATTTAATCCACACAACATCAATCTCTCCAATTTTACGTCTACTATGAATGCCAGGGTCCGTTTTGTTTGCACCTGAATGCAACTAGGACATTCAGAAGAAAATGATGCAAACGAATTAAACCCACTCGTAAACATTCCTAAAGCCCACTGACCGTGGCACCAGCGTATGCCGCGCCAAAGTAGAAAGACTATCACGGTTTAATCGCCACGTCACATCCGGAATACCCTGAATCAGCCGGATTGCCACTGCCATGGTGCGCGCTAATGGCAGGTCGTTGCAATCGCAAACAAACGATTAATGGGTAATAGATAATCGTTAAATCGATCTGCAAACATGTGTTGGATAAATTGTGTCGCCGGTCACCTGTCGCACTACGTCCCATGCAATTTATTCAACCAATAGCGATTTTCATGCATGGCATGCACGCAACAAGCAGGCGTGCGTCTAATTTATTCATTCTTTGTTGTGGCATTGCAATGTGATTTATGTGGGCCAAAGTTCGGGGTGTAATTATGCATGTGGAAGCCATGCGGTGGCGGAGCTGTCATGCATGATACGTCTTCTTCGTTTCAGTTGGGCCAGTGTGGACCCATGATTTATGATCGGAGTGTTATCTCGGTGAATTATTGAGTGAAGAAAGTGTTCTAGGTCATTTCCATATTGATTTCAATCCTTATCATTAGTAGTGTAATCCAAGAAGCTTGATATGATCAAAAATAACGAGAATTGTTATTTACCCTTGAGAAGATATAAATATACCATCCTTTCAGTTGGCACATCGGGCATTTATTAGGTTTTGAGAGATTTGGTGCTAATGTAGATGTTTGAGAGCATCCCTATAAGAAAACAAAGAAGTTTGTAAAGAGTTTCATAACAATTTGAAAGTTAACACTAAGGGGGTATTTTTCCGCCCAGTTCTCAGATAAAAGTACAAGATGTAGAAGTATAGATATACATAAGGTCCAGACCATCCCCCCTCCTCCAATTATAATAAAACCATTTTATGTTTATTCAACGCCAGAATTCTATATTCTATAACACCCACAAGTCACTCAATTCCCAATCAATATAATAATATACTTCGTGCCCACTAGTCCAAAGCCATTCCCTGCAATGGTAATTACCCAGCCGCTCGATATCAGTCCAACATCCACCCTCGGTGGATCTGGATAAGCGTATATTGTATATGACGCGTCAACTTTACCAGCTTCTGGCGCTATTTCGATTAGATTTTTACAACCTTCCCGATTCGTTTTCCATCCGAGCTCGCAATTTCCCGCGGCCTCACTCGATATTCTATTTTACTATTCCATCTCGGTTATTCAATATTCGTGCGGCATTTCCGCAATAAGATCGAGTATCGTTGACCCACCTACAGGTACTCGAGTAGGCTTTTGATACCTTTGCCAAGCATCGCCAAAACCCACCGCTGCCACGTCGATCCACTTCATCCATTATTAAGCTTCGCCAAGTGGAATAAAACGCTCGAAATCGATGTGGATTTATTGCTTCGATTACCTTCTCTTCCACTTAGACCCTGCATCATATTGAGTCACAGCGGGATAGAACGCCCCAAACATCGAAATATCTTCCATCTGTAATCTCACATTTTTGCAAACACATGAAATTTCCTGCCTTTGAGGAGATGTACGTGAATTTATTTATTATTACTTGCAGTAAAGTTTTATATGATATCGTTATTTAGAATCCTGATTAGCGACTTTCTTGCAAACGGTAGAAAATTGTTGGAAAAGTGATATTTTAGAGATGCCTCGTATTCTAAGCCTGGAATAAATAAAAAGTACCTCAATTATTTTTCAAGTCTTATTCCTATGATTCTATAAATTCAAATAAAGCATGCGTTCCTTGTAGGTGTTCAACTATTGAACTACGATATAAGGCTTCGTTTACAAAATACATGCCATCGTGATCTAACCACAGCGCCTAAAGTTTAAGAAAACTTTCATCGTAAAAATGGCTATAAAATATAGATAAATCGAGGAAGCTTTTCGCAGTGCCGCCTTTCCAACTTGCATACTCCATGAAGCAGCACGCTGCTCTCACATGTCCCAACAAATTCAAGTGACTTCATATTTCATCGTCGTCTTTGGCCACTTCTTCGCACGAAGAATCGCAGCGTTACCACGCGCTAAACGAAAGCAAACTTTTCGCATTTCAATATGAAGGATGCAAGACACCAGACCAAGCAAACTTTAAAAATTTCTTCGTCGTGAGACATACGTCCCAACATGCCCTCTTCAACTGCTGAGTTCATTTTGTTCCGCCAACTGCAGCAGCTGAATGTTGAACGATGTTAAATGTAAGAAGTTGATTGTGAAACGTTTCTATAAAGTTTAAGGCAAAGTAAACTAATAACAAGGCACAGACAATGGAAAAGTTCGTAGATAATAAGTAATCCAAAATGTAGTAAGCAAATCTAACTTCTGCTAACCAAACAACGATCGAGAAACGTTTACCACTGATAAAAGAAGATGGAGAGAAGTAGAAGTATTGTGTAATTTTAAACTTTGACTTGCTATAAAATCTACTTAAGAGCAAACTTGTGGTATACTGAAATAATGGTGGCATTAAAGTGTTTGCCCTTGTTTTAGAGTGATGACTACATATCGATAAGAATGAATAATAACGAACGTACACTTCGGGAAGACACAATCGGCGCAGTCCTGCTGGGCCGACATCCTGCGCCGTTGCACGCGCGTGCCGATACCCCTGCAAATGAACGCGAGGTGCTCACCGAGGGCCAACTTCCGCCGTTTTCCAACAACAGCGTTCCAATGGATGGCACTTGGCAGACTGTCAACGGCACTAGGTGATCAAATAACTCTTCGTTTTCCCAATGCCAAATTATTCCAATTTACACTCTGGTGTCATCCCGCCTCCGCCAGCCACAGAAAGCACCAGCCCCTCCTAATTACTCCCATTCATTCTGCTGTAATTGATAGCAATTATATGTGACTGCTCGTGTTTCAATGCTAATGCTTGGGCACTTTATCACAGGTACAAATTCTACGTGTTCTCCGCATTCTTCGATAATCGGAAGGGCCAACGAGCAATCCGCGTTATTGGTGCAACGAAAATGCGAGGACCAGAAAGGGTTTGGTGCCGGCTGTGGTACAAGTCCGGAGAGACCAATGGAACAACGCATACCAGCAAAACAGTGGTTGCAAAAATTAAAGTAAGTAGTTCGAAATTACTAATGTTAGAAGTTTGTAGCAACTAGTGTAATGTCTTACAGATAATTCGGGAGAATTGGAACCTGAAATACAGTGCGTGTTTCGTAATGTGCCCAATGCAACGTAACCAGTCGGTTCCCAACTACGTGTCCATCGTTTCCAAAGTAAAGTTCCCTCCATCAAATACCCTCAGCGTGGTCAACAATTTCAACGAATCCTTCGCAGCGCCAAATGATAGAAATCGGCTGAAGAAGTTTGCGGTTTGTGTGAAACCATTGCACTTTGACTACAACCGGGTAAGTTGCACCAATCTCAGACGCTATATATTATGACAACATCTGCAACTAATTAACCAGTGCCGTCGCGCGTTGCCGATCTTATTATTAAAATTGGGAGCTTATAAAACATGCTCGGTTAATTCGCAGGCGCTGCAAATACTGGAATTCATCGAGCTGAATCGTATCATGGGCGTGGAGCACTTCACGTTTTACAATCACACCGTGGGAAAACAAGTCGGGTGCATTTTAAACGACTACGTCAAGCGCGGATTAGTAAGCCTGCTACCATGGCAGCTCAATATGGTGTCTCAGAAGGAGATCCGTACCGAAGGTCTTTTCGCAGCACTCAACGACTGCCTCTACCGCAGCATGTACAAATACACACATGTACTGCTCATCGATCTGGACGAGTACATCATACCTCGGCATAACGACACTCTACCGCAGTTAGTCGAGTAAGAAAACAACCCTTACTACCTCTAGCTATCTTACCGCCCACATACGCCCGCTGTCCACTGATTCCAAAATTCTCACCGACAATGTTTACTTTTGCAGTTTTCTTTCAACGAGAATCAACACTCGATCCACTGGTTCCTTCTCGTTCCAGAACGCGTTCTTTTATCTCCAATGGGGTGACGGAGACTTTGTCTACGAAAGTCATGATTCCGTTGCAGCTGGATTGGTCACGATGAAAAAAGTCCGCCGGAAAACAAAACTGCATCCGCATAAGCAGCGGTCTAAATACATTTGTTTGCCGGAGTTAGTAGTAGAGGCTGGTAACCACTTTGTGTGGGAGTATATCCCGGGGCATGGCACTTTCAACGTGCCTGCAGACTCCGCCATTCTGCACCACTACCGCATCTGCGAATTCGGTGGAGATGACTGCATTAATACAGCGAGTACGATTGACAACACAGCCTATCGATACAAAGACCAACTGATTGCGAATGTTAAAGAGAAGTTCCAAAGCTTCAAGGTGCCGTGTCAGCTGCCTGAACTACCACCGCCTCCAGAACGTGGCTTTGAAAAGTTGCTGAAAATATTCAAAAGCGATGCGTTTAAGAGTAGGTAATGAACTATATCATATTCAAGTCTAAACTAAGAAGTATTTTAGCAGAGATTAAAGATTTACAATGAAATCAAAACAGACCGGTGATTTATTGGGATGAGCATGAACACTTATTTAATAATTCAATTGTGATAAACGCTTTGCTTGATTACGACGTTTTACTAATTGGATGGATTTGACGAGGGTTAGATTGGAATTAATGTGCACGAACAAGAACCTTTAATAAACCTATGCTAATATTTTGTAAATAATCATTTGTACAAGTGTCTACTGGATCGATGTAACTATTAAGAAATATTTAAGACGTAAAATAATTAAACAGAAGACCAACAAACTCTTAAAAAAAGAAAACGGTCTGCAAATAAAACCAGCAGTACTTAAAATAGTATTCAGATAAATGAATACAACCAAACAGTATTCTTCAATATTCAGCAATTGATTGTCAAAGCTACAGTTAAGACAGCTATTCAACACCCCACATCAGATTACAATTGGATTGACGGGAAACAGATAACACATCTAAAGACATATTCATTTGCATAACGCATAGCCAAAGAAAGTAAGTTATCGATTTATGTTGGGCGGTAAACTTAGCAGATCTGTAACATAGTAGATTTTTACGTTCTGTTAGGAAAGCAAATTGTAGAACATGTAGGTTACTGATTAGAATACACTAGTTACAAAAGAGATATTTAATTAACAAGTACATGGAAATGAAAAAGAAATTAAAGTGACAATATTATATCAAACCTAACTTTTTAATGTCTGACTTTGACGAGATGATTTGATACTTTATTTCGTAAATGCGTTAGTTTCGTTATGATGTTTGATGGTCAAGTTCATGCGATAAGGAGATGGCCTAAAAGGACCTCAATCATGTTTATGCTTATATATCACTTAACTGTGCTTATTAAATCAGTGCTAATAACCATCATAGGGTTTAACATAGAAAACCGAAGAATATGAATATATCACGCTATCTACACAGAGAAAAGTTGGTCCTCGATTACCAATTGTTATTAATTGGGATCACAATTTCACCAGAGGTAATGGCAGCACAGAAGATTTTTTTCATTGGGGTGGACATCCAGAATTGCCTCTTTTATGGAGATTATTAAATGATAACAAATGGAGTAAGTCTAAACTAAAAAGGCGCTGCCACTATCTCTGGTAAAATTGTGTTGCACTTTTTAAAGCCAATTGAGAACCAAGGACCAACTTTATTCTAAGCGCTATCCCTGTTTTATATTATTGTGTTTTCTATGGAGCTTAGTATATTACATAAAACACGTGCAATCACTCTGAATCATTTGCTGTAGATTTTCTAATAATTCACAGTTGATAAATGTACTTAAACTAATGAAACTTGTGTGATTTTCATTCATGAAGACAGTGTAAACTAATTTTCTTGTAATCTCAGTTTTCTTACTTTCTCTCTGATTACAGATGTAATACTCTGTAATAACTAGGTAAGACATGAACAAATTTATTATATGCAAGGCTATTTATCAAGTGAAGATAATTAATAAATGATTTTTAAGTAAACGAACGAATGAATCTGTTTAATTTTTGAGAGGGCACACAATTGAAGTGTAACCTGATCTACTCCAATTTATTAGCATATAATCTTACAGATAACCGCTTCTTTCGTAGCAATCTAGGGAGTCATAGACTTTTTGAAATTGAACTAAGCTGGACAGTGTTAATTTAGCTAATGATTTGCATAAACGAATTCAACTCTTCAGCGTGAACAGAACTAGGGCATTTCTAACTAGAAAAACACTATCGAAAGTTAAGAACAAATGATTGTAAACAAATGTATAGACCAAATTAACTAAAAATACTGAATGCTTGATACTGTCACCTATGATACCTCCTCCCAGTCGTTTTACTGTCCTTAATATGCTTATGGCCTACTATACGTAACAAATTTCGGAAAATATCTCTTTGAATGTGAAAATTAAAGGAAATGTTTTAAACACTTGCAGCTAGTCCTCGAGCGTAACATTTTTGAAGAGGTAGGACATCGATTCTTTGTTGTGGATACGGCGGATTGCCTCGGAGAGAAGGATCGAGATGTCGACGGTTTTAATTTTATGGCACTGCATCTTTTGTAAGTCGTGCGGAATTGTGTTTGTTACAACCACCTGCAGTAGAACAAAGTTGAAATAAACGAAGAGTAGGTTTGCTTCTCAACATATTAAGTACTACCTCATCGATGGGTGAATCTTCAATCAATCTCGGAGCATCTGATGAAAGAAGACCATGAGTAGCCAACACATATATTTTGTAAGCGCCTCTTTCCTTGAGCACTTCAGCCGCAGCCACAAATGATGCCACATCGTCGATGAGATCGTCTACCATGATAGCAATGCGACCCCCAACATCCCCTACAACATTAATGGGTGGCTTCTCTTTGGCTGGATGAACAGGCACGCCGACACCGGCGTCCATAGTTCGTGAACGTGGTAATGTAGGTGGTGAATATCGTCCATCTACTTCATCTGATTCTGCTCCCTTTTGCTCGCCGTGGATTACTGCGATTCCCAGACGAAGGCGTTCTGCATATGAAGTAGCTTTATTTGCGGAGCCTGGATTACGTGCGACTATAATCGAATTGCGGTAATCCGGAATCTAAAATTAGTAAGTTCATATACGTCGACCGTTTTGACAACTTTCAAGCTTTTATTACAATCTGGAAAAACACTTACACATTCCTGAATGTACTGTAATAGGAACGGACTGGCACGGAGGTTATCCACTGGGCACTCAAAGAAACCCTGAATTTCTTTCTGGTGAAGGTCCATCGTAATAATATGAGTGAGGCCTGAGTTACACATCATCTTTGCAAGTAACTTTGAGACAATACAGCCTCTCTTACGCATCTTACATTGCTTGCTGTAAGGCAAGTATGGAATCACTGCAACAATTGATTTGGCTGAAGAAGTTTTACAAGCATATGCCATGATCAATAGCTCCATGATATTGTTATTGCAATCCCTGCAAACATTCATTACAAACAATCAAACAACAGTAATATGAAACTTCTACTGGAATGTTTATACCAGTTAAATTACATACTTGGTGCCAGTTTGAATAATGTAGATATCTTTGCCTCTGACTGAATCACCTATCTCCACCATAGTCTCCCGGTTGGTCTTGTGGTATACCGCACAACCGCCGGACTTGACCCCCAGCCTGTTGCCGATGAGGTCGGCGAGCTCCGGGTGTGAGTTTCCGCTGAGCAGCACGATGTCAGAGGTGATCGGCACGTCCATGTCGCGTTGTGTCGACGGTATGCGGAAGCCTCCCAATCTGGAAAACAGCGAGATCAGCACGACTTGGACACATACGGGGAGTGGAGCAAGCACCTGGCCTTCTTGGTGAACATCAGTGCTGATTATACGGAAAACTAGAGTGTCGCTGGCGTAGGTGCTCTGAGAATGCTTTCATTCGAGTAGGCGTGCGACGCGGCAGACCCACGATGTGCAAATGCGCGAGTTCAACACCGCCGTTGTCGCTTATCCGGCAAATGCTCCGCGTTGACGTGTTGCATGCAGGTAGCACAGGTATGTACGATGAAACCAGTGTATGGAAGCAGAAGACAAAGATTGCTAGGATCGGTACAACGCAGTCGATGCAGGTTTGTTTGTGAACTGGTAAGAAAACAACGGTTAGGAAAAGGTGAGGGTACTGTTTGCGTTTTCACCCACGAATCAATTTGACACAACACACTGGTTGCTCGAATTTCAGCTTAATGCATGGGATAGAAATCATGCGCGTTGTACGGCTAATGTTTACATTGGTGTACGTACTCTTGTAATTTGAATCCATTGAAATGCAATCGGTTGTATCTGCAGCAGGAACGAAGCGAATTGCAGTTTGCTAAATTCTGATAGAAATAATTCGGCATGTACCTGAAATCTGCAGGAACTGCAAATTAGAAAAACAATAGGCGTTGATTCCAATTTGACATTAACGAAACAATTGAAGTATTACGCTCGCGTAGTAATGAAACCTCGAATCGGTGCCAATCAATCAATTTAAACCTTTTATTTCCATTATCAAAACAGCTAGCTGACAATGTAATCATGAATTGAACTTTGTGCATGTAACCCAACAGTTAATAACCATAAAACTTTCAAATATAGCATGAATAAAACAGTGCGACAACAATTTATAACTTGGAAAGAACCATTGTAGGATTATCATCTGCATCAACAAACACATCAATATGCAAGTCATCTTTAGTATCTTCATCACAAGCATAATGATCAAAGTTGTTTACGCCATATTGTAGAAGAAGTTCTTGGTCAATGAAGAAGTTTCCAGTGCAAGTCTTTGGGTCTTGCAGAAAAATAATGTAAGCAGCATCTGCCATTATTTCAGGTTTCCTGGAATGTTTTGTGCTTTCTCCACCTGTAAGCATATCAGATGCTGCTGTATGGATGACTAGAATATAATTTACAATTAGAATTATTAACATAAAATTAGAGTTCTGGAGGATAACTTACTTGTACGTGGCCATAGAGCATTAACAGCAATGGCAAACTCTTTGAATTCTTCATGCATCCCTAGAACACACATGGACATGCCAAATTTTGAGATGGTGTAAGCTACAAAGGGCTTAAACCAATGGGGAGACATGTTTAGTGGAGGTGCCAACATCAAGATATGGCCATGCTTAGAATTCTTCAAGAAAGGTAAACATTCTTTTGTCCTATAATCCAATTTTATTTACTATCTCATACGATTTCTGGTGTAGTTTCAACAAATATACGGTACTTACACAAGAAAGGTGCCCCTAGTATTCACAGTGTTCATCAAGTCATACTTTTTCATTGTGGTATCTTTAGTGGAGCTCAAGGAAACCGCCGAGGCGTTATTGACAAGAATATCAATGCCTCCGAAAGTTTGGACTGCTTTTTGTATAGCAGCGCAGACTTGTTCTTCATTGCGGACGTCGACGATGCAGGGAAGACATTTTCCTCCAGCTGCTTCAACTGAAAAAATATCATAGTATGTTTGGATGATCCAATCCATATTTTCAATGTGTAGCAATGAGAAGGTCCAACTGAGCGCAATGGGACCGTTCGTAACTTTGCGAGGTGATTTTACGTTCACCCCATGAATCCAATTGGACTTCCTATGCCAATTCCGCGTTTTGAACGGAAAAGAACAAATTAAAAATGTCAGCTTGCTTACTTTCAGCAGCTGCAGTATAAATGGTTCCTTTTAATTTGGGATGTGGGGCAGCTGTCCTGGCAGCAATGACGATATTGGCCCCATCCTTAGCTGCTTTTAAAGCAATTGCTTTTCCTATCCCACGGGATCCGCCAGTGACGAAAATTGTCAAACCATTCAATTTGCTACAAAGCAAACAAAAAATTTAGGGTAAACCTTCTCTTTAAGTTAAAAAACAAAAAAAGGAAAAGAAGGTTTCAAATGAGTAAAAAACATTGCGTGAAAATAAATTGTAAAATTTTTTTCTTCGGCTTACAAATTATTTAAACATTAAAATAATCAAGAGGCAGATTTGAACGCATCTCGGATTGACTTACACAATATATAAAAATTCATAAAACATTCAAGTTGCAATATCAGCATATATTTTACATCTTGGCCTTTAGCTTGCCCATCAACTTTTCCAATTTCATCGCCTTTTGTAAATTACCAGAGATCTTCAGCTTTCCCAGCATGTATGCTGTTGCTGGCTTCGTTTTTCCAGTAAACATTGCAAAGAAGTTCTTGCCATCCATTGTAAGAGTAGCATCAGGTGTGCTTGGCGGCTCACCCTGTCCGCACTTGCCAGCACCATTTTTAAGATCCACAAACCATTTACCTTCCTCTTTGCCAATAACATTGAACGCATAGACTGCTTTAGTTCCAGCGACAAGTTCCTCGTTTAGACTAGCTTCAATTACCCTGAAGATTCCAGCCACATCTTCAACAGGCCCAGTTGGTGCTGCTTTCTTGCTTCCACCTCTACCAAAAGGACCCTGTTGAAGGCCATCGACCATATTGGTCTCTCCAGCACCACTGCCGACGCAAGGCTTTGCTTGCTCCTCAGTAAGGAAGAAGTCCAACATGAGGCTGTCTTTGCCATTGGGGTCACATGCATAGGTATCGAAGTTTTTGACTCCGTTATCGAAGAGGATACGTTCGTCAATGAAGAAGTTACCGGTGCATTTCGAGGGATCTTGTGTGAGAATGGCGTATGCTGCGTCGGCCATTATTTCCGGTTTGCGATAAGCGCTGTGGTTACTTCCGCCAGAAAGCATCTCCAGCGCGGCTGTCTGGATGGCAGTACGTGGCCATAGTGCATTTACACCGATTTTCAAAGGGCGGAATTCCTCATGTTGTCCCAGTACGCAGAGAGACATTCCATATTTAGCCATGCTGTATGCCACATGGTTGCTGAACCATTTGGATTGCATATTAAGAGGTGGAGAGATGTTAAGGATGTGTGCGTGATTGCTCTTCTTCAAGTAAGGAAGACACTCTTTAGTTCTAGAAGAAACCACAAGAATTTAACTCTATTTCTTTTAAAAAAAATTGAAAATAGTTGACTTACGTTAAGAATGTCCCTCTAGTGTTAATTTGGTGCATAAGGTCATATCGCTTCATGTCGGTTTGATCAGTTGAGGTCAGATTAATGGCGGATGCATTGTTAACGAGAATATCAATTCCACCGAACTTCTTTGCGCCTTCTTCAACTGCAGACCGAACTTGTGTTTCATCACGGACGTCTACGACGCATGGAAGACACTTACCACCAGCCTTTTCAACTACAAAATGAACAATCGGTGAGTTTTATTTATTTCCCCAGTCTTGCAATTTCGACGGCCATCTTGATAGATCATGACCTTAATTCTAAATTTCATGGAACAAAGGTCCTACTTACTTTCCTCTGCGGCGGTGTAAATTGTTCCTGGGAGTTTGGGATGTGCCGTTACTGTTTTAGCGGCAATAATAATATTCGCCCCATCTTGGGCCGCTTTCAAAGCGATAGCCTTGCCGATTCCGCGGCTTGCGCCCGTCACGAAAATGGTGCGACCGGCTAGCTTCCTAAAAAACGTTCTTATCAACACAGCACATAAAAACACACAATTTGTATTCAATTAGAGTGTAGTATGAAGTAATAACTGTGCAATAGCATGAGTAACAAGGATCTCATATATTGTAAAGCATAATTCATTAGGTAATTACCATTCATAAACACACAAGAAACACTAAATTTGGCAACAGTCAGTCAATAACAAGTTTGAATGTTTTTGTTGTTTTATTACCCACTGAAAACCATAAAAAATCGCGCACACTTGTCTTACGTTCGTTTTTAGCGCATCGTGCCATCATTGTGCTTGTGCTGGAATACCATCGAACGTGGCAGCAAACAAGAATGGAGAAGCGATATAAATAATATAAGCAGATGAATAACTCAATAGTTAACCTAGATTTGTGTTAATTCTCTACTCATGCTCACCCTGTGTTGATCATAATTTGACGTTTTCTTGACGACGAATTTGAACTGCTTGGCGATACGGCGACTATCTGACGGGCTGAAGGTGTCGCGTGTACTTTAAACTCCTCGGTGCTAGCTAAGTAAAAGTTACAAAGTCCAAGTCTAGCAAAGCCTGGCCAAGTTTTCTGCACAACTCTCTCGCACTAATGGGCCTGGTTCATGGCCTGCACCGTCCTCCTGATAAACCAGTGACGCTCGAAAATAGAAAACAAGTGGTGTGGCAGTGGAGTGGGTCGTAGAGATAATGACGTTAGCACAAATTCTTTCAGTTTCACATACTGTTGTGATGATTGTTGACAACATTTTAAATGACAGAACGCCCAGAACATCTTGAAATAGATTAAAAACATTGCGAAGTGTATTTGTGTTAGGCAACTCTTTATACATCATGTATTAACCAAGTAACAGAAAAAAAAACATCCGAATAGCAATTACAAACCTGAAATCTGGGTTCAGAGCGATTTCATAAATAATAATACCCTCCCTCAAGTAGCCATGAAAGAAATCTTCCCCCCCCCTCCCGCAAAAAACGGTGGAACGGATTTCAGACTGGAAATCTGGAAGATTTCTACTTTTAGAATCTGTAAACAGAAGTCAGATACTAGAAATATGACTGTTTGTTGTACAGCGTAATAGATGCGAAAATAAACTATTAGCTTTACAACCCTAATTTGGAAATGTGTACCTAATCCACTTCTATGCAGTACAAATAACCGTCAGCTGATTAAAAATTACCTGAAAAAAACATTCAAAAGCAGGAAGTATAACGCACGCATTTCAATAAATGAACGAACTGAAATTACTTTTTAGTCACACAAGGCCCATTATAATTGATGTTTACAAAGTGCTCGGAATATCAACAGAAATAACGATATGTGGCATATGGTTTGAGCCTAGTCGTATTGACTTGTTTTTCTAATCTCCAGATTTGCAATTGACTGCAATACTATGCAATGTAATTGTGATGCAGGGACTGTTCTGCTCCTGGTTATTGTTACATTCAATTCATTCACCTGGATTTAATTTAACGTAGTTTGCAAGTTATTAACTAACTTTGGTCTCAAATCTCGACTATATTTCGTTTGTGTCCTGAGTTACACCAGGCGCGGTTTCGCCGTAGCAGTGCTTGGCTTTGGGATCCTTATACGAGTTCTCATGCTGCACGCTCTGTGAATTCGTCCGGCATTTTGCTAGGCAGAGCTCGAAGTGGTCTGTCACGGATGCGAAGAGGACGTTGTTTTGCTCCGTCGCCTTGCCCAGAACATTCTCCAGCATGTTTTTCTAGATTATCATTATAAAATAGCAAATGATCTGTAGTTTTATGTCACATGCATTATAGTAAACTGGTCTTGTATTGCAATCATTAAATTATGCTAGTTTTCTTAGTGCAATATTCATTTATATACTGATAATACCTTGTTTGGATGTAAGCAGCATGAAATGCAATACTCATAAATTGCACAGCAATTGTTATTCCTACATGTCTCACAGGAATATTGCACTGATGTGGATAAGTCATCATTGCAGCATCCATTTGGCAGGATATCATGTCTTGGACATACATATCCTATAAACATAACAACATTGATGAATACCAGCAAGGGTAATTTCATATCCTACCTCTATCATCTACAATCAAGACTTTTCCTTGCACTGAGTTCCTGCACAGCAGGTCAATGTCACTAGCATTGTGTTGTTGCAAAGTCCTCCAAACAAATGGCTGTGATCTTCGAATAGGAATTGAGTCATCATTATCCAAGAATACACCCTAAAAGGTATTACCCAGTGAGTTGGAATTGGTTCATTACCAAAAATAAGCATTTAAGGAGGGTTGTGTGGCATTTTTGAATAGTTCTTCCTGAGATACTTACTTTGCCCACAAAACTGAAAATGCAGTAGAGCAAGGAGACTGTGAAAATGATGCCTAATACTATTCTACGGCGTATGAAGCGCACTAGGGCAGCGTACCACATATTTCACATAGTCCAGCCGCGATCACGCGCATTTTCTTCGCATTATCACGGCGTTTTTGCGTCGTAATCAGTGTAATTATTAGTATTTTCAACGTAGTGGACGCAGCGCACTGCAGCACGATCGAGATAACCACATTGTTACTAGCGTATTGGAGTAGGCAACTCGTAGGTCACCAATTTCATTTTGATTTATTCACTATAAATTTACTCGGATTGTACAAATTGAAGTCGTGAGACGTATACGAATGTATGAAATATTAGTTTTGATGGGCAGAATGGTAATTTTAATTTGTTTAGTGTGCGTCTTTTTTTTTATATTTGATGTTTTTATGGTTGCTTAGAAGCAGTTGTATGTGCTAATTACAAAGAATGATTCATACGCGTTCATTTTTAAGTTCCAATCATGGCGGAATTAACATGATCATATTAGATGACTAATTGATATCAATTTTATTAGGAAACAATGTATTTTGATTTGGTGTTATGAGTTGCCTATCTCATATGACCGTTGACACGGATCTGCATTTGACCGTGATTCATTTTACTCGTCGACTCGTCATCTGCTTGGCGTGTCATATTTATGTTTGTTATAAATATACCATTTTCTAGTAAGTGTTTTTATCTGTGTCCACAGAAAGTGGTCGAAGAGTAGCCGTGAGTACAGCATATGGCATTAGGTGCAAACAAACGTCGCAGTGTACATATGGGCCGTGCATAAAATCGACGATAACGGAATCACACATCAGGCGATCCTGCGTCAGCAACGCATGCGCGTTTAGCCGCACACGGGCGGCACGCCGCTTTCGGCGTCTGACGCGAGCAATCGCCACATATTCAAGCCTTAGTTGAAAAAAGTGCTATCGGCAACTAGCCCGCACAAGTCTACATCGTAAACACATCCAGCGAGAACGCGCCACACATTACCTTCAACCGCCTGCTGTCAATCCTATCGTAAGTTTGTTTATTTGTATACCTTTATCACGTTCGGCGTCTGCGCACCCGACCGATACCAGAGGCGGCAAACGCAAACCGGCCGCATCTCACCCAAAAGTCGTGAGATGCGACTATTAACGCACCGCGTGGCGCGCTGCCCCGCGTTAGATCCGGGCCGGCGCGCGACGCACCGCTCATTTGTTGCATGCGGCCGGCGTGCGATCACAGCTATTTCACCGCCACACACCATCAGTCGCCGTCGGCCCGTCGTCTGGTAACGTCCGCGCGCGCGATTCGGCAACAGATAGAGCAGAGAGCGCCCCGTTGGTGATATGCCGGGCCAGGATCTCAACAGTAAACAGAGTGTAACCATTCTCAAGGAGTTCAAGAACATGCCGCCTGCGATCGCGCCCAACAACTCGCAGGAGGAGCTGATGCGCAATGCTGAGCATGGCGAACTACGAAGCGTGGAAACCGGCACCGTCGGCACTAGCGGCGGCAACCTCCGGGATATCAAGAGGATGGAATGGATTGCCATCCTTATCCTCTGTTTCGTCAATTTGATCAACTACATGGATCGCTTTACCTTGGCAGGTACGTGCTAATTAACTCTCTATAGCGGCCACGTCTGTTACTTGTTTTTTCCACTTCACCCTGGGCGATTATCACACCACATCAGCATCAAAACATCCAATCAACATAATATTGCAATCCGACGAACTCTTCCCTAACGACAAGGAGTCAGTCAGGCCGGATAAAAAGTATCAATTAATTACAATCACGTGGTCGTAGGATTTACTATTAGTCGGACTTATAAATAACTCATTGAATTCCTTCATGTCGGAGTTATAGTCAACTCAAACACCAAAAATCCAGTGATTCTGATCCAAATTTAACTTTCCTTTAGAAATCTAACAATAACTTTAGAGTTGGAAATATACATTTTTTTGTCGGTGGGACGAAGAAAAGCTTTCGTATATTCGTCGATCACATCTGGCTCTAAAAAGTGTATCTGCTAACTTTCACTCATTCACTTTTTCTGATGTCGTACAACTGAACTTGCAATAAGAGTAGCGGCATGCAAGTCGTTTATATACTAGTTTAGTATGGAGCGATTTTAATAAATCTGTAAGCAGTTTATTCCAATTACGTTTGAATTGTGTTGGCGGCGGCATTGTACTGATTTAAAGGGGGATAAAACAGTTTGAAAATAAGGTTGGGTTGGGTGGCTGGGTATTAGCTATAAGGCTTAATAATCAAACCTCGTAGTTAAGCTTGATTCAAGGGAAAAGTAGTTTGTAAATAATGTTTTAATGGTATCTAAGTACTACATTTCTGAAGAACGTCATTATTTTTTTATTTAAAAATTTTAGTATAGAGGAAAAGTTATTAATTTCAAGTTTTAAAAATCAAATAGTTTTTTTAAATTGGTCTAACTACATGACTATATTTCTTTATATATCACTATATATTTCTGTTTTGAAAAGCGGAGGGTTGGCTTCCTGGACACTGAAAAAAGAATGTTAATTCAATTTTGATTCAAGATTGTAGGTAAAAAGGTTTTTAAAGTACTAAGTATAAATAGGATTTTAAAAATCCAAAAAAGTTTTTAATACCCTCGTATAGTTTAGTCATAATTCATTTTTAAAAAGCACGCCTTTGAATATGAGCTCTGAACATCTGGCATCTTCTGATTTCATTCAGGAATCTCTACATCAATTTAATCCGAAAACTACTAGGGACTTGGATGTTTTAAAAAATGTAAATCCAAATTAATCATACAAAAAATTGGTTTGGTATGAAAATACTATTTTTCTATCAAAAAACAAAAAATTTTTAAAAAATTAATTGTTTTGTTGACTTTCGTCACAAAGTGTCTGATATTCATTGTGCTTTGACATTTATACATAAGTTTTATGTTATAGGAAGCGTAATTTACAAGAGTGAAATATTCGTAAAAATATCTCACATTAAGAGTTTTCCTCAAACAATTTTTTCGTAATATATTGATTTTTATCGATATATAAAGCTGTGCAACTTTCTTGAAAAGAACAGTATATTTGCCACATATGTGTGGCAAAAAAGGTTGTTCTGTAATTCTAAAAGGATTTTTCGTCAATTGCTCAAGCAAATGCTCATATTTTAAAACTCCAATAAGATTCGACAGATCTAATTTATCTTAAAGAAAAAATTAAAACCCTGTCAAGAATTGAGATTAGCCAACTATCTGCAATCACATGACTTTTCGAATTTTATCAACATATTAAAATGTTAAACCCTTAATTCGATATCATTATTTGTCGCGACTGTGCGACATACCACAGTACTATTTTCACTTAGCCGGTCACGCGAGAAAAGAAAGTTTCAAAAGCAGCAGCTTTATTGCAACCAAATCACCACACGCAATACTTCCATTCGTTTAATCATAATAACATTCTACTTTTTTGTAGAATGATAAAACTTTTCTTTGACTCTTCCTCGTGCGGACCTCTCATTTTCTCTTATTCAAGCTCTATAAAGCCATCTCATTTTGTATTACATTTACTTCCCAGTGGGAAATATTTAACTGATCCAGGTATCGATCGGTTAAGTATATCGATTGAAATTGTTTATTTATATGATTTAGGTGGCGACTTAGGTGGTGAATATAGACGATTCTTTGTTGAAAATGGCAATGTGCAGATTATGCATACTGTCGATAATGAGGCAAATGTGATATTAATATCTACAGCTGCTTTGCCAGGGAATTTATGCGTGTCGCATTTGCGTAACTCGGATAACAGCGTTTGGATTAGATAATCTCGAATTTCCATTCTGCTGTTTTTCACTTAACTGGTCGTATCGCAGTGCACACATTAGGAAATGGATGGAGAAAATGAAATTGCTTTTACTTAGCATTGTTTTGTGTCGGTGTATGTTGGCGTTCAGGCATTGTTTCTGATTGATGTGCATGCCGATCGAAGACATTTTTATGCCTTTTATATACTATTTTTCTTTGTGGCATTTCCTGGTAATGCTATGCAATTCATGTCGATTTAATCGAAGTACATAGGTAAATGCTGTTTACTCACCTTACAGCAGTTGTTTGTTCCTGGGCATAGGGGCATGGATAAGAGTTATTGACCGGAGTAGCTAGTATGGCATCGACAGGGTTGACTATCCCTACCTTTCCTCGCCGCTATATAATATCAGTTCTTGAATCTTGGCAGTCAGTACCACATTAGCAACACCACAGCATAAATACATCCAATCAATAACATAATATAGTGATATCCCCCAAAGATCCATTTAATTACATTCACGTGATTCTGGGATTTACCATTGTTTTTTTATTTTCTTATATTAATTAGTTTGAATCATTTGTGATTATTGACATACTAATTTTACCAACAAAAACTTGCTTGTCAGGTAAAGAAGCCAATTGATAGAGTAGATTGAATAAAGTGTGAAGTACAAGGTGTCATGTTTGTAAAGGCCATTACTTGACATTCGTTGCCACATACTTCCCACATTTAATGCGCACTGAATAATTAACATCCCGACACATCATTGGTTCATAGGACCCGTCTGGACATTCATACTAAATTGATTGACTTATTGAACTTAACTGATTGTAGCTCTGATTAAATACGCTTAACTATATGTTTTATTCTCTGTAAAGTAAACGACATACCATCTGTTTAGTTAGGTAAACTAATATTATACATGTAGATAGTAAAACAAACAAATCCACTAATGCCATAACAAATATTCGTAAATACCAATCTGGAGTGATTCTGAGTAGTTAGTGCAGATATTGGGAGTCAAGGTCCCATCCCCATCTCATTCTTTATTTTGATTTACATTGCAATTTGTATCGTAATGCGTGAATGCAGCGAAGTATCCTGCGCTGATTAAGAAGAATTTATTGGCGGTGGAATGTTTTATGTTTATCGCACAAGGCCTGCTTCCCTTCGGTGGCTGCAACATGAACAGGATGGAAATAATTTCCATATTTCATGTTCCCGCACGCAAACAATGATTTTATTTACGCATCCCTCGTGCAATACCAGTTTTCTAAACTCATTACACGGCCCGCGGAGTCGTAATTTTCAGTAATTTTAAATTTACGACGAGTTATCTTCACTTGCGAACGTGTTTTAATCATGAAAATGCGAGAATTTTACTTTCAATGGGCTCGGATTTCACGAGTTGCACGATTTGATCACTCTTTAAATTCCCTTGCGGAAGTTACCCTCGCGCTGGTTGTTTTACCCAGCTTATGTATACCCATTGCAAATTGCTTAACCAGCCAACACGAAGGGCAATTTACACTCTAAACATTCCGCCTTTGCGCGCTTCCGCGCACTGGTCGCTATTCCTAAACATTGCCCAATGATTCAACTCGTATTTGATTAAGCAGAATTTTGTAGGACAGTTAAACTAATTAGTTAATTGTGGGATGTTTCGTACTGGGATGGTTTATTTATTCAGTGACTTGTTTCGATTCAAAATACCCAACATATGGGCTTTCAAACTGGGGATTTTCTGGTCTTTTGTTGCGTGTAGATTTATTGCGCTTGTTTAGGTCCATGTGGTGCGGTTTGACACGAGTAAATCATTCGCGAACGTACCAACAAAACGCCCGGGACAAAATGAAGCCGTACTAAACAAACCCTCTTTATGTAAACTCTTTCAAAGGGACTTTGAATATGCTAGAAATGAATAGAAAGTTACTATTTACTCCAACCGCAATTGCGACCAGTACAGGATTTATTTGAATAAAGTACACGCAGTTTATTTTTATTATTGGGATAAGTTTTGAAATGTTTACATTTCAAGTTAAAACTTATACCAGTTCCATATGCTCATTACCGCATATTAGCAACATATTTTGCACATTGTTCATCCCTTTACTCCACTCGGATGATAAAGCATCCGGATCCTGGCAATTTTTTGAATTATGTGCTACTACGCGTATCGTGGCGTGTACAATGCCGCCGGCGCTCGATGAGTGTTTGCATCCGGGGCTATTATCACTGCCGTCGCCGTCGATAGCTGCGGAGAGCATAAATCGTCGTTAGGCGCCCAGTGGATGAATATTCAAGTGGCTAAACTAGTGGGAAGCACGTGCACGATGGCACGTGGCACATCTCTCTTCTCACATGAGGATTATCAAATATTGCTTTTTTTTTTATTACAGTCTCCCTTATACTAAGTTGGAATTAACGTTGCAAAACGCAAGAATGCTTTCAAGAAGAAAACATAGCACTTTGATCGATTTAATAAATGACAACACCAATGAAAAATGCTTGTCATTATCATCCTGAGAGCAAAGCGCGAATTGTCTGCCTGGGCGCCCGGCTGTTTTGTTTCGATAAAAGGGAGGGAATGAGCATCCATCCCGAGGGACGTACCATCACGCCGATGTGCAATAAGCATATTGTCGCTGCGGCGGCATTGGTAACGCGACAATGCTTTGCCAACGCGTGCCACTCATCAATGTCATGAATTTCTAATTGATGCTTGCACATCTCTCACTGCTCCCTCGCCAGCGATGATTTATCGTCACACGCAACGAGGAGTTATTGCTATTACCGGCTACCCACAAATCATATCAAAATATTTCGTCATGAAGTTTCGTCTAATGCAATAATGCAGCTGTAAACAAACCACAGGCTTATTTTTCAATTTGTGGTTTTGTCACTTTGCGTCATATCGATGAACTTTACGTAGCAGACCACTCAACAATGAATGGGTTTAGACTATCGTAAATAGTGCTACAATGTGTGACTTCTATATTTATGCAGCAGTGGCATTGAAACTTATGGTATGTTACATCTGGTTAATGTTTGATTTGTTGATTGATATTTATTTTAGCTTTCACTTTCCTTTATATATTTAAGGTTTTAACGGGTGGTGTTCAATCTATCAACTGCTTAGAAATTCTGTAGAAATTGTAAAAAAGTATGAACCTTGGCCTCAATTTTATTTGTAGAATCAAGAATAAACATTCAGATAATCAATATCAATAATCAATTAAGAATATAATTGTTATAATTAATCCCAGACTTACGTAAGTTAATCCATAGTTGCATCCATTGAATTGATAATAAGACCGTAATTACAATCAGTGATTATCGCCAAGGTTACTTTGTAAAATCTATTTTCATATCACAAGTTACCACAAAAATCTAATAATTTGTATTTAGATTATAGATTCGTGTTTATTAAGCGCTGTAACTATTGGTTATTTATTATTATTTTATTGTATGATTTTTATTACATGTGCAAAAATCATGCAACGCATGTCAATTAGTAGATGTGAGTAGATGTTTGTCAAACGACGCAATTATTCAGGTATTTAGATGATTACGGTGTTTTTCACATGTTTCAAATATGCGCGAAACACTCGACTTGAAGTGGTCGATCCATGCGTTCATGATCATACGATACTGACGATTCGACGACAAAACTTTGCAAGCATGGGTATATCAGCCAGTCGAACGGTATAAAGTGCAATTATATGTTATATGTAAATTTAGTACATGTCACATCACACTATTTAGTGAAAAGTGTTTGATTTGAAATGAAAACAACTGCTGATATTTGGCTCTTGTAGTGGTTGCATAGATTGTATAAACATAGCTGATGTGAAAAAGATGGATGAAGTTGTATATAACAGATAGTAGTTTAAGTGTTGTTAAATGTTGACCGTTGATTTTGGTTCAACGCGCCTTCTTCAGTTACTCATCATAATTTGGGTTTTATTTTGTTAGCTGTATGCATTTGATTAGGTTTAGTGCGCAGTATCTGCGGTAGTGTCGTGGCTGTCGCAGGTGAATCGCAAGCGCCACAAAGCTACCGAGGAGTAATGGCTGCGAATCCTGGAAACTGTATGACAGTCGACACTCAACCACCGCACGAACAACATCTAATGCAACTTATTCTCCTCAAACAGAATTCCATGTTTGATCATTTACCATTAGGACCACTGATCTCTTGTACAAAATCCAACTCAACAGCTCAGGTTCCACAAGCAGGAATAAGCAAGCAACATCACATCTCCCTTATAAAGCAATGCTAATCAATTGTATATGCAATTAACCAATACAATTAATACAATACTAACTATACATATCTTTCATATCAAACCAATATAAATCATATTATGCACTGGCAACATGCCGAAACAACATCGTTGTTATAACATCACATGTTCAGCAAGTGTCAAAGTAAACTCATCTCAATACAAAGATAGTAGTTTATTTTAACGCCACGGGAAAACTCGAATTGCGACCGACATAGGCGTAGACATCGTACGATTTTCTATGAATAGACGGCGCACAACAAGCTACTATGGTACGTACTATGTGGAATCTGAAGGCATTTAATCGGGTAAAGAGAAATAAGAGAGTGTGGTGCATTTGGAGAGGACAAAATTCATATCTATTGAGATTAGGTAAATATTTATTAATGCCTTAGATTGTTGTTGGAGGCAAGGCGTGTAGGACCTACTTCTTGCTTTTTATCATTGAGGTGTACATTACAAGTAATAAAATTGAAAAGTAATAATCAACATTGTTATGAAATTATCAGTAATTACATAGCATAAGAGCAAATTATTCTCAAGATTGAAATTTGATCGAATTCAATTTTGCGAAACCACTGAACTACACGTTCAGACCATAAACTACCGCATATATTACATGAAAAGGGAAACAAACTCAGAATCAAGGTACGTGCACAAATGCTTTAATTAGAGGAAGCACTGCTGTCGTTGGGATTGTTTAAGTTTCCTTCTATAATGGGTGTTTGCGGATCGAATGCTCTTCACCATTTCTTCCTAACACGTCCACACATATTTCACCAGAAAAACAGTTTCCTCTCATTATTTTACGGTAGCATATGTTGAGTCATACTCGATATTGGACCGCAGAAGGTTACACCACGTCCTGAACAGGAACAGAAGCTCAAAAATTAATTACAATTGTAGCATTCTGTAATTCTTACTTTAGATAATTGTCTTCTTTATAATAAAGAAAAGAGGCAGGATGATTACGCTAGATTATTATAATTTTACCCTACACTAGACCCTAACGGGGAACTTCTTCTGAAATAAAGCATTTAAAAAGGTTCAGTTACTGCCAATCGTACCAATATCTTTTGTTTTGTCTTTGCGTCAAATTCTAACTGTAAGTAAACAAATATCAAGGAAATTCACATCATACGAGGTGAATGTAAAAATGTTAATTCTAAATAATGCCAATTAAACAAAAACTAGAAAGCCTAAAGGAAGTATCAGCTTGTTTTCATTGAATTGATTTGAATGTTGTAAATTAAATTAATAACTTAGAGTAAAACATTATTATCAAAAAACGTGTTCTATGACGTTCTGAAGTTGCAAAATTGCAAATTTGCTAAGCAATTCTACTCATTGTGACGGTGCAACATTGCTGCATGCACGCTGCATATCCGCGAATTGTTCGAGGGGAAATTGGTAAATTGGAAAGGATGGTTTTATGCCAATCGCATGATCGACTCTAGCACCAATTGCAACGGCGCACGTAACAGCTGTGTGCGTATACTAAGTAATAGTTCAGTAGACTTTACTTTGTTTAATGATGGTGTGCTTTTTGTTTCCATATTATATTATAATGGTAGAGTGTTTAAAAAAAGAGTTTATGGGAAAAGTATGTTAAATATGCATGAAAGTATTTTATCAATTGTTTTTAATAGCAATAATAGTCCATCAAAATATTCGTCGTGATATGGTGCTTATAATAAAATATTGAAATAAAAGTTTCAAGTTTTCGGACAGCTAGCTAGCAAGTACTACTTTTCTGTATTAAGTACTGCGTACTGCGATCTCAGGGAAATGTAATAAATAGGTCCCAAAGTATTTTATCCAGAGTTTTCTGGGAGTAGGCAAAACTAAGCGACTTGATCTCAATTTTATTAAGGAGTATACATACAAAGTCTTAAATTTTTTCAAATATTTGAAAAAGTGCTGATAGTTCTTTACATTTTCTACCAATTCAACAAGTTATGTACCTTTAATTCTTTAACCAATTTCTAATTTTTTACTACATTGTTAAAAGGCTTTCCATTATACTTTACCTCCTCTACATCTCCTTTACCTACCACTTAACTCGGACGTGACATTAATTTCTCTCCTATATCGTCTGTCGAGACATTCCCTTTGTTTGTGCCACCCAAAAAGCACGTTTCCACATTTTCCTAAAGATGTTGACAATGGATGATGACGGTGATGAGATGAGAGGATGTTGTATCAGGGCGTTTCTCGCCGTCGCCATGCAAGCGACAACCGCGCATTTTCTTTGCTCCGGGTATTATAATTTACTAAAAGCAATTTCAGCCAGCGGGTGGTCATGGCTGGCAATCCCCAGCCCTTTAGAGTTGCTCATGCGCGCCACTTTTTTCACGCGTTGCCAGGATGGAAATTCTGTTGTGGGTTTGATGCCAGGGGTGCATCAAATCTCCGCGTGGGGAAAGAATAGAATCATTTTTTCAGCCTGAGCTGCTGTTGATTGCTGGATTCTCTCAGCTACACCTATCGTGAGTCATTTAGCTGGAAGGGATTACATTTTGTAATTTTGGGTAGAAAATTAGTTGGTTGTAATTTGAAAGAGGAACGTTTGGAAAAAAGAGTTTAAATATGTAAAGTAACTCGGATTCCAGCATGGATCCAGACATAAGGTTTATCATAAATCTTAATGGGGCTTTGTCAGTTCAATCATTTTATTAACGTGGTGCAGGAGTCTATTCATAAATCAGGTTTTATAATTCGACGGTAAAAATCGAATGAACACGTAGTCATCTAGTTCAAAGGCAGGGTACTTCTCGGGAAATAGTTAGATACCATCAGGGGTTCATGACTGGTTTGGTCCGCCTTGTTCTAGACTTGTTTTTTAGTGGCTTGGAATACTTGTTGGAAGTGATGTAGTAGTAGTGTATTATTACCCTGGCACAACTGAGGGAAATGTCTAACCTACTATCACAACTAGAAAGGGAAAGTAAAGCGCACATGTCCATCAATCCATTAGTTTTATTTCTGTCTGCTCCAATTACTACATTTGATGTTTTTTATGTTGGGTCGTAGAAGTGCTGCATTCGACACTTCTACGTCATAAAAATAACCTAATATTCTGTTCTGTTATGCGTCCATTCAGAAACATATCCGCAGTTTGAGATTGGCGCTGAAAATTTTAATCACTGAATTGCTTCGTCAGCGGCGAAATTGTGCGTGTGCAACTTCTGTTTGTGATAGGCTGCAAATTGAGTTCCGAGGCACCCCGTGGTTTTCACCGCCGCCCTGCGCGCACACAATTTCGACGTCGGGTCGCATGTGTCTGAGGCTGTTGTTTTCATTTTTATAGGGGCGGCTGACGATGATGTCCGCCTGCGGTAGACATACATGCATTCTGCCGCCTCGATTACTATGGGTGGTGATGGCGTACGAAAGGCTTCCAGGCAGAGACGGGAGCGCAAATATATTTTCATAACGATGTCTCCATCTCCTCCTAGGGATGGGCATGCAGCCGGATAAACACGTCATCCACGCGGAAGTTGCAAATATTAGGGTTGTAATGTTTGCACACGTTGTACGTCTCGACACGACATTTCACTTTGGGGCAATTCCAGTCGGCCTCGGAAATTTAATCTAACGTTTTGGGTAAATTGCAAGTACTGAGCAGTAGTATTTGCATTGTCGGCGATGCACCCGGGACCTAAAACGGCCGGGATGGTGTCTCCGAGGAGCGCCCCTGAATACATCGGGTGGAAAATTGTGTATCTTATCTAGCATGTGGTAAAAATGCAATTTGTTGAAAGTCGCGCATTGAATATCATTAGAATGATATTCATTGCGGTTCATTGTGATGGTGTTGATGGTTTTGTCGACTGCATTTCCCGTATTATGGCTTGTTACTATTATTGTTTTGTTTTTCATTTCACTTCGAGGTAACAACATACATTTATTCAGTGAACTTCGGACACAACGCAGAAAGTAAGAAAAGTAGGCAGATAGGACTTAGGAAAAACATTGCTATGACTTTCATGCTGACATCTCATAAAATAAATGTTTTGTTTATTTTACATCGGCAAGATGGAATTTCGTGCTAATTAGAGTCAAGAATATTAAGAATATTGCAATTAGCACTCCAATCAATTTTTATTGAATTCATCGGAAATTCCTAGAAATACTTGTCGTAAAATGTAATTGTACTTCTTAACTGTACTTTTTATTCAAGACTCGGTGTATTCAAATGTCTCGAATTCAACACATTCAAAGAAATAGCTCGTGAAAAACGCAGTATGAAGAATAATTGCTACCTATATATCACTTTATAATGCACCCTCTCTGCTTGGCGCAGCAAGGAACTTGCCTTTTCATCTCGCACTTCTCCATTTTCACTCCTCACATTTGTCTCACGCCACTATTTCCAGCTTGCCGCTTTTCACGCGCGCCAGCCGGGCGAACGCCCGTTTTAACTTTCATATACTGCAATAATTTCCGCAACTCCTCATCTCTTCAAATATTGAGTGCAATTTCTTTACCGCGCGCGTTTGTTATTGCTTTGCGCCGCCACGTGCCGGAGCGTGTTATCGCGCGTTTATCCCGTGTGTGCGTGATTTCGGCCGTGTCATGCCTTTTTCATGAGCTTACATTGCAGCCACCTCCGAGATGCGCTTCGCACCTCGCTCGAGTTTAATATATTTTGACCGTCTTCCGCTCTCAGTGTTGCACGAACGTCGCACAAAACGTGAGCTTTTATTACACTTAAATTGTCGTGGCATGTTTTTGTTTGCGAACTTTTTACTTTTACCCTCGAATACGCAACGTGTCGATAATGGAAGCGATTTCCATTGAAACTTTGCCGTTTATACTGTACACGTATATTGTCTGCAAGCGAAATAACATTTTCAAATGTGCTCTGAAGCACAACAGAGTACGTTGAAAAATGACGCAACACGACTTGCGTTTTATGGCTGGCCATAGAGATATGCCACACATGCTAGAGTTATAGAGTTACCAACATTACTTGTAATGCACTTAGGTACGTACGTTCATTGCTTTTGTGTTCAGTTAGTACATGCACTCTCCTGATAGACAGGTGAACTTACTAGTAGTCATATTATTAAATATGTAATTTATTACATGTGATGCAATAATTTAGCCAGATGTTAAATGAAACAAAAACGAAATATTTTATGAAATGAAATATTCTAAATGCTTTCCAGTTTGATTCGACTTGTTTAAGATTACCAAAGAATTGAATGATGGCTTGGAAGCAGAACTAAATTAAGTTGTTTGGCTCTTAGGGTTATATTTCCTCCGGAAGAAACCAGGTTGAATTACGTTTGGTCTAATTCATCGAACTTAATATCAATCTTCAAAAACCCGATAAGATAATAAACATAACTCATAAATTCTGTTGTCGTTCATCTAACTTTTGTACTTTTAAAGACAACTTAGTTTTCTTCGAATCGCGATTTTAACATCACTGTCAACGTAAAGTCATTTTCCATTCAGGATTTGCTTAATACCATAAAAAACCCTTTAAACTAGTATTGGAATTAACATATAAACTGTATTAGTATACAATTTCTTTTAAATTTGGGAGCCCAGATGTACTTGTTTACAATCAAGTTTTAAGTACTGCTCGGTGAAATAAACACTGTAAACACTAAAAACCATCTTTTCGCCAGGATTTAGAACATGAAATGAAGTATAAATGCTACCAGGTGCTTAACTAAGTCTGTTATTAACCCATTCTTATAAATGCCATGGTCCAACCCAATATTAACAATAAAAATTACTACAAGACTGGTTCATTGTTGCAAGGAAAAATACCACATACGCACTGCTTCGAGTTTGGATGTCTACATGACTTGTTTACAATTCATTTGCGAAATCAGTCTGATGATAAGTCAAATATTTAATAACCTTCTTTACTCTGCTTAATCCGTTTGTAATATATTTTGGACCACAAATTTCAGAACATTTTAATTTACGCGAACTCACTCAACGAAGATGGAAATTATGAAGAAATGAAGAACTTTCCAAAGTCATGCATGATCTAGTCAAAATAAAATGCCTCTCCATAAATTATGCCAGTAAACTAAAAGTCATTGAAGAGTCTTGTTCACGTTATGAAAACTTGATTAAGTATATGTTCAACTTCGAAGTGGTGAGTAACTTTGATTTTTCCGTGCATAGTTTCAAGGCTATAGAACATCAAACTCAATTAAAGCAGAATGAAATTAATGCACACATCTATTTGCGCTCCCAGCCATTATAAGTGATAGACAGTAGGGTTGTCAGCATAAATTCCCTTCATTTGGAACTCACTCCTATCTGAGTTGTTACATATACCTAAGATGTTATTAAAAATTCTTCATTTAGCATAATCTACAACCAACTACAACAGTTGACTATCAATTGAGTGAACTCAGCCCTTTCTGGGGCACCTAATATCCTGTGCTACATTAGTTTTTCGAATGATTGAAACGACACTTGATCTTTCCAACCTTTTGAATCTTTCATGACGAGAATGCGACTGTGATTGGAGTGTGAATGCAAGGGTCATGCAAGCAAGGTGCTAACGTAAAACTCCAACCATCAACGAAATTCTTCGCGTCTCCCACGATTCCTTCGTACGGCTCGCTGGTGACCACGCGCAGCGGCCTTCGTTTGAACAGTTTAAAGCATGAGTTTATAACTAGCACGAGTGCGCATTTCCTATTTGCTTCGTTAAGCGTAGGGAGTCCCGAGGGCCTTAGATGTGTGGATGCTATGCTGGGCGTTAGTTAAACGACGTGACCTTTGCATTGACTGACTATTGAGCGAAGCAACTGGTAGGTACCGGACGGTTGGGTGATTACAAGTGCAAGTGCATTTTCCGTAGTGCGTTCACATTTGTCGACGTGGCGCGATCAATTATGATGCTACGTATCATGAAGAAAAGTTAATTCTTTGGATTAGATATTTATGTATTGCTATAAGTACACCAAGTTGGAGAATTGTGTCTTCACGCGTTCTACTACAAATTTTATGAAAATGTGTTTCCTCATATATGTATTAATTGTAAATGTCATTCGTATTATACGATTTTTTTAACTACAGCTAAATTCGTATTTTGATATCTCTGTGTGAATGATCCCTGCTTTCCATTGATATTACCAATTTTTTTGCATCAATTTTTATTCCTTTCAGGCAGCTCTTTCACAAAAATGACCAAATTTTGTGGCAATACCATATATCAACCCCACAACTATATCTCAGCGTTATTGAGAAAAAAACCGTCCGGGCAAAAACTTTGGGGTTGAATTAAGAATCAAGTCGGCCCTTGAAAGTGAATCGGTTTATACCTTTGGATTCAGGCGGAAATTTTACACGATATATTACAAAATCATCATTCAGTCCGCTCTTTTGTCTTTATTTGACGAACAGTGTATTCTAAAGTATTATTCAAATATTGTTGGTAACTATAATAGGCCAAGTATTTAATAATTACGTTGGACAAACAAAATTATGTCTCGATTTTTGTTTTAGAAAATTTATTCTAAGTGATATGACACACCAGGTGCATTACTAGGTCTGTTAGTGAAAATACCAATAAAATTAATGTTTCAACTTAATATAAAGAAGAAAAATGTGCAAACTGTTTTTTTTATTTTAAAACTTACGAATTTTATTGTGATGATTTTATAGTTTGTGCGAAAATTCCACATTTACTCCTATGTATAATCTACCTTACGAATAACAACTCTACCACGCGCATTCATCGTTACTACTATGTAGCACACTTGTTACAATCTCTATATAAATTCATTCATCTTACTCGGAATAATACTCTTTCGTATGTCGCTAAAATACGTGTAAACAAAACAGTATAGTACAGCATAAACAGTATATTCACAGAGTTACAGAGTTACAATAATTCGATCCCTCTACATATTACACATTCTGGTTTCTTATGACTACTGCAATAGTGCGATAATTGCATTAAAACTTTTTTTTTTCAAAATGTTTGTTGTTGAAACGCAACATATCAGCTATTAGTCAACCAAGTGACTGCTTACGTTCGATGTGTAAATATCAGGTGCTCGTGTAATCTGCCCATTGCATTTGCGTGGCAAAGTGTTATTCCAAATGTGGCATGATTGATTGTGTAATTTATCATCGCGGAATTGCTATGCTTCGATTTGAAGCGACGTGAGAAGCCAGAACTCCATTACATGAATTGTATGTTTGCAAACACGTGCCACTGAAATTAGTATGAAGGTAGTGGTTATTTTGTACAGCAAGTTCAACTCCATGACTTTTTAATTATTATCGCACTAATAACTGATGATGCAATTGGCCGACGATTATGTTTGGTATCCTGCGTTTAATTGATAATTAAACTGTTCAGCTCCCAGTACGTGGGTATACGACGTTAACACTTTTGTCGTTTTTTATTGACACTCATAAGGTGTTGCAAATGAATATTATGATAACTCGCTGTAACTATCTGCATCACGTAATTAAATACTAATTCTAGTTCTGTGTTAGGTATCCTTACCGATGTCCAGGACTTCTATTCGATTGGAGATGTTGAAGCTGGTCTGCTACAGACGTCTTTCATCCTCAGTTATATGATCTTCGCTCCACTTTTTGGATACCTGGGCGACAGACACAGTCGAAGGCTGATTATGGCCTTCGGGGTGTTCCTATGGAGTTTAACTACGTTCATTGGTTCCTTCATGGGAAATTTCGTCGCTTTCACGACATTCCGCGCACTTGTGGGTATTGGCGAGGCGAGCTACTCCACAATAGCACCTACTATTATCAGTGATCTTTTTGTTGGTGATAATAGGAGTAAAATGCTTGCCATGTTTTACTTTGCGATCCCAGTGGGAAGGTAGTATTATTCTCAGATTTTAGCTGGATTTGTGGCTAACTGTCTATTATTTTTAGCGGTCTGGGTTATATCGTTGGGTCAGAAACAGCAAAAGTCTTCCAACAATGGCAATATGCTCTGAGAGTGACGCCTATTCTGGGAATAGCTGCTGTTTTACTGATTCTCTTCGTCTTGAAGGATCCTGAACGTGGACAGAGCGAAGGAAGTGGACACTTGGTAACCAGTCCACTGAGACACGATCTCAAAGCCTTATCAGTCAAGTATGTTAGCATGCGGTACTAGAATTAACTGGTGATATTGAGTTTATTTTTAGTCGAAGTTTTATCTTGTCTACTATGGGATTTACCTGTGTGGCTTTTGTCGCTGGTGCTCTTGCCTGGTTTGGGCCCAAACTACTCTTCTTGGGAATGCAAGCATCCGGATCTGGATGGGATCAAGATAGGTTAGTATTTGTGGAATAGTAACGTTTGCCTTTCAGGGGTGCACAAGTTCTCAAGAGTGCTAATATGTGTGTTACCTATTGGAGCTTTGGTGAAACTGGTGACAATTTCTTTGTAGCGCTTCATTCAACTTTGGTATCACCGCAATGTTTGCGGGACTCCTCGGTGTGCCTTTGGGCAGTGCGATCGCGCAGAAATTGCGCCCGACCAATTCCACCATCGACCCGTTGCTCTGCGGCTGTGCCCTGCTCTTTTCAGCGCCCATGGTGTACTTTGCCATATGCACGGCCTCTTACAGCGCGCCCCTTTGTTACGCCTGCATCTTCCTGGGCATGATGTCATTGAATCTCACCTGGTCCATCGTCGCCGATATTCTGCTGGTAAGCGGGGCGTGCATGCAGCCGCTCGCAGAAAAGTATCGCGTTCCTTAGGGTTGATTTAGTTTGGCCACCTTTTTTTCGTTTCTCTAACCAGACTAACATGTCCGACGCCGCGTACTTGCTAAAACAACTGCTTGATATTTGTGTGTGTTGATTCTATGTTTCAGTTTGTCATTAATATTCGGAGCCATAACGATCGTGGCTGGGATACTCGGCCTTCTGGCGGGCTGCTTATTAAGCCAAAAGTTGGGTCAGAAATATCCGAAAGCCGATCCACTTATATGCGCTGGCGGCCTGCTGGTATCGGCCCCGCTAATTTGCGGCGCGATGTTCACTATACAGATTAATGAGTACCTGTGTTTCACACTACTCTTCTTCGGTCAGGTCTCGCTCAATCTCAATTGGGCAATAGTCACTGACATTCTTTTGGTAAGAACCACCTTTATTACCGTCTTTTTTTTCTCCATTCATTTCCTTCATTTGTTTCATCGAAGATATCGCGCTGCTCTTGCATTCATTTACTGTCTCGCACGAACCTTCCTATTTCATCGTTAATTGGTTTTACTTCTCTCTACAAAACGAGCAAACGAAACATGCACCAAATTTATTTGCTGTCTCTGACTATTGCCCAAATTTTGTGAATAATATTGGCAAATTGAAATGCGGGGTCAACCACTAACTGTAGTTTTAGATTGATAACAAACCTATTTAAATGCAAATAGTTGTAGTATAACAGCGATGTTGTTGCTTTGTGGCGGTGGGAGGGGGCACGTCTGGTGCAACATACTGTATATAGGGTAATCTAACTTCAGGCGCCTCAGGGCACCGCAGTTTCGTTTGCTTCCTTATCGCATGCAACCAGCTATACACTCCACTTTTAACAATAGCGTTTGTCAAAAGTTTGAATTGCGTCTTAATTATTAATTTGTCACTAATTATAGTATGTCGTCCTACCGACGAGAAGATCCACAGCTGAGGGCGTTCAACTGCTCGTTTCTCATGCTTTGGGTGATGCTGGAAGTCCATACTTAATCGGATTGGTATGTTCGAGGTAAGTTGTGAGTTTTATCCGATTCATGTTTTTATTTTTAGATATCCGATGCGTTAAAAGTAACGCTTGGAACAAATTCAAAATCGGCATCAGCTTTCGTATCAAGTAGTGGCGACGTGTCCGTGGACTTCCACGCATTGCAATATGCATTGTTATTGACGTGCTTTATTGAAGTGTTGGGCGGCTTCTTCTTCCTCATCAATTCCTTCTTCATCGTCGATGACCGGCGAAGAGTCGAAGATGCTGTGAAAGGTGATGTCGCTTACAGACGTATAGGGCATGCAAAAATCGTCTAATCGGTTGTACAGAAAATCGCGCATTGTATATCGAATGATTTTAGCGCACAACTTTGTTTCCTTAGGGAATGTATATAATTGTACACATTTAATGTGGTTACGTGTTCAGACCTCATTCAGATTAGGTTCACTACTCTCGAGATTTTTAAACGAAAACAACATAAACAATTGACTCTACTAGCTTTGGATGAATGTAATTTTGACACGTATACAAAGAAAACTCTTAGAATTAGAACGTAGACAGTAAATAATATTTTCTATGGACGTCTTTAACGATTTCTATATCTCCTTGTTAGCAATTAGTATGTGATGCGCGTCATTCTACTGTGATTAAATCGTAATTTGTGTTATGTGCGCAGAGAGCCAGGAAGAAAGCTCCACCGACGTGACGACGACGCCCGCCATTATCTAGTAGTTGCCTAACCCACCCCAAATTGCCAGATAAAGCTATAGTTTCAATATGTATGTTATTAGTTATTACTTAACACTACAATCATCTTTGCAACTCATCCTGGTGTGGCATTTGCTGAATTAACATTGTATAGCATTAACCTTGAGTGTACAGCATGTGTATGTGTCGTCTGTTTCCGTAAAACTTTGGACTGATTCATTGCTTGCATGGTAGCGACGACGCATGTTTCTTTTCGCCCTTTTGCCACGAGATAATGACACCGTTTTTAATCGAGAACATGGGACGTAACGGATATACGCATGGTTTCGCTCATACTGCCTATTAGTACCAACTAATTTAGACTGACTCACCATCGCCTGGGACTAAACATGTCTTGTTTGTGTGTTTCTAGAAAAACTAGGAGAGCCAGCGCAACTTCTTACAGTCGATACCGATGACACTAGACTAGTCGATTGAATGTGTAACATTTACCCCAATTCCACACGCTAACCGATTCGATCTTACTACCTACCAACATCGACACAATCATAGCTCACTCCGTTGCATCGCGTTGATTGCCGCCACCAACGGCGGCGGAAGGACGCCTCGTGTGTGCCAAGTGATGATATAGGCTGTTAAACAGCCAACAGTCGAGTGCGCGTATTTCCTAGAGACTCAACGTTGCTCTCCCGATGTCCGACGCAGCGTGCGTGGGCAGGCAATAAATAGAGTATTATTCGTTTTTACAGGCTTTACGTCGCCCGGAGAAGAACCTGATGCCTCGTCGGGCCCATCTGTGAAACGAATGAATAAAAGAAACAGAGTTAAGAAAGCGTGAAGACAGTCTGAAGTTGTATACATTGCGCGCGGTTGTACCAATTGCAAGATCTAGTCTATTGCAAACTGTAAAGAAACGGCATTATTATAAATATAATTACCACACCTACGTATAAAATCACCGCGGGGTGTACCAACCCTTTGTATACTCGTGACGATCGTGTAATTTATCGATGTACAATGTATATTGTTCAAATGCGCCTTGTGTGCCGTGTACGCTGGGCGCAACCACCCACAACTACGGCGGTACAAGTAAACGATTACTACTTTACTATTAATATTAATGTAATTTAAATTATTCATTCGTTTGGCGTACATTGTTGCGCGCATGGCGAGCGCGTCTTGGCGAATTGTGATTGTCAACAAAGACGAGGGTGCAACTCCGTCACCGACATTCGATATTTGATTAAGCTAGCCCTAATTGTTATGTTGTAACGATCGAAAAGACATGATGTTGAATATGAGTGTATATTTCTTAGCCAAGGTACTATGTTGCGAAGTAATCTGGAACGCTAGCACAACGTATTTATAACTTAAATTAGCATATCATGGATATTGTAAACCTTGAAAATTTTTACTCTTTTCTGTCTTTTCTGTTTGGTTTAACTTTGTAATTTTAGTTCTGCTTGTTTATCTGGCCCGTGTTAGTTTAATGTCTGTTTAATTAATTAGGTGTGGTCCAATCACAGTTAGTTCGGCCAAATATAAACTATTGTCATACTTTACAACTGCTTTTATCAAGTATTCACGTATGTGCACGAACAGGCAGCTGGTTTGGTTTAGAGTTTGATTAATAGAAAGACTGATTTGTAATGAAAACTTAATGTTTCTGTTAATGCTGAAATTGCAATTTTTAACTGGAATAGAAATAAATCTTTACAATCTTGAGTATTTTGTATTTTTATTCATTTGATTATGTACATGTTCTTCGTTTATGCCATCTTCATTCCCTTCTTTAAAAGTGCATTGCACTGTGTGAATACTGGCGCGAGCATTTGCTCTCATCTTCACGAACGGAAAAATTCCATTGGCCGTGAATGGAACGCAGTGAAAACGGTGACAGTATTCACCGCTGTGTTTCGTACTTTGCTTAAAGCCGCAAGGCGGGTAGGCAGCTAGCTAAAGCTGGCATTCATTTAACTGTGTTTCGTACTAAAACAGCCAGGTATCGGTTTGTTGTTATTTATATTCACCTTGACTTTTGCGATTTGTTTCCACTGTGCTTATCAGTTACTCATCGCGCGTTGAAAGGCGCACACGTATTTCTCGTGTTTAATCAACTCTATCAAAGCAAATCAGTTAAATGTCTATGACATAATTCAATTCTTTTACGGCGTTTAGTGAGCGTATTAAGCAATAGATTATTCAATGTACGTCAAAAAATTTTCGGCTTCCTTCCGTGTTTAAGATCACCATCCACTACATTTAGTGATTAATCAATGTTGTCAACGATGAGGAATTAACCAGCTGTCTTTTCTGTCGCACTGTGCAATTCTGCATGATTTCTATCGTAATATCTAATCACGAGGGGCACTTTCATTGTACATGGAACACTAGTAAGAGCAGAGCCGGCGATGTCGCATTGAGATCGCGCTATGCGCTATTTCCAATACAGCTCCCGCCACTCCTTTATTTATTCTATTTCTTACCACCTTCGGATTTCTTAATTTTAATCATCTATTAGAACTTGGAACGCGAGAATTTTTCAGTCTTTTTAAACTACAGGCAAGCCATCTTAATTGTTCAATTTTTCTATAAAGCCCTCCTCCTAGCCAAGGATCGAACACCATACCCTAAAGCTGGCACTTCTACCTCTATACCACTAAGCCATATTCTTAGGTGGAATAGGAAGAAGATTGGATATATTCATTGTTATAATTTCAAATAAGACAACAAGAATATAAAAGCCATCTATTAATTTATGCTGTGATGAGAAGTAAACATACACAACAAACATAATATAAAAAATGCAAAATTATATCTTATTCAAATCATATTCTAGTTCTGAAAAGAACTGTTTTATTTTCTTTTGAGATGTTGGTGAGCGAATAACACACTGCGCCTGATAATGGAATTGAAGTCCTTGGATCTCATTGACTACTGAAAATTAATTACTCACCAATTAAAGTTTTTTTTTGTAATATAGCATAAATCATGTAAACATAGTACATTTGTTTATAAATTAAGATGCAAAATATACCGAAACAGCAATGAGTTGCGTTCACCCTCTGATAACCAACTCTTTTTAAGCGCACATCTAATACAAGTATAACATATTGATCACTGATCTTAATTGTACCACTGCTGTCGATTCCAAGTTGTGGACTATCTTTATTAATCCTAAATTGAACTCAAAGATGAGCTGTAACACTGCCACTAAAAACTTTAATTTGCACCTCATTGAATCAATATATTTGTGTATCTGTATTCAATCCGCGCATAGAATACTTAATAGATTAACTAACCATGAAAGGAGAAAACATGCCAATTCCGATAGGCCATGTGCAACTGATTGACTAAGCGGAAACATAGCAATCCACTCCCAAAATGTAAACAATAACAAACCGGGCATCTCGCGCGGTATCTGATTTACTTGGCGACTAACAGGAGCCAAAATTTATCGTTATGTCTAATGTATGTCTATGTATGTTTGAAACGTGGGCTCCTCGATGGTTGCTCTGCTCGGCTGCCTATCTAGGGCGCTCCCTCTTGGAGTACGAAAACTGCAAAAGGCACCACACTACGATACAAGTAACGTTCACCTTCCGAAAGTATCTTTAGAATGCATGATTACATTATACACATGTAATAGAGGTGGCTGGAAAGGATCTTCGACAAACGCGGATGATGTTCGACACATTTGGGTGGAGTGAAAGGGTTGGTAATAATGCACAAATTAACTCTGTTTAAGTCGATATTCATTGCTCTCAGAGTATCAATTGCGTTTAACGTCTCGGACTCGAATTGAGTGTACAATTATAACTAATTGAAATCGAATGATCATCAAGTATGCTCTCTCTATATATATACATATATAATATAGTAAAAACAGTTGACAAAATGACTACTGACCTTTAATATGCTATGTTGGTGGATGATTCCTAATTCTAAACTATGCTAATTAATCCTGCATTGTATTAGAAGATGGCCACTAACAAGCGATAGAACACTGAATACATTCCAATAGCATTAAAAAAATAAATCCGCGCATCTACTTTTTATTACGCGCCCAGGATACACCGTAATATAATTATCTATAACACGATTCTTTACCTGTTTTGGGGCAAAAGTGGCAAAGCATTACTTTCGGCCCATCCATATTCCGCAGAATTATTACTTATAAATCCTCGAAGAATCTAGCACGAAGATGAAGGATACCTATCCCCATCGCTTATCCCTAAAAAGAACTACACTGGAAATTTTCGAAAAGATTCTTTTGCTAATTAAAATAATGAATGGAAGAAGGGTTACAATCAATTATTTGAAACATGTTCAAAGTGATGTAAGGGTGGTACAAGAAAATTATAGCTAATAATATCAATATTATAAAAAGTAAAACTTGGTAGAATGGTAAAATTTGATGCTTATTTTCTTGCACTTCCCAATTGTTCAAACAATCAAGAATGACATCGAAAGAACGATGGCGCAACTCTTACCATCTACCGCTTATTAATACATCTGGTTTAATCAGAGCGCGCTCAAATTATGATATTTTAAATCGTGTTTAAACAATCAAAACTGACAATAAATAAACGCGTAATTTTTCTTCAATCATATGCTACTAAGAAAGTACAATTGGTATAATGACTGCGTGCACAAACTACTATTTCCTACACCGTTTATAAGCATAGAAACAATTCTTCACCCAGAATTCTTCTTTTATCGCGCACCGAACGATTCTTTGCAACAATACGAAAGTTTCCTGCGCGCGGTGCTCTTTTTAACTAATTCAACGTGGCTCTACTGAATACCTAATAACATTATCTAGGATACTATTTAATCAATCTACAATAATATTCCACTCCAACGCTACAATAGTATTGGGTATTTTGATGCAACAGACTTGAATTGTTTGTGCAACAATGTGTTTTAATGCAAAGTACTACATGAATATAAAACAAGAACATTGTCTTAACTGGAATTCCATTTAGTTGTGTTGGAAACTATATATTTTCATGTGTATATATTGAGTATTATCTGATGATTCATTAGGCTATCACTATCAAGCTGAGAAAACAAACGTTTCTGAATTTACATCACTTTCACCCACATCTAAGCAATTCATCTTCTATGGTTATTACAGTGATAATCCCCTGAAACAACGTTTGGACATGTTTGTAAGTTTAAATTCATAAAAGTGTAGACCTTACACTGGAGCTCATTTCCGGCCTGTACATCATTATTTTTATTCTTTTGTACCGGTAAGACAAGTGAAGGGTTTCCAAGAGTATGGCGCTCACAGTCTATCAATACTGGTCACGTACCAACACCGTACTCGACCTCTAACCAGTGGTCGCCCGATATGTACTTGATTGCACCCTTTTTCTTGCGTGTTTCCGACCATGCCAGAGACAATAATAGGGCTAGTGTTGGAACCACTGTCCCCGAGGGTCAGAGCTAACAATGGTGGAGTTAACCGGCTACGGATTAAGTTGAAAGAGATGAGGGTTCAATCTCTCTATGACAGATGAGGCGTTTCCGAATATTGTTGATAAGCGTTGCCGCGTGTGGGGGGGCCTATTAGAAGAGCACCTCCTGCCGATGGTAAAAGGCGATCAATGGTGGAATCCAGGCAGATGAGATCACAAAGTGTTAAAAGTTCTTGCTCTTCTTGCTGCTGTTCAACGACACAGTGTGCCGCGAAAAAAACATTGAAAATGTGTTGCTCTATAGGATTCAAAGAGTATTAGTACCAATTGCTTAAATATCCCAAATTGACAACTGTCTTATCCTATATGTCCTATACTGTTGATGGATAGTCTTACCCGTACAAGGAATGTATTTATTGTATACTAATAACCCGGTGGATTGTCCGTGTCAGAGACCATTACACGATACGATAGAACTCTGATGAGTGAAGGTAGTAATCTTCACAACAAAACCAATTTATGTGCCAAAATTTCATACAAAGAACTGAAATTATTATAAACTATACATTTGTAGCAACTATCACAAATAATACATATTCTCCCCAAATCCAGTCCCAATAACTGCTAATGGCAGTAACCATGGCAATTGAACCAGTACGGTGTGGGTCTTTAGCAGCACGAGCAACAGTACGCTCCATTCGTACAACATTTAGCAAAGTGCATATTGTTACAAACCTGAACAGGGTTCAATGTTATAAAAATAAACAAGAACGGGTTTTTAATTTCAATGAATTTAACCATCCCCAAGATTTGTGGTACTCATAGGTATCGTATCAAGTAATAGAACCAAGGCAAATATGATATTATAATTAATAAATCACCATCAGTTTATAATCATTTCGTGAATTTTATTTTGTGTTAGAAAGCTACAAATTAGTCGACTTGATATCTTTGTGTTCATAATATTCCAACAATTTTGGATTGATGTCGATTGACGTCATAGATTAGAATCGTGTGTATATTACAAGTGTTGAAACGAAACAATTCTTAACATCCAAATATAGGTCCAGTATCGACCTTGCTAGGTATGTACAAATTACACACGAAAAAATTGTATATTGAATCACTATAAAGTCTGCGTCAACAATCGTACTTGTTTTAATCATAAGAAACGCGGATGCTAGACGAGGCGCTTGCACTGAGTAAAAGAAGCATGCTTGTAAAATGCAACAGCTAAGAAACAGCAATGCGGCTAACAATTTAGCCACGTTAGCCACTAGACAGAGGAAAAGTGCCCCAAGTGAGACGGTTGCGAATGTTTGATCCTCGAACTAATGAACTATCTTCTAACCAGAATAAGGCAACTATTTACAATCTAGTAAAATTGCGTACAAATTGGCGAAAACGTTGAGATGCGGCAAAAAATACAGCATAGAATTGCCTTCTGCTTATGTTCTACAATCGCCTGATTTGCAATTCCACGTAGGTGTAAATGTTGTTGAATTTTCCGGAATTATCTGATATTGGCGCATGTTTCGGTCGAAGGGGATGGCGCCAGGCTTGTAGTCTTCGTTCTCCTGTTTCGGTTGCGATTAAATTCGAGGCATCGGAATCTTGAGCAGTTTTCGGTGGTATCTTAGCAAAGCAGAGTCGACGAAAATACATATAATACAATCACAATGATCTCACAAAAGTGCGGTTAAGGTGTCAAGGGTCCGATGGATGGCTTATTGCCATGCCATCCTCAAAAGGACCTGCCAATTGAAACACACGAAGTGATCGGCAAATCGCTTTCTGGTTCCGATAAAATGTTAGTTTAATAATTACATCTTGATAACACATTATGTAATTCATTATCATAATAATTATAAGTTCATATATAAATATATATTATATATAAATAACTTTGCACCATTATTAGTAATCATATAGTATAGAATAATTAATCTTATAATGCTTTCAAATGTTCTATCTCCTCTGCTCGTTCACTTGTATCAAATAAAAACACAACATTTATGTATAAGGTTTAGCAATATAAAATGTACGCCTAATGAAATTTTGGTGTTTAGTTTCATGTATTCTTCGCTCATCATTTCGTTACTGCTCAGCACTGCGTAAAATATATCAAATAGCCTAACAAGTGTAGAAAATCACTTGAACAAATGGTAGCTTTGCTTAGTTGCATGATGCAGTGAATAAAATCAACCTTTGAAAATCATATTGCGGCTGTATTCGTCTCATTGTCGACATTAGTAAGAAATAGCGTTGTACGCTTCACGCCCATTGTGTTCAGGCCACCAAATAGCACGTACTGGTGCACGATGTGCAACTTGCACGACACACAACAAATTGGACAATACCTTCGTTAAATGGAATAAATGCATAAAATACTTTTTGATTGGTGATGTAGGTTTGCAATGCTCGTAGAAAAATACAAACTGCATGACACATGACTAAGTGGTGCAATAATTCCGTGTAGCATCGCTTCCGTTCGTCCTGCTCGTATATTTTACTTCGCTAGTTTAATCCTAGACAATTACTTTGCATATTACTTTTAGTGCAGTTAGTGTGTATGTGTTTTAAAAAGTATAACCTGAAACAGATATTGAGCGAATTGTTAGAACATTGTTAATGTGTCAAGTTCGCAAGAACTAGATGGAAACGGCCATTCAACCATGCGGATGCATGCAGACAATCGAAACTAAAAAAGTCAACTCCACGAATGACAAATACACGTCATTTCAATGCAAAATAAAATTATAGAAGCTGGAACAGAATATACAGACCCTAGTCCACTACCACATACAATTGTTTGCAATTAAAATAAATAACTGTTCGCAGTCATCTAAGTCGTGAGTGCATAACCGTAACTGATAAAGCTATGTTATTACGTTCATAACTGCGGTGACTTTTCATATCTCCCTTCGAAGCGATAATTCGCTAATCCGGTAAAAATTAAAATACGTTCTTCAAAAATACATGCCGCACAACATCAAGTAATGGGGCGTTCGGGATAATGGGATAAAAATAAATCGATGTGTGGGCCCCCCCAAGTTTAGGAGAGAAACGGATTGGCATGTTCACCTGATTTCATCCACGGAGCGCCCAATTGCGATGCGCTCGCGGTTGCATTACTGGACGGTACCGGTGTCCACGGGTCGACGGCCGGCGTTGACTGCGGCGTGCCGTGGAACGCGCCGTTCGTGGGATAAGGCGCTGTGGAATTGCCGAATGCCGGGGACTGGTTGAAGTTGTTGCCGTACGGCGGCGTACTGCCCAATTGGGGCGCCGCCATAAACGGCGTTTGCTTGATCTGGTTCATTGAGGGTTTCGGCGGCTGTGGATTGAACACTGGGCGCGGTGGTTGCGTCGTTTCCGAGAATGGATTCGCAGTGTTGGTTTGGTTCATAGGTTTACCTAAAAAAAACATCAGTGCAAAACCATCAATCCATTATTAGGCCACCAGCATCGATCAGGCATACTTGTTACTAAATTATCCAAATTGACAAGTGCAGAGTTTTCCCCGAGAAATGATTGGGGTGTCTTTTTGGTTGCGCCTGTCGACGAGCTAGGTCCAGCCGACGTGGGTGGCAAAGTATCGCCTAGTAAATTCAGCTCGAATGGGTCTAAAATGAAAATAACTGTTAGCAAACAATCATTGCGATGCAAATCGACATCAACAAATAATATCCATTGTGTTGACGCCTACCTGAGTTGTTATTCGTTGAAGTACCATTGTTATGTGAAATATTGGGTGTGGGTGATATTGTCCGATTGCGATTTGTGATTGCATCAAAGTCATCAAGATCGGACGAACTCTGGCTAACCGGGGACCAAGGGTCGTTGCGAATTGCTGTTTCTAAGAGCGGGGTAGTTATTACTTTGGGGCTCCATGGATCTGCAGGTAGAGTTGCCACCGGTGGCGGTGGCCCACCGCCCGATGCTAACGCAGGCGCCCAGGGATCACTAGTTGTCGCCGGCGGCGATGCTGCCGCGTTCGCATGCCATGGGCTAGAGGTATTCTAAAAATTCAACATATTAGTACCTGGCATTCTAGTCGCACCAACTGAAAGCCATAGCTGAACATGATTGTTAATGAATTATTGTATGCCATCACATCGTTATATTAGCACACATTGTAAACGAATTATTAGATTTCAAACAACACACATCTTACCCACGGAGAGAATAAACTAATAGGACTATCGAAAAAATTTGAGTCGAACCCCAACTATGCATATACAAGAAAAAATCCATAATTGATTACGAATGTGATTATGATGATTCATGACAATGCGTATTAAAAATGGGATTGCTACCTGTGATTTAGGTATTTGTGGCATTCCCCAAGGATCCACATCCTTGTTACTCGCGGACTCTGCGGGGCTAACATCAAGCAAATCCAGCATCGCATTGGGCTTGTCCTGAGTAGTCTTAAAGTCTTGTTGGCTCTGACTGAGCGCCAGCTGTAGTCGTACATCATCCGATCGTCGTTTTTGCTCCTCCTGCTCAGCTTCTTCTTTAGACATTGCAATCGCCAGCTGCAGCTGGAGATCCTCCTCGCCGGCAGTTTGGGGACGCGCCATTTCCAAATCATTGGGCAGCTCACTTCCAGAATCACGACTATTATTCCATTCCGAACCTCGAAAAGCTGGATATTTCGGACTTGTCGGCGTGTCTAGCCCTCCATCGCTGCCAAACGCGCAAGGTTGCTTTGCAAGGCGCTCCTTCGCCTTGATTGCCTTGGCACGCTCAGTCCTCAGTCGCTCATCATCCTGCAGCAGTTGTGCCAGCTGGCGCGCCTTCTCACGCACATTTTGTCCCTGATCCTTGCCTGCAAACAAATAGAGCATCAACCCCAATGTCGTTAGCATCTTTGCACGCGATGCGGGTTAGGCAGTGACGTACCTTCGTCGAAGTGCTGGAAGTCCTGCAATGTCTGTATTGCAAATATGTTCTCCTTACACTGCTGGCCAACCTTCTCACTGCCTGTCTTGATAAGATACTCGAGCAGCACAAGCGCCTTATACACGTGCCGCCAGTTACGGCCGTGGTCGTTCAGCCGTTTCCAGATCATCTGCATAATCTCACTGAAGGCTACCACGTTATAGGTGAGATCGGAGATCTCCGCCATGATGGTGCTGCTGGGGCCCCATGGGTCATTCGAAGTCGCTTCTCGCACTTTGCGCTGAGCATCGGAGTAGTTGTGCGCGAGGTTCTTGAGGTTGCGTCGCAGGCCGGCCACATTCACCTGCATCTCTCCTCCGCGTCGCATCTGTGATTAGCAATAAGACAGTTAGTGTAATGTACAAACCGCATATTACGCAAAACACTTACTTTTCAAACGTGTTACTAGTGCGTTTTTGGGAAATACAATCTAGAATTAACAAGGTGTGCAGTAAACTATTAATTCACCGAATTGATTAAGTAGTGCATGCATATATTCGCATCAGGAGTGGGAATTTACAGGTTGAAGCCTCCTTCGCTTTCTACTCACGTACTGAAATTGAAACAAATTTTAAAGTGAATTCTAGTGAAACCGACGTTATGAATATGACATGCAGGCAATCAAAGTGTAATTTAGAAGTGACTTTTAATAGATATAAAAAACATGTTGAGCTTGCTAGAAACGAGTCGTATTTCACATTAAAGTGCAATGCAAAGTCGGAGTACACAAATCTACTCTGTCTGGTCTTGATTTGAAGGTCGGATATGATATTTTATTCGTTAACTATACTCTAGCGACGGCAGTATTGTCAGTGTGATAATAATGATAACAATATACCGAAGGACTACTAAATAACACTAGCACAGCAAACACCTTGAAAGCGTAAACAATTGGCAATCGCAAGAAAGTTTGAAAATTTGACTTGTCATTAGCTCAGAACATGCATTACAATGCAATATTTGCTCATTTCGATCTAAAATGACTTGCAGATTAGAATCGGACTCAGTAAAAGTGAAATACGGTGTTTACTGTACCTGATAGTGATTAAAAAAGGTAGACAACAGCCAAGCCTAGTTACCTAATAGACGTGACAATCAATCGCGGGCAAATTATTCGCTGAATGGTTTATTACTAGTTTAAATCACCAAAAAACTAGACTGGCCACAATTCATTATCGATCTTCGTTTCGGCAACACGAGGTAACCCGCGACCAAACACGTTTGGAAATACGAAGCAAGCAAATATTGTCCAAAAATATACACACTTTGTTTTCATGACGATGTGCACCAAGTGTAAACAGTACGAAATTTGTAAAAAAATAAAAGAAACAGAACTGTTAACGAGTACGTCGCCGCGCACTTTACTCCTGAATCATATGATTAGCTCAAATACCGACGTCGACGCCACAATGCACGGTGATGACCGCTGAGCGGTAAAGCGTAGCGAGCGTGTAACGGAACACGGAGTAAACATATCAGCGTCGTCAGAGGGTCGATGATGATCATGCAGGCACAGGAAGGCACGCAAGACAAAGGGTAGATGCACAAGGTGATGCTGGTGGTACTCACATAAGGGCCAAGGATGTTCGATGCACGGTAGATGACTGGCTTTGATGTAGGCCCTCGTCACTGAGTCGTTGCCCGCGGCGGACAACAAAGTCACAACTTCAACGCTAATACTGCTCCGGGTTTAGTCAAGCGTCTCGGGCACTGCACCAGCACTGATCACACTGTCCCAATGGGCGCGAGGCTTGTTTGCGACGTGCTTTTACGCGCTCGACGTTACGAGTCGCACTTGGGTTTGCCCATTCGCGAGTTCTATTGCGAACCTCAGCCGCTCGCACCCGAACTGGACGACGCAATGATGAAACCAGTCAACTCAATCTCCCAGTGACTTTCAAGATGGCCGATGGATGACTAGTAACTTTTTATTTATTACTTGCTTAAATAAGATTTAATTTTTTAAATGTTTTACTTTCGCCAAGAAATGTGATGTTTAATATGTAATTCTGAAAAAGACATAAAACATTATACTATGATGTGACAATTTCACAAAATTTGCTTAAATTTTAACAATGTAACTCCATGTAAAGCAAGTGAGTTTTGGGTTGCCTACGGTTACAATATTTGAAAGAAATTAAAATGTTAGATGACTCAAACAAAATGATTCACACTTGATCATTTCTTTATGTTAAAATAAATATTGAGAGAGCACTCACGAAATATACATAACACTCCCATTGTACAATACAAATTTAATTTCATAAGATGCAAAATATTATCTTCTAGGTTTCCAAAATGAGTGAGTTTTAACACTTTTTATGGATAAAATGTTTTTAATCCTTTATACATTACTCAGTTGCATTCTTTGCCCCTATTAATAATAAACGTATCACGCTACAACGAATATCAAACATCAATGAAATAACAATATTTATTACCTGCAAGCCAAAACAAATCCATTCATTGTTCATAAACTTTTTATTATATGAATCAAGTGGTTAAACTCCGTCAATTCAACTCATGTGTGATTTGAAAACATGTTTATTTTGCAATGTTGGAATAAATATTTGTTTAATTAAACTGTAACACTGCACAATGCTCCAAAGTTAGAAGAGTGAGACTTTCACACGACTGAAACCATTCAACTATTTGTACATTCCCAATAAAACCCGTAATAAATCCCTTTGTTCAGCATTGAGGTATTGCCATAGCTCATTCTCCAGATGTGCTATGCTACTTGAATCATCTGACTGGCAGGTGAGTACTAATGATTGTAATAACAAAAAGAAAGTCCCACTCATTCCAAGTTCAGCTAGCGATGTGTCCATTTTCTCATTCCAGGTGTATTTCTCCAGAATACTTGTTAGATCAGGTGACAAACTCTGAGGTACAGGGCGCAGTATCAACAGCATTAAAACTCGGTTTATCTCACACATCAACAAAATATCATGACGAGCAGCGTTAAATGGTGTACTTTGAATAAGGTGCGTCAGATCTTTATAAATATCCAATGCTGTGACATAATCTCCTGTAACAGAATTGCTTTGATTAACCACCTGATTATGCCACAAGAAAATCTCAATGTAGTCTCACCACTTAGAATATAAAAACTTCCTAGGTTTTCCAAACAGTACAAATGCATCTCTAATGAAGTGCTTGATAATTGCACAGCATTTTTCAGGTACATCTCAACTCTGTCTGAGTATTTCAACTTGTTCAGTATTTCTGCAATCTCCAAGTTGATATTGACAGCCAGGATTTGACTGTTTTCTGGATATCTTGTTATTGCATGTGAATAACAACTTAAAGCAGCATTCAAATTTTCGTTGGAGGGTGTTGGACACCCCAGATTCACTGATTTCATCTCAGCTTCCAGAAATTGCTGGGCTGAGCGACGTAGACATGCTGTTTCACCAGGAATATTGGCAAGTGATCCTTCACATTGTGCTGCAGCAATCCAACATAAACCAGAGTAGGTTGGCAGCTCTTCATTTTCACAAAGTTGGCCCAATGCAGTGAATGATTCACAAGCCTCCGTTACGTTTGGCTTCCGCAGGAAACGTCTTAAATGAAGCAAAGGTTATTGAAATTTGCAATAGAAAATTGTTATTGAATCTCTTAGGTTATATTTACTTCTTTAGTTTGTTAGATATACTGCGATATTGGTCAAGAATCACACTTCCCGTAGAGTCGGCACTCATTATGTGAGTAGGTCATCAAGTATATCAACAAGATAAGTTTTACAGCCACTTACATTAGCGAACACCTGACATTGGACGCATGCATAAGCAGCGGTATTGGGTAACGGTGGTAGCATGTTACAGGATAAATATGTGTATTGAGTTGCATATATTACATTAACGTATCTGAGAATATTTAGAACATACGAAAAATAAAAGTAGCGAATAATCTAATTCTAAAGGAAATAATGGGATATGAGAAAATTACCATTGTCGAAAAGGTTCTTACTCTTGATTATATTTCTAGCAGTCTAGTATTCCTTAGTAGAATTTAATAGAAATAACGGCTAATATAAACATATTTGCGGCTAATTTAAAAGACAAAAGTTGAAGCAAAATTAAAATAAATCATTTGAACAAATATTCAAGAAGTGTTGCTCACATGCTGTCACATTATCAGTGGAAATCATATCTTAAACCAATTGATTGTATATATATTTTTTAATTTGTCCCTTGTTGAAAATATTAAATAAACTTCATCGTAGTATCCTCCACTAATTGCATTTTATCTCAATATGAATAAGCCGACACGTGACCTAACGTTTATTGTACTATGCTACATTGTTATACAAGTGATTAAAATCATTTATAAGAAAAACTATCAATCATGATCGACCAGTGCTGGTATCTACGATTTTCGTAAATTATACAATAATGTTCAGAATGAAGGCACAAATAATTGCGTGCATTTCGATAAGTCATACACGCACGTAGGTTCGAGACATTGTATTGTATAAATTACTTATGATTATGTTACGATTCATTTACAATTGCACGTGCATCTCATAAATTCGGTGTGCATTCCCCACTATCAACCATGTGCAATATCCTCAAATAGTTTGTATAAAATTAACTGACTAGACTAGTGTTAGACAGTTATTCTAAAACATGCATGTTTCACCTATGTAGTCTTGTTGAGCACCTTAAAATTGAAAACGCAATCCCAACTAAGAATACAATATCGACTCTTTCTCAAAGGATCTCCAAAGGATTCCTTGTGCCCATCAAACATGTTAAACCTAACACTTAGACTTTTACATTTAACAATAATCACATTTTGCAAATAAGGGTTCATCTGCTTATTTCTATGGGCATTTTTGTGTGTTTTTTAATGGTTCGGCAATTTCCCTACGTCGAAACTTATGGTAGATTCTCTATTCTAGAAGTGTGATTCAGCGCCCACGTCGTACGCAATCACCGTATACTAAGGCTTCAGTCGCTTAAATCCGGCGCCATCCTGCCCCAATTTCAATTCTTCGTATAGCGTGGGATTGACTTCTTGTTGCGCTGGCACGTGCAACGACTCTTGTTTCCATCCTGCACCACCTGACGTTGCAGAAACCGCTACCGCGACGCCATTCGACGTAGACTCGTTTGGCAACGCAGGACCCTGCATGAAAATCAATGCGATTAATTCAAGAATGCTAAAGAAGAAAGGATGAATTTATTACCTGTACATGGTCCATATTGACTTCTCTGAGGTAACTTGGGTTCTCGAACGCAACGCCGCCTTGGTTCTTGACGCCCAACATCTTCTTTGTGCGGATCAACCAAATCGTGCCCACAAAAACAGCGGCGACTCCAATCAGCGCAAGGATAATTGCAACCGCCGCCCCAAAGTTAGAGCCAGGCGTGCCGTTAGATGCGGACGTAATGTATTTATCACCCATCGTAAAACGAATCGGACGGGTTACGACTGATGTGCCCTTGTTGTTACACGCTTTGACTACACATTCATAAGTAACGCCGTCTTTGAGATCTGATAATTCAATAAAGGTATTACGTGTGTCGTTCTTCATCGCGGATTTCTCATCTGTGTCAATAACATGCCAGAAAACGCGATACATCTCAACAGTTTGTGGGTTCTTCTCCGGCAGGTCCCATTCGATGCGGACACTGTTTGTATCAGCTGCCACAACGCGAACATTTATAGGTGGTCCCGGAAGTTTAGAACGACCATCATGAAAACAGTTCATAATATGTTTTGTATGACTGAGGAGGCAATCTTTGCTGGTACTGTTGTCCAAGGACTCTCCCCGACACCAGTCAAGACATCTTCGTGGAACACCCCATTGCACACAGCAACCTCGATGATCTGATCCATCAGCAGCACATTTCATTAATTTATCAAAATCGTTAATGCAGTCGGGCTTATCAATAACTGCATCAATATCAAGGAAAAAGCTGCATGCATCCATGCACGCGGGAGAAACATTATTATCAATACAACATTGCATGATATTCCCACCGGTTTTAGCAGAGGGGCTGCGGATGCGCACTGAAACTGGTCGAGTATCGCTGCCGAAAGCATTTTCAGCATGGCAATAATAATCTCCCACGTCCATCGCCTCTATATTATGTATTGTGAGGTTCATAATGTATTTATCCTCTTCATCATGCATACGTTTGAAGGAAATATCATATTTTCCGCCTTGAATTACCGGTGTGCGTTCCTCATGATTCCGCCAAAAGATCATCTTTGGTTCAGGGTGTGAATCAATTCGACACTCCAAGGATATAGAGTCACCTAATGTAGCCATTGTAATGCCACCTGGCTTGATGTGAGGTCCGTCTGTAAAGGAACATCATAATCAGATCAGGCAATCAGAACATCAACGTCAGCCACGTACAGCTGATCTTAATTTTCCGCGACGCCTGCATTGGAGTGCCATAGCCATTATCCGCGTAACACGAGATGTGGTCCATGTCCTTCGTCACATTGTGAATGACAGTGACCATATGCCTTGTTATCTCCTGTCGTACAAGTCGGCCTGAAATGTACAGGGAAATTGTTGGCATGGGGCGGCCCATCGCAATGCAAAGGATTGTCATGCTGCTGCCCTCGATGACTAGATTAATTGGGTGTACTGTAGGAGGCTGGAATAAAATTTATTTCATTGTAGTGCACAATTCTAGGGCAGATTGAAAGCTTTACCTCAACAAAAGCTGGATAAGCTGGGTCAGTCCAAGCGACCAGCGTTTCCGATGGCATACTGGATCCCTTTTTAGAGATGGCCTTTACATAAACGATGTACTGAGTGTTAGGTGTGAGCCTCTCAATCATGTGGGAGGTGACAGTGGTATTTGTGATGAGGTAGGTTGCATTAGCCATTGGTTTCTGGTACAATTGATATGTAATCAATTCGGAGGGATGACTAAACTCTGGAGGTTGCCACGTTATGGTTACCCATGTGGCACTATGACTAGATACTGCTAATGAATGAGGTGGTGAGGTGACTCCTTGCACCATATCAATATCTAAGTTTATGTAAAAAGTTATTGAATTAAATCATTATTTTATTATGTTATAACAACTTACCTTTGCTTACATCGAGCATTATTATTGAGGATGGTAGAGAAGTGCCATGAACATTCCTCGCAACCACGAAAATGTGATAATTGGCACCTTTCTCCAGGTTGTTAAGTATGGTAGATGTGCCAGTCGTATTCACTTGCATATTCGACTGTAGTAGCTTATTATACAACGGGGTTGAGTTCGTAGTCTTTTGGTAGTAGACCACGTAGTCCGTGATGTTGTTAGCGTCCGTTGGCGGCTCCCACTCAACAAGAACAGAGTTCTCGCCGGAAACAACAGCGTGGAGGTCATCAACAGGCCCGGGGAGGAGACCAGTACCCTCCTCAAAACATTGGGCAATATTACCAATGTAGGGGATGCAAGTAGTGGCAGTAAGGGGCAAGTTATCAACGATCACGCCATTGCAAATGGAAATGCATTCATCCGGAACGCCGCGACGACTGCAACAAGCGCCATGATTACGGCCACCGGCGCCGCAACGCAACAATTTATGGAATTCGACCGCACAGACGCGGGCCAACTGCTTAATGTCGCTCATTTTTGCATCGTATGAGCACAAAGGCATGCATACACTGCTTAGTTCAGCCGCTACACAGCAGCCGGTCACGTTGTAGTTATGTGCTTCTTCAACTTCTTCTTCAAATATCTAAACAAAAGAAATAAATAAACAGTTAGTAGGCAGTAGAATATTAGTGACAACATAATGTCAAAACATATCACAAAATTGTGGGTAGTGTGGGTAAATCAAAGGTGTTTGTAGAAACGTTTTTTGCGGTAAAAAATTATTTGTTATATTTGGGAAAATGAACACCCATAAAAGTACTCTGGTCCATAAACATGATTCTTATGTTCAAGATCCACCACATATGATCCACCATTCCAGTAAATCTGTGACACTGGTGGAAGATACCTACGGGATGCTTTTCGACGCAGAAAACAAACCAATTTTAGTGAAAAGGTTTACTTGGAGCAACCACAATAAGATCAGTGTTACTGTAATTAGCTACGGGGCTAGAATAATCTCAATGAAGCTACCAGATCGTGGAGGTAATGTAGAAGAAATAGTGCTTGGGTTTGATGATTTGGCGGGGTACATTTTTTACGAAAAATATGCCTTTGGGGCAACAATTGGACGTACAACGACCAAAGTTCTCCGATCCACCTACGTGGTTGATGGGAAGCAGTACTGGTTAGATAGTAATGATGGTGAGCATCATGTCGGTGGTGGTGCTCACGGTTTAGATAAACTCAATTGGACGCCCTATGTTGAAGGAAAGGTCCTTCAATTATCATGCATATCCGCAGACGGCGATAATGGTTATCCTGGTGACCTTACAGTGCGCATGACATTCGAGCTTACCGCCACAGCAGAATTTCGTATCTCAATTACCGCAAATACGTCAAAAGTGACACCGGTTGATATCACTAATGTCACTTATGTTAACCTGGCTGGACACAATGCAGGTGAAGAGGAAATTGAGCGGCATGAGTTGTTGATCAATGCGAATTGTCACACAGTTATGGACAAACAGAATGAATTTCCCACTGGCGAAATTCTCAACGTTGCGCACACGCGTTTTAACTTTCAAGTTCCTATTGTGTTGAAGAAAGTCATTGACAAAGGCGAAGGTAATGAATACGATCAAAACTACTGTGTCAACCGTGGAGTAGATCAAGGTGATGCATTTGTTGCGAGATTAGTTCATCCTTACAAAGGACGCATTTTGGAAATCTACAGTAATCAATATGGGGTGAATTTTTGTAACGGTTGTACCTTTCCTGAAGGCCGTCTCAATATACCATTGGAGATAACTGATCTCTTCAGCCGAACATCAATTGTCAGTGATATGGTACGAAGTCATGAGTCCCTGTTCATTGTAATCACAAAACTGGCGCAATACTTAAAGGAGAATATGAAATTAGAACCAGCGGAGTATCGCGGATTTTTGAAGAACTTGATAAAGAAGTTCCGCCATTACAATGTATCTGCTAGCACTCAAAGTTTTCAAAGTTTTTCTTCCGAACTGGAGCTTATCGAAAATGTTGGACAGGAATATGTTACTGATTTTGCTATAGCAATGCTTCTTAAGCCTTTGGAATTTCAATTTCTTAGAGCTATCAAAGAATTGCTGCCTTATGTTACTGATGACATGCCGTATAACATGATTAAGGATGCAATTGATGAAATCATGGAAATAAATGAGGCTTCAGGAAACATCGGAGATGCAACCTGCTCATACTTCAATACCTCTTTCAATAAACCTTTGAATTCGGGATCCGCAACGGACGGAATCGCCATTATATCAAATACCCTTCTAGAAGAGGTAGAAGAAGAAGAGCACAGCAAACAGAAAGGTCCATTATGGGCTATAAAGAACACCAAAGCAAAGCAAAGTAATAAACCAATGCAACTTGGTGTAGCCATTCCATCTTTTTACAAAGAGGAAAGAATCACTGGACGAGGTGGTGTGGTATATAAGAAATGTGGAGGTATATCACTGCGCACCCAGGGATATCCTAACGCATTACAACATCCACACTTTCCAAGTCAAATTCTTCGTCCTTCTGAAACGTATAAGCATACTATTGTCTACAAGTTTTGGATCTTGGCTGGAGATCCAAAAAAGTGGTTACGTCGTGTAGAGGCGGGACCATGCGCCGATGTTAGTGACCTTAGAAAGTCAAATTCCAGCATTTGCTCTTAATGCACTTACCTTGCTACTGGTGCGGAAATTGAAGCGTGCACTTGGCTCACCAACACCATGAGTATTCACAGCATCCACGTAGAACTCGTAATTTGTGTCACTGGCGAGTCCTTCTAGCACATAAGGACTATGAACCGCAGAGATTGTCTTGTAATCTGTATCGTACGTCGTCATCATCCGGAAGTGAATGTTGAAACTTGTAACTGTATCTCCAAGGGTTTTTGGTAACGACCAGTGCAAAATGGCAAAGTCTACATCCACATTTGTCACGTAAACATGGCTAGGAGGACTGGGCAGCACCCCGTAGCCTTGTAGAAGACAGGCGGTATATTCTCTCATGTAACGCAAACACCTGTAAACGTTAATCAACCAATAAATAAGATCACCAATCACTCATAAATTGTGTGTTTTACTTGAAATGATTAAAGTCGATGCTGGTAACGTTTCCGGTACATAGTTGTTGGCATATCTCAGGAAGGCCCCGCGAGCGGCAGCAGGGTGTGTGGTCAATTCCGTTCGCCAAACAGCTGAATGTGTCGGCAGCCCACGGGGCGCAAATCATCAAATCAGTGATAACAGCCTCTGCCGCTTGGGCCGGATCGCACAGCTGGTTTAAGCAGGTTTTGTGCCCAATGCCCTTGTTGATGCAACATGCCTTAATATCAGGCAGTTTTGGCGATTCACCCACGGTAGGCTTTATCATGCCTGAAGTGAGCGTCAAACTGCGCACGCGACCGCTAGGCAAGCTGGTCCCGTGTTGGTTGATACTTGTAACGGTTACTTCGTACATAGTGAAAGGAGTGAGGTCATTTACAATAGTGTAGTTTTGCGTGCCTACCACGTTCGTATGAACCATATGGGTCTGCATGTACTCCAGATCGGTGCGATTGGAGTCATTCGGGTCGATGAGGTGCTGATCGAAGGAACGGAGTGCAGTGATGTTGATAGCAAACTCTGTAATAGTGTCAGCATTTGCTTCCGGCATGCTCCAAGATACCTTGAGGGACTTCTCAGTAAGGGCTTCCACGTCAACAACTGTAGGTGGACTGGGGAGCAACTCGACGCCCTCCACGATACAAGCTAACGTTTGCTCCGTGTAGGCAGAGCAAGAGAAATGGGTCTTGATGTTATCTGTAATTGGAGTGTATTCTCCTCTGCAGACATCCTGGCAAATATCCGGCACTCGTTCTTGAATGCAACATGGCACGTGGTTCCTTCCGTCCGCCATACAACGGACGATGATGGGGAAATCCGCTTCACAGTTTTCTGGGTCCTGACCTGTGCTACCTGATACACCCCATAAAGAATTAAGCACATGTATTACTAATCAGTGATCAAATAATACCTTCAAGTATGCTTTGGATGTTACAAAAACCTAAACATGCTTGCGAAACATTACGTGCGTTACAGCAGTCGGTATAGTTGTGGGCCCTTGGGTTGAGTTGTGTTTTACCAGATTCTTCAAACTCTGTAATGTTTGTTGGAGGAGGTAGTGCTTTCGTTATCACTGCAATGATTTAAAAATATATTGTTCTAAGAAGCACAAAAAAATCAAAAAATCGACAAGTTTACTATTAGGATAACATAAAGTATGTACCAATGTAAGTGTACCAAAGTTCAAAGTCATTTACACTCACCACTGAGCTTATGGAATGACCGTACAATTGGATTGCTGTTTACTTCACATACGTATACGCCGGAATCGGTGGGTTTGGACTTCTTTATGACCAGTACCCAAACGTCTCCGCCGACCGGAACTTCTTTCATTTCCTCGGATCCTTGCGGTACTAAAATCAATAGATCGAAATAATACAAGTGGGACATTGTTGGAGTCGGTAGACGAAAGTAAAGAATAAAAGGACAAGACTGGAAGAGTCCTGGCAGATTTAATCATGTATTTAAAGTCGAGCAATTTCATCAGCAATGCGCGCAGGCGGTTCATGGTTTTTCATTCAGTTTTGATTACTACCAGGGCGCATACCTGAAAAGTGAATAAGTACAAAGTATAATTAAATTTGGTATAAAAAAAAACACGAATTTTCTTTGCTAAGCAGGGAGTACACCTAGTATTTAAAGAAATCCCAGAGAATTAAGAAATTTGTAGGAAATTTTTGGGACCAGCACCCAATATAAATTCCGATAAATTCCTGGTCTATCAAATCCTCTATCAAGTTCGATGCGCTGGAGCGCCGGCGCCGCAAAGCGATGAGGAAACTTTTCAAATAAACCTGCCTTGGAGGGACGATGAGCGTAGATATTGTTTGCGCTGACTGGCCGAGGAAAGCAAAGCAGATTTGAAAAGAGGCTTGTCAGCTAGTGGTTGATATGCGGCTGGAGATCATGTAGTCGTAATTGCGCTGACCGCGGAAACAATCCAAAGGGACATAAAGTAAAAGAAAATAAGAAATAACGTGAAGAGCCATCAAGTATGTTGTTCAAGGCAGCAAACTGGTTTTTACTCCGTTGATTTGAAGTCTTCCAATGAGAATTACACAGTCAATCTTGTGCCATCGCCACGATCAAACCATGAAAGATGGATCGCAAATTGCTGCTAATATTGATATTTTGGATCCATTGCACCCAAGCGAGAGTTCACATCTACGAAAAGTTTTTCCAAGTTCTTGTGAAAGGTTCACCATCCTTCAAAGTAATCGTAGTTCAAAGTGACACCAATCGAGGAATGGACTACGAGGAATACTCCGCTGATACGTTCAAACAAGTGCCAAACTTAGAAGACCTATACGTCATCAACAAAATAAATACGGTACATCCTCGTGCCTTTCAGCAGTTGGTAAATTTGCGAACCCTGACGCTGGAAGAAAATGATTTGTCGGACTTGCACGCTGGAGATTTCAGCGGTCTCCGGTTGTCTACCGCCAACCTTATCGACAACAACATAAACACGCTGGAGGCACACACGTTTGCCAACGCTTCCATCGACAAGATCAACTTGTCCCACAACCACTTGAGCGACATTCCCGCACACGCCCTCGACGTCTCCGATCTGACGCAGCTGAGCCTCGCGGATAACGAGATTTCGCATATTGCGGAGCGTGCATTTAGCGTCTCTCTGGTGTGGCTCGATCTCAGCTGCAATCGCATACGCAATGTGCCCATCACGGCCTTCGAAAATTTATTTGCGCTGAAGTATCTGAATATCAGTCGCAATAGATTACCAACGTTGTCATCGGCATTCTGGCTGCGTAACTTGGAAGTTCTCGATGCGTCGCACAACACGATCCGGCTGCTGTTGAACGGAGCTTTCGAAGACTACCCTAAATTGCGCCAATTGCATTTGGACCATAATGAACTGCTGTATTTAAATCCCGAGAGTTTTATCAAACCATCCCCGATCCAAGTGCTTTACATACATCGCAACTTGTTGACGTCCCTTCCGGTCGACATAGCGGAGACCTTTACCAATTTACGGCGTATGGTCTATGGTGGAAACCCATGGAGTTGTACCTGTCTTATCCTTGTGGAAAACTTTATAAAGGCTGGAAAGGTTCAACAAGACCCATGCGAGAAGCACTTTTTCACTGATGGCAAACAAGCCGTGTGCCTCTCTGCGTTTGACAATTGTACTTTTAATGAAACTTTAGTGCTCTTGGAGCATCCCCTATTGTATAGTGGGCTCATAGCAGGATACCACTGTTAGGTTAATCATACTTTTCATACATGAAGCGTTACAACATAAGCAAATAAAGAGTATGCAAATAACTTATTGGTGTACCTGGATCATGCAGCACCATGAAACGTTTATCAGGCGTGACACTCTTGTCCCCGGCTGTGAGCACCCTGGTGCTATGACGCTCCTTATCTTCCTTCTTCCACATCACGGTGTTGCTGCCGATTTCCTTGACGACACAGGTGATGACAGCGTCATCGCCCTCTCGCACATGCACCGGGTTGGTGAGACTATCCCGCATGGATGGCAGACCTGGAACAAGAACGCATGGCTCATAAGCGATATTAAAAATTTAAAACCCCCACGCGATACGGATGGCGCCGGACCGTGACTTCGAGAGTCGCATGAGTCAGGCAGACTTATGCTTTCGCATGCACGACATTTGTCATAATAATAATAATAATATAACAGCATCCCTTTGCTTTGGGCAATATGTTCATCGTCATTTATCTTGTGCCCGTTTACAGGTTTTGTTGCTCGGCCGGCCGCATGAGCGTGCCATATGAGACGGTGTCAGGGAAGAATTAATGATTACCGAATACATTTCCGGTGGCTTTTTTTATTCTCATTTTTGCGCTCCAAGGCACATATGACAACCAGCAAAGTTCACGCTCACATTCTAAATTCCACACAAAAGTGCCGAACAAATTGATGATGAGCATCGAAGAGTGATGACTATTTCCTACGTTGTTTCCGCCGCAACGATGAAATTGATACAACGGCGATTTCATTTGAAAAATTGACTTTTATCTGATGGCCGCAAAAATCAATAATGCATTACAGCCAGTAGCAACTGGTGACGGTGAGTTGATTGCTGTACAGTAGTGATTAATGACTGCACATTTCAATTGCTATCAAACTAAATTTTCTGCTTCCAAAGTACACACAAAGGTTATAATACCAAGTCAGCCATGTTTCCGAATGTTGGAAGAAGTCAAAGAATCGATTTAACGACAGGCTTTGTAGTTTCGTGCAAAACCGGAAGACGCAGGATAAGCCAAGCACAGCAGAGAAAAGTTCTTTATTCCAGAGCACGTGATCACGCGCTCCACATTCAACATCAAACGTCATCTTCGCGAAGGCACAGCGTAGAAGAATTCGCTGCTGGAAGTGCGAGCCGCTCTAGTAATAGGCGTGTTATCATTAACGGCGCGCGGCGCTAATTTAAGAAGATGTGCACACCTACTTAATGAAAGGGCGCTTTCTCTACGACTGCGCTGGCATTGTGCAAACTTTTCTGGGCGCCCACGAATTAGTTTTGTTCCGCAGCGTGTGTACGAACATTTAGGGAGGATGGAGAGTAGGGCGAATTACAAAAGGGGTGCAACGGCGCACAATGCCGAAGAGTGTTACGGACTGGCACTTCTTTCTGGCCTTTGGCGCATAATATGCATAAACAGAAGTATTAAATGAATAAGATGCAAAAAAGCATGCTCGAGGGCATTCGAACTTCTTTATTCATGAGGCAGCCGCGCGCGTCTGCAGTTTGAACGAATGCCAGCACCGTCGCCCTTGTGTTAAGTGAAGAACAAGCCGATTTGCAAGATCAAATATTTGCTGCATGTGTTTATTGCTTTCCTTCCCCAAATAAATATACGCGGAGGTTCAACTCTGTTTTATTTTACAGAGCGGTAAGACACACACGGGTAATTTATTTATTCAGACGAATGTTCCAACATTTCTTCACCAATTCTTCTTTGGGCAGAAAGTTTTTGAAATGTACTTGGAGTAACGTTTTTGTACATAAGAAAATGGATTGTATACACTTCCTTCATTGGGATCGAAGTATGCCAACCACAAACTGGATAGGATTCTGATTAAAAACACAGTCAAGAACCATAGACAATGAATAATGATGGTTGCTTTTAATATACACATAAAACCAATCGTGGCTTCTTCGATGTTGACATCGGACTCGGTGGCTGTGATGGGATGTGCCACGGTTGATACATTGCTGAGTATGGAGTCGAGGGAAGCTTTCGAACTGTCCACGCTTGCCGTGGTTGTGTTGAACTGACTGGAGGAAGTAGATCGAAGAAGAATTTCGGAGTTATCATCGAATGCAGTGCTTGCGTTTCGGCGGCCGCGCGTTCTGCTGACCTTACTCTTTGGTCGAAAGGATGTTGTAGAATCTGAATCCGGTAGCATTTCGAAATTTGGGCAGTCAGTAGAAGGAGCACAGCCAAATATAGTGGGTATATCTAATTTACACCAAAGAGAACATTCTAGAATATATTGGACAACTGACAGTACTAGTCGAGAAAATCCGTATATGAACGAATAAATATTCAATTTAGGCACTTTTGTGGAATAGAAGATTGACATGCATTAGTCACAGTTGTCATGGAGTGCGAGGTTGTCGAGAAGTAAATACCGACTGACATTTATTCCCCAACCTCTTAGCTCGACATCCCAGGAACGATAAGTATCTCCGGTGAGATTACCTTTTCGGAATCTATTTCTTAGCCCAAATATACAAAACGTTATCACAATGCGTAGCGCAGAACGTGAAGCTTACATTAAGCAATTGAGATCAAACGTCAACCAGGGTAAAACCTCAACAAACATCTTGAAATGTTTCATGTTATTTATAACCCTGTTTATTTTAATGTGCATCGTGAAAGACATCGGTGTTTGTCGTTTTTGGGATTGTAACAAATTGTTATCAATGTAAACCAATATTCAGCGTGCTTATATTTCAAATTTCTCGTTTCTGCATAAATTACAAGTGTAGTTAAGGAAAATTGGCTTTGGAAATTGTAATCACTCTCACGCAATCAAGGTATCTGTATAATAGGAACATAATCGGAGAACACCATTCCAAACCCTCACTACCTAATGTTACAGAAATGATCTGACCCTCGACAGCTTCGAAAACCTTCCTGGACCGCTTCAACACTGCGTGCTGGTACATATTTATACCTTGTACATCAGCCAGTCTGCAAAGCCAGCACACCATTTTCGTTTCCGCTGATCCGGCAGCAATCTAGCTTCAAAACAAGATATGAGAATAACGCCTGGTAGTTGGATGACAGGGACCGAAGGTTCAGCACAATTGCAAGCGTCGGCGGGCTGTTTGGAGTGCTGTAGCATCGTTACGACGCGGATTCGATGGCTGCGAACATTTTTCCATAATTGGAGCGTTTGTTAGATGGTGCCGCGACAAAAGCGATATGCGTCGATCTCGGCGATATCGGCCACTTCTTCATATAAACCACTTCAATTATTGACATTGCAAACGGCTTTTACATGATCCCCAATTTGTGGAGTTCTATTGGCGTCGAACAGACGTGGTCACAGTTAGAGATGAGGGCGGATACACTTCATGATATGATTTTATTACACACATTACAGAAATGGCTAAGAAATAGAAAAATTAAACGTGATAGTTCCCAAAATGTTGTATACCTCACGTGTGGCAAATGAAAAACTACAAAATAAAAGATCTCGTCAAAGTTTACTTCATGATTAATCATAATTCAGGGGCAATAAAAGAGGCAATCAAGAGGATAAAAAAAATTGCCTGTGGAAAAGAAAACCTTCAAAATAAATCAAGTCAAAGATGTCAAATAAGCAGGCGACTGAACCGCAAATATTGTTTAGATCAACACCTCCTTCTAAATGAGTATCAAATGTACTTCACTTGTAACTGGGTTCGAAATTACCCTGTAAGAGACACTAGTTGGACAACTGATCGAGATGTCAGTAGAAACTATAAATCCTTTTAAAAATAGAAGTTACACTGAATGCAATCATTTGTTCTTTTTTTTTTCTTTTTTTCTTTTTAGATCTCTTCAGAAATGTGTTTGAAATGGCGCATTTGCAACAAGACAGAGCTGCAGAAAGCTTTTTTTTAATTCTTTGAACACGTATACACATTTTCCTCAATTGCACGTCGCATGCGCCAGTCGCGTGGGCATGAATTACAACCGAAATGAAATTCTCTTATTAAAAAGCCTTAATTAATTCCAAGAGGAATGCATAAAAAATAAGCTGTGGTAGGACTAGCGGAAACGACGCACGTGGCCCGGTTGTGACATTGTTGGATCGTCTTTCCCATCCAGGCCATTACAATTATAATAAATGTGTGCAAGCGTGTATAGAACTCATACACAATGTACTTAGGCCCATGACATGAGACCCATGCGTACACAAGCACGACAAGTCACTACCATCGACTTTCATGGTTCTAATAGCTGGTAAATGACACGTTTAATCACATATCGGTGCCTTGCCTTGACACCCCCTACCCCCCGATTACTATGATTCACGCGTCCTGTCCACAACATGTACAACTATCAGGCATTTCGTCGAGAGCTACAAATCATGCCCATACGCTGTACGCCTCATTCAAGATCTAAATTACGAAATTCTCGACAGATACATGTGTTTCTACTGCTGTGTCCTGATCACTGGCAAAGTTCGATACTGCCAGATATTATCCAATCCAGACGGAGACCATAAATGAATGGAATGATAAATAAAGCACAATATGATCCCGGAGCTTGCAGAATGCAAGCAAGCGGAAAATACAATAAAATAACAAATGCACAATAGGAGTAAGCACATGGTCTTTCTCAGTTTATTTCATGCTTGGGGAGGAGTGAGGTGGTTCGCAAACAGTGCAGGAAATGGAATCCGATAGAAATAGTTATAGCAAATAGAAGCGCGGAAATGGAGCGCTGAATGCGACACGGTTAAATCTGTGGATCATCATTTGCGCGGTCGCCCTACAACGGTGGGATTAAAGTGAAATTTATACTCTGCGCCGGACGCAAGTACACCGTCGTCTCGAACCCCAGCCGCCCCCGAATTGTCCACTTAACTTGCACAACTTGTGTCCGACGCGTGCTTCAAACGAATCAGGCGTTTCAGCCACCCACCATTAGCATTATCGCCCGGCAATCGCTCCCCGGGTACATCAGAGAGATTGCACGGTTACGTAAATCCACTCTTCATGTGTCCCATTTCCTGCGCCGCCAAAACTAACAGCTCATAAAAATGTATGCACGGCTGGCGCGGATCGCAGTGATAAACTCGATAAATTCACTCACAACTGGCACACTGGCACGGATACATTAGTGTGCCATCCGTCAGTTTCCTTCGGGTCCCAGACGTAAATTGCATCGTCAGTCTCACCGTGCTATTTGCGCACATTTCCTCTCAGATTCAATTGCTGCACATGCACTAATCGAACGCATGAATGTGTGTACTGAACTGAATCCGTGAGATGTGAGAGATGAAACGGCAAGTGAAATTCTTTACTTACCCAAATGATTTAACTAGCTCGTTATTATTCACGCGACTGAGAACGTCTTCTCTTTCATATCAACAACATGCATGACTATCAATAATGTTTGAGTTTACTTAAGTTTATTTATCGATGGCATGGAGATAACGTTAACTACGTCTTCGGGCTTCAATCTTCGGAGGCAAGCTTCTTTCTTCTTCGCTGCGCCGTGCTACCAATGACAGTGCGTTTTAATGATGGGCAATAGCGACAGGCATGGAAATAACCGCGAATTGTATCGAATTTTGGCATGCAGGCAGACACCATTCGCCGCCGTCCTGGAGTCATTGTCAGGAAAAGAAAACACATGTTATTGTCTGAGCATAGGGTGATAGGGTGATACAAGTGAAGCATTCATTCATTAGTTTCTAGCGTTCTCGTGATACATTCAGTTCAGTATACACTTCAGGAGCAATCGGCCGCGGCCGCACCATAATAACGAGATTGCGCCCGCAAAGAAATAAATCATTGTATTGATAGTTGCAGTGACCCCGTCGCATGGTTAGCTCTTCCAGGCGATTACAGCATTTTCCCAGGGCGACCACCCTGGTACTGTATATGGAAAATACGTGACGGATCGCAAAGCTGGGCGTTCTTTGGGCGATTATTATTGTAGGTAACACTCATCTGCCATTATGCGTTAAAAGCACCAATATCGGCGGCGGAGGCGGTTGAAGGATTTCAGCGCCATCAACGCCAAATCCGATTGTATTATGAATAAGTAAAGGCCGCATCGAGGATCGCGTTATACAGCATAATTTAATGTGCCACGCTCGATAAACCCATAATCACTGTTTGCGCTTAACGCGCAGCGCTTGACGGAAACTTTAACGTTTCTCAGATTATGCCTATTATCTGGATTCAATTAACGAGTCGGATTATTCGTCGGAACGAAAAAACTCGCTGGCGCGGAGCATTAACCAACGTGGCAGGATTTTCCACTGAGCACAGATCACTGTCAGCGCAAAACGAGTTATATATTTGCATAAATATCATTAGCTCCCGTAAATATTTAAGCTACGGTATACGTAAGCAAGTCAACAAGTAAACAAGATTGCGCGTGCCGCATCCAGGTACCTCGTCACACAATGCCCACGGCGCAACCTCTGCGGGAAGCTAGTTTCTTACTACCAAGCTGGCTACTGTTTCTTGTTGCTAATGTAGCAGTGCAATCGATAGCTCCCCACCTTGTCACAACTCACACGCTAATGGTGGCCATGGTACAAAAAATGGGTAGGGCATTGCAGGAACACACGTTTACTGAGATGCATCAATTATGGCAAGTGTTCTGCTAACTTTAGCTTGTTGCCACTACTTTCCCGTTCTACCTGAGAGGATGGTCAGTGGGGCTTAGAAGGTAGGTTACAAGTTGAAAGCAATTGAAAGTCATTTCGTAATTCTTCGTTACATTTTGCTTCCCTTTCATTAACCTACATCACCTAAGTCTCCCATAATGTTGAAACTAGCTAGCTGACCATATTCGATATAGAAGGACCCCTAATTCACGTTTCTGGTTTTTATAGCTCTGTAGTCATTGAGGTTAGAACACATATCAAAACCTCTGAGTAGAAACCTATTCCAATTTGAAAGATATCCCACCCTAAAAACATCATTGCTGCTCACTCGCAAAATTAAGGAGCGCCTGATGACATATACCCGTATTATTTATGGACAATATGATCCCTAGAAATCATTTTTCTAGCTTGTGGAGGAAGCAACTCCTTATACCCCGTCGACTTGTGGCCTCATAATCATATTTTATTATGTGAGACGAAGTCAAAAAGAGAAAGGCGTTATCAACGCCCAGGCAAAATAAATGGAAGCTCGGACAAAGCGGCCGCCACCGTAGCCACCGCCGGTGGGAGAAAAATGGCGTGCGGATACAGTTGACTTTCGGATCGCATGAAAAATGCACCTCTCATTGATATTGTCGGCCAGTGTTAAACATATACCATAATTCCTTTCTTCGCCTGGGTTGGGCTCTGATGCGGCCGCCTGGTCGACGGGCGATAATGGTTTTTAATGGTCCATGATGTCCGACTGGCAATCAGTCATGTGGGATCTCAGGATCTCAGTTTGGATCCTGGTGAAAACAACTAAATATTTGATATCGGTCTGCGAGAGTCATATTAAAAGTTTCATTTATGCGGTATCCTGTCGCTGCTAAAGTATTTATATTGATGGATCTAGCGCCCTTAAAGTGCAATATTACTGATTTGCATCTGGCTTTGTAGGAGCATGGCACAAATGAGCTGCCCGCTCCAAAAATAGAACTTTTATTGCAAAATTGAAAGCGATAGCGTGTGGCATGGTGCGGCGGTAGTAATATAAGGCGGACAAGAAATGGGGTAATCTGTAAGCAAGCTAGCTAATTATTGGGTGCCGGCGGTTGATCTGAATCGCATTCGTGTTGTTTGCCGCTGTGATCAATGTTTTCCTTCTGCACTAAACAACCATTCGCCCTCCTGCCGGCACCACTAACGATCATTGGTTTACGCGAATATAAGGTTTAAATGAAAAACAAGGGAAATAAAAACTGGGCCTTAAATTTCTCTCCGCGAAAGGCTCTATAGATCTTACCGGGAGTAGTGCAGACATAATCCGACAACCTTTTACTAACCGACTTGATTTATACAATCGCGTTCGTGTGATAAGAGATTCTCTCGTGTACGAATGTTGAGCAAATAACTTTCCACCTTTCGCCCCTTGGCGGGCGGCGGCGCACGTCGGCGCTCACCTCTTCGCATTGTCCGCAATTCCAATTTCGACAGCGAGTTGGGGAGCCGAGGCGGCGGTGCACAAAAGCGGCACGTTTATGAAGCCAGTGTTGCCGCCCAAGCAAGTCAACCGAAATGAACTAAAGGGCAAACGAGGTGCCCTGTGCAGGTGGACGAATGACAAAGTGAAGTGGAGATTATTGCGACTCTTGCGCATCATGTTGCAAATACGTACCGAATTGACTCATAGAATATTTTGATGCAGATTGAGAACCATCATCCTTCTTGTCGCTAATACCACCGTCGAGCATGTTTAATTTGACATAAAGAGCGAGTAAATTTAATTACACGTAGATCCAACGCACCTCGAGGCGACTGAAATATAGTTCTCTTCATTTGGTCGTTATCTCCTACCTCTGCTTGAAGGCGGTGGTAGTTAGAACTTAACTTATGCCGACTGAGGAGATGTTTAGCTGGAACGAGGTACAAAGTCGTCAACCCAATGGAGAACGCTCCCATCGAATGCCCGGATGATAAATGCATAGTTGCCACTATTGCTACCAACTCGACTCCACTCGAATTCCCATCCCATCGCAAATTCCCTCGCTTAGATTTATTTCCACGTGCTGATGAACCCGATAATCGCTGTTATCGGCGGTTCCGCGTGAGGAAATTAGTCGCGCCGGTTAATGCGTTCCGAATGTGTTTTTTGTGCGCTGTTGTCCCAAATCCTGCCATCCGCATCGTTGCAAGCTGCTGGCTGGTGAATGAAATTTCCTTTTTGTTATGTTAAAAAGAAGTGAGCGGGTTAGGTTTTCCAACGGCGCCCGACCAATACTGATGGCAGCAAGCGCCTTTGTGCGTAGAGTGATTGCACCCTGTTTGTCAACGTCGCCGAGAACATAAAAGGCTATCAAGTTGGATAAATTGAAAACAGCAGTTCACACTCTTATTCAACGTGTGCCAGTACACTGCATGTTGGCGGACAGCGCAAACGGGCCGCAACCGTTTTCCCCGGCAATCTTTGAAGAGGTACCGAGCTAACATTGCAGTTGATAGTTTATTTCCAAATAAACTATTTTGCCTCCTACACCCACCCAGAGCGTCCCAAAGGTAGTAGTTCTAATAACCTAGTTTTCTTTCTATTGACAAGATCAGACATATAAGGGGGACGTTTCCTTTTGGTGTTAAAGTATAAGGTTATGTCGACTGGGCAAAAACGCCTGTACTAATTTTAAATGACACAAGTTGAATGAACCACTGCGAATGCTCCTTAGTCATAATCTGAGTCGCAGACCTACAGATGACATGCACGATTCGGAAGCGAGAAGCTTCACATTATAAGGTTGCACAAAACCAGATTTACGGCATATAAGATGTCAAAACAGGATATAAATTACACCTGTCGCTTGAATAATTTCCACGCCGTGAGCTCCCGCCGCGTAAACACTTTCCAAATTCGGCTTGCATTTGCCACCCGGGATTCTTCTAGAGCGATTTCTTATTTGTACCTAATTTAATTGATATGGGACGGAAAGTAGTGCCACAGCTTTGGAAGCTAATCGCAAATTGCAATCGGACGCCGAAGAGTAAATCTTGCGCGGCGCATAAAAGATGGAGATAACTCCGACAGCAGCATGCAAGTAAGAAAAAAGCTTGATTTACTTGGTGCACATATTGCTAGTCGCAACTTTTGCCGTCCGTCGACATAAAGTAGCGCTTTTTCCGCACATTCTTCGCACGCGGTGCACAACTTAGTGGTTGGCATCAACGGAAACGTTTAAAAGCTCGCCGAGGACATTACGGCCGACGGTCGCTCATGCATTTTCATTTGCTTCAGTTGTTAGTTTGGCATAATGTTCAACTAGTTCGGAACAGGCGCTGTGGCAGGGATGGGTTACACCGCCGGCACCGTCGTGACAAATGATATATTATTTTGTTAAAAACAACAAACGGGCGCAGGCGTCTCCGGTAGTCCTGGTGCTCGGAACGTTTGTGTAACTAACTACATGACGCAGCGGCATGCGCATCCGGATGCCGGATAAACGCACGCAACGGGCCGGAAGAAGAGGTTAAACGACAACTAAAGCTCATAGGCGGACAATAAAGGCGAGTGAAAAGAACGAACGAGATACGCAAAGAATTGCACGCTTTGTATCTGCTCCCCGACGCCAAAAGAAGATGAATTGTTAGATGCATAACATATGTTTATTGCGAAATGTTTAGGGGCGTTTAGATGCCAAGAGGTGGAGGCGCTGGGCGAGCGATAAAGCTTCGAGCAAGTGCCGCGAGCTCCCAGAGGTACTCAACGCGCAACATGAGTATAAATGAAACCGCAGTAGATGGCAGCCATATGAATGCAGCGTGAATGAGAGAAAGTAAAGAAGCTAAAGAACTTACGACGGTTTTAACTACTGCATTTATTGCTTGTTACACAATAGCTGGGAAATATGGCAGTTTGGAAATGGATTGTTGCTGCGCTTTGTTGGACACTGCGACACAAGCAGACGGGGTATTTGTCAACGCCAATGCATGCAGCAAGAAAAACGTGAAAAGTGGTATCTTTATTGTAGATGCCTGCTATGCGGCTAGGTTTATCTGGTTCACAAAACTTACTTTGAATCGTGCTGATGCATAGCATCGTGAAATAAACAATGCTGAAGGGCTTCATGCCGACGTCCTCGTTGTAGGCTTCGTAGAGATGTTATTGTGCTGTTGTTTTAAAGCTGGAACAAAAAAGGAGAGAAGTAAAAAACTTCGTTTAAATTACAGTAAGGAAACAGTTGGGAAATCAGAATACATCGATAGAGATTGATATGAATAATGAACAAATCATAAATGGCAGATACAAAAACCAAACGGTTTTCTAAAGCTTACTTGGTCAGTAAGCCAGTATGACCTTCAAATTGTTCCAAACATCTAACAAAGATTCCACACCAAAAGATAGATATCTCATCTTTTGATAATTTTCCAGAGCGTCCCAAAGTAACTAAAACACAAAATCTAAATGATTCATTTCATTGAAATCCCAATAATAATTGAAACCTTCAATGAAATTTGATTTAATTGTCGTCACAAATGTCATCGCACTTCTTCAGATTTGCAATGAAATCAAGCGGCAGGTTAAAAAATGATTAAAATAACTGGACTGTTTTCCATTTTCGCGATGGATGAAATGACTTTTTTCGCTACAATCCAACAAATAATATGCGTTCACGACAAGCAAAACTTTGCGCCGTACACATTTGAACGAACGCGCCATTAAAACTTTTGTGCTTTGCATGCGTTTTATGAATTTTCTCATTTTTATTCCGCGTTACTCGTACGCAGAAAGCATAAGACACAACAATATGAATTCATTACGCGCACTTCACACCGAGAAGATCCACGCCGCAAACCGACTCCCACGTAAATTCAATTCGCCCTCTCCTCATGTTTCCAGTCCACTTAAGCTTGTTTATTATTAACAGCTTTTATCGTTCCAGCGCGTTTCCAAGTGCGGTCATACCTCCCAGTGCAATTCATAATGTCCTGCCAGGGTCTATAACTTTTAATTTGGCCCTCGCCAACATGTATTTTAATCAGGGCGGGCGCAAAGCATCGGGGCGGAAATAAACGAATTGTTTAATATGTGCATGCGTTGTTGTGTACTGAATGTTCGTTCATCATCCGGAAACGCACAAATGATGTAGAAACGACAACTTTGCAATTTATGCGCTATGGTGCGATGCTGTATTCAGCGTGAAGAACACACGCCGACCATGTCACCCCCATGCTCCTGCGATCATTCGATCACAGCCTTATTCCGATCTGGGTTACTAATTAGAATTATTTGCCTTTTTAGCTTTCCGCTCAGTGCAAATAATTTTTTGCAGTTTCAGCATCGGCGTTGCGTCTGATTTCCACCCTAATTAATTCAATCAATCTCGCTGCAGACGCATAAAAATAACCTAATTTACGACACCACCACGCCATCACCATAGGTGCCAAATATTGGAGGGTTTATCAATTAGCGGTGTATTGTCATGCGTAAATATCGCTGTAATTAATATTTACATCGCAAGCCTTTCCTAATATTCACTGTCGAAATGGGCTTCGTATAACGTGCCGATGTGCTATTTCTACAGTGTATACTTATCACCGGCATCGCACTTTGTTATTTTTATTCCTTATCGTGCGCCGCATCCTTCTTTGCACTTTTTCCTCCCGCTCCGTGGGCAAATCCGCCGAATATCTGTTACAGTCAGGCGGCCAGCGACGGCTCCCATCGAGAGCGTGCACAATACGCTATAAACAAAATTAATTTCACGATAAAAACAACGATTCCTTGGAGTTTTCGCAAGATTTGTTGGCAGCTCGTCGTGCAGTTGCCTAGTTGGCGGATATCCGCTTCGTCGGATTTTCCGCCTTTTCCTATTGTTCCGCCTGGATTCCACCGCAAGCTTACCGTCGATGGCTTTAATTGAATGTAATAATCCTCTAAACCAAAAAAGAATGTAATTAATTGTTTCTTTTTCCCTTTTCTAGCCTGGTGAAATACTGTTTCGCAGCTTTCGATCCGGACAATTTAATTAATTTAAATCGTAAAATTCCTTTCTAAAAGTTTAGAAAAAATAGCAAAATATCGATTTTCTATCCCTCATAAATTGAAATTTAAGTAAATTTGATAGATAAATAATTCAATCTCATTTTTATCAATTAAACATTTGACCCCGTCATGTTCAGTTTTAAATTATAGCAAATGAAATCACTGTTTGTTTAAACTGGCAATATAATTAATATCTAGGGTGGATAAATCAATAACTGCATCAATAAATTAATATATCTTTGGTAATTAATAACAAATAGTTGGGCCTAAACGTTTATAACATGAAAACCCACATTTGGCGGTAAAAATGTTCAGAAATACCTTAAGAGTAAGATGCCTATAAACTCGTTTTTATTGACAATCACGCAATTTGGTTAGGGGTATTACGATCCTCGCGTAAATATTAACTTCAAGACGATTCTAACTTCCCTTCGCAAAGCCTTTGGGCCCTATTTCGCTCCTTAGCCACCGGCGAAACCTTACGCAAGAGGGAATAATGATTATCATAAATAGACTACAACGTTTACTGAGCGAGCGTGAGGCGTAACGGAAAATCAAGTCGTGGAAAATGGAAAAACGTTCACGGCACACGGGCGGCGCATTATGTGAGCAAATTACCGAAACGTCCTCAGCCATATGAAGCAAATGTACTGTTAAACTGTTATCGCTCTGAACATATTCATATTCCCCGCGTTGTATGCAGTTGCGATTTTTATCATCCCTGCAATAGGCGAGCGCGCTAGCGGCGGCGGTTCGTGAGGAAACAATTTGCAACAAATTGTGAAATCCTCAATAGCTTTCCACGACGTGGCAATAGCAATAGATTACCCAGTCTTGGCGATTACACATCTCGGCCCCAATCAAAGGAATCGCAAACGAGCTGCGTTTTCGGACAACCCGTTGAAAGCACGTGCGCACAATACTAGGCCATTCTGTTCCGTCGTTCGTTAATTGGATGGGCTGTGAAAAAGTGAAGCAAGTGGCCGGATTACGCGACAAGGACGCGAGCTACTGGGACCAGAAGACGCGCAAAGATATGTGAAAAGAAATTGGAGCAACTTTTCTCAGAGGAAAAACGACAGGAATGAAGCGGCGAGAAGAATTGCATTGTGCACAAAAACAGCATAGGAAACGGAGGCGGCGGAAAGCGCCGCACTGCTTCCCACAGCGCCGATGATGGTAAGTTAATAATAAAGTGGTTTGTGTTGTATAGTTAGCACTGGTTTCAAACGTACTGGCAGCTAGTAAGTGGGAGTATCAAGTGACAACAATTTCGGAAAAAAATTTCACCGAACTACAAGTTGATAGTTTCAGACAGTGTTTGTTTGAACTGTATCCAAAGAGAGATACAAAAAAGTAGTCCAACTTTTCGTTTCCTGCACCCCAGGGAAGCAATCATTAAACCTTTATTCTTGAAGAGCGTGGACTTGTACAACATCTGCAAATAGTCGGAAACAATAACTCCAGAAGAGTTCTATCAATGGACGCACTAACACGCTAAATCACAAGCAAATCGACAAAACGAGAGGTTGCAAGCCCACATTATAAAGCCATTAGACCTTTGATATTCCTTAGGTGTGCACTCCTAAGAGGTTTTCAAGCAAGCGCCAAGTATGCACTAGCAGGAAAAATAAAATCCGAATTTCGAAATTGAAATGAAACTCCGTGCATCGTGGGTGCGCCACGCGCGCCCTGATGGCTTCGAATCATGTCGGTTGGATGATTACCTCCTGTGTGAGCTACCGGAGGCGGAGGTCGGCGCTCTAAAAGAAGTCGTACTCCAGGAATGCAAAATATGGATTTTATGTGCGCGCTTTGTATGCGATCTGCTTGTAAAACGCATATATATTCTTATGAATGTCCCAGGAATTGAATTTCCCTTGAATCGGATGTTCTTGCTGTGGTACGTTTTTGGCTCGACTCTGACAAGTTTACATCAATATCGTCCTCATAACTTTAGCCCGCAATGTCGCAAATCACACAACATTGGAATGCAAACATATTTAATATAGAAAAGAGCAACACAGTCGTGGGGCACAATGGTATAATGGGGACAAATTGATGTTTTTCCTTGAAGAAAATGCTTAGAATGCTCTTTACGTAAGTTTATCATTTGAAAGATGCAATTTTTCAGCAAAATATTTAATAAAGTACGTTCACATTTTATTTAACTTTTTTAAGTCCACAGAAATACGGTTAGGAAATTAAAAATATTTTTGTCTCGGAATTATTTGAAAAAAATGTTACAAACAACAATGATTTCACTTTGGAATGTCTTCAACCAGTTTAAATAAACTACTAAAAGTTATAATTCTTGAGAACTTAGTTTACATGCATAATACCAACAAAACTTTGGGTAATTTCACGCCAAAGCTCTCAACTTAATCATAAACTCAGAAAAATCGTTTTTTTATCACCCAAAATTTGCATCAAAACCCAAAATTCCAAGGAAATTTAGTTTCAGCTTCAAATTGGAAAACAAATGTTTACGAAATTAACATTATATTTATTTTGAAGTAAACAATATAATAAATATATATTAACAATATAAAAATCATTCACAGCAATAGAACCAAACAAGCCAATCTATTCGAGAATGAACGTCCTTCGTGCATACAAATACGAAAAACTCCTCTTTAGACAACGTTATTATTCGGGTAATAAATGACTTAGATAAAATTAAGAAGTGTCTTTGTGGCAGCGTAATCGCAACACCATTAGAAAGGCCAAGAATGCTTGGAAATTCTTTGCACACTTTCCACGTCGATTTCATTATAACTCGATTAAACACGCTGCTAAAGCCGGAATTTCAAAAGCAGAACACACAATAAGAGCTTTTCCCGAACGAGAAGAATGAGTCCATTTAAAACACCATCTACAAGCCTTATTTTCCCAGAACAATAATCATCCCAGAATGATTAATATCCCTGATTTAGTATACCTGTTTTGTCTGCTTGATTGACCCATTGCAATTTCAGGTGCGTGCTTGAACTGAACACGAGTAAATACTAAACGTACGAAGATAATTATCCCATGACTACAACAGGATTCAAATAGAATAACAAAGTGTATGGTAAGAAGCTTACGGGTTGCGGATCTAATCCAAACTGCTCGATATATTTGCCATTCGAATTTCCGTTGATTAAACCCGAAGCGGAAAGGTGTGAATCAAGACGAGGGTCCCGTCGTTTACATGTGTATATTGTTATTTGTTTGAGGGCTTTGTGGCGTTCGACTAGTGGAAAGGATAGCGCGGTAATTTGGATCTCGTCGGCGGTTACCAAGCAGCAATAAGGACTGTATGGAGACGTCGGGATTTGTTTGCGTGCTGGGTTGAGCAAACGTCGAGATGTTCACATCGGTGAAGAGCGAGGGAGGCGGCACGAAAACATCGTACCAGCACGCTGCAAGAGCAGTTGCAGCGAGGATTATTAATCACACACAAAGGGGACACCACTAATTGATTTCCAAATGGTAATTTGTTGTAATCGCGCCTTCGCGCCTGACGCCGGCCAAATACACTTCCTAATCAAGGGCAGGAATCAATTCCGGGGATGCGCGCGCATTGCTGTTCCTGCGCTTTATCTAAATGTGTCAACAACAGTCCTCAGCGCGTCTGGAGACTCTCCAGAAGTTGATTTTCAAACTCCTCGGAGACTCAGATAACCGACGTCGATGTCACATGAGGGTCCAGTACTGTGGGCTACGAGAGAAAGAAAGACAGCAAACGTGGAAAGCGGTAAAATAAAGACTTAATATTTAAGAACGCATGCACTCAAAGCAAAATCGGCGAGCAAGGCGCTTTTTCCTCGGCCTCCAACTACCACACGACCACACAAACGCGACACTCAATTCGGCACCAATATTCGGACCGGACGCATTTTATTATTCCCAGGAGTAAATGCCGAAAGGTGCCAGTTTCTCGCTGCCGCCGGCACCCCCTACCGCTCGCAATATACGTCGTGCTCGCCACCATACCAATAAATCTTAAACGGTGCTATCAGCAACTCCTCAATAAACTCGCCGCCAGTCCGACGCACTGCTCATTCAGGTCGGGGCAATATAATAGAGCCCCGCGTGCAGATAGCCGATACATGCCAAAGGAGTACTCGAAAAAGATGTCGGCTTAGTCAAGGTTTTCTTTTGAAAAAAATCATCGCTCTGTGCACACTCGGGCACCTCGTCTATTGTATGCATTGCACAATCTTTCATTCGATTTTATGACGACAAAGAACCAAACGAAAGCGCGGACGCTTCAAATCGCTGTGGAATTAGCAGGGCGATGCGCACAATACGACGAATAGATCGAAAGAATTCATAGAGTATGTTTCAGCCACTCCATAAACGAAACATTAAATAATAGGCTTTCCGATCGGTCGATCAAACGGAACCGCCGCGCGTTGGCGGCGAGTGCATTGTGTGTGTTTATCCGATGGTTACCAACACCACGTACTATGCGAACTGTTTGTGACAAGCGCGAAAGAGCATCCGGGAGCCTAATTGAAATTGGAAATGTGCAGTGACTGCGAACGCCAGTAAAATCTATAAACAGCCCCACCAAATGCACTCATAATAGCATGTTTAATGATTATTCCACCCATTTTAACACAGGCAGACATAGTCTACTAAAAACATGTTTTAAAAATTACCTTATACTGATTGATTGCGATTGATTGTTGCAGTGGTCATTGAATTGGTCGTTTGGATGGTATGCATGTGGCTTGTTAAAATCCGTTGGGGAATCAACTACAAGCGGTGCTAATTATTGGAGATAATTCGTGCACATGAAAAAACACAACCAACGCAACATATTTCATCAGCAATCAATATTCCACGTAATACAATTGCACTGATGTGGGTCACAATTGGATAATCTACTTTGATTTATAAAGTAAAGAAATCGCTGTGAGGATATTTTTTATTTCTAATGTAGCTAAAAATACCCTCTCTACTCTTGTGTGCTATAATATTCTTAATCTATATCCATTAAAACTGTTTAAATTAGATTGGGTATACCTGATAGACAACCACCACCATTTTGAGATTGCTATATCCATCTTATACATCCATCCTGCTCCTCCCATTATTACCTTATTTTCTAGAAGAATGCATAGGCAATACTTCAAAAGCTGGAAGATGGACTGGTCTTCTTCAAAATACCCTCTCTACTTCAATCAGATAGGATACCTACTGGTGATGCAGGTACCTGCAAGGTGCTTTATTTTCCTCTATAAAGACTCGTTTAAGATAGGGCACACACTTTGAGATTGTTGAGATTGTCCAAATAGTACCCATTTGGAACAGCTCGTTTGAATAGGAACTACCATCTTACTATTAGGAACTCTTCTAATATCAAGAGTATCTTAAGTAGCAGCAATTTTTCTAACCCCTCTATTTTCCCACAAAAACAATTAGAGTATCATTTTTATTGGTACCCGGTTCCCATGAGGATTATTCTTGTCTAGACAAGGTTTACTGTTCCGCCTTCCCAGAAGATTACGGCTACTGGATAGCAAATCCGCAGATTGGGGGATTAAGTGATTAAGGATATTTTTTATATCAGGTATCATATAAATAATCTAATGGGAACTCCTTAAAAGTTAATAACTGTACACTCAACATATGTATCATATTCAAATGACAACATTTTCTCTATAGTAGGTGACCACTATCCACTATTAAGCACACAATAAATGTATTTATTAAAGCACCCCAAACACAAATCAATTCCTTGGAACCAATAATTAAAAACCGGAACTTTTCTCATTATATCCGTACCTAAAGAGAGGAATTGCGGCTCACTTGGAGCATTATTAATTTCCTCATTAGTATCAACGAATGGATACGATTACTTTTCCACCACTCGTCCTTCCACCGCGCTTCCAAAGCAAACCTCGGCAACCTTATTAATCATCGCTACTTTGGGCGATCATCCATACTTTCGATCTTCTTCCGCTCGCTTTGCACGCCCCTACTTTGATATTAATTTAATCAAAAACACTGCCACGCCGCGCAAAATACCGCGAGCTCCTTTGTTTTTTGAGAGGAGTTTTATGCTGATTAATTCCATTAAAAATAATTCAATTTGCTTCTCTGTTTGCATCGCCCGCGGTCTTCAAAACTTCACCAGTCCCAAACGCGCGTAATCAGTTTTTAACAAGACGCCACAGCTCATCGCACCCAAACACGTCCTTATCTCGTTAATTTGGAAAGGGCGCCGCACAAACCATCGAAGGGCGCAAAGCGCATCTGAATTGCGGGCGAATATGTAAAGCTAGTCCTCGAAATAAGCGAAGTGCGCGTTACAATTGTGGTGCTGCTCCGATGTAAATTGCGACCAGCATCTCAAATAAAAGCAGAGAGCACAAGCATCACATACTGATCTCACCTGCTTTCAATAAAATTGATACCGTTTTGCTACGCCGGCAAATATCTATGCACATATTCAATGTATCCCTTGATGTAAAATTGTATTAAAAAAAGGAAATATTCAATTTATGCCCCTCTTCAGCATATCTATCACTTCATTTCATATAAACAAAAAAATTTATTTCATACAAAAAGATGTCATAAGGAAATAAAACGGTAAAAAGCGCGTGCTTCAAAGCAATATTAATATTAAAACCACTTAAATTACCACGCTGTTATTATAGTAGAGCAATTCTTTTGTTATATTTTACGCCCTTCTTACTTTTTGACTCGTCGCGTCCTGTGCTTGAGCGCTAGAAGGAAAATTCGGTAATTTTCATGCAGCCGGGAAATTTATGTTAGCTTGTCTCAACGTCGTCATCTTTTTCGTTCGTTTCATCGCAACGCGGTGTAATAGAATTTTTGATCGAAATATGAAAAAGAACAAAAAGCATCTGCCAATGACATGTAAGATTTACGAGTTGATGAGTAAACAAATTATAAATTATGTAAAAGAAATAATCAATTTCGTTAGCAAGGCGATTAAGCAAATCATTTAAGCAAGACTAGGCCCACGATAAACAGATTCCACAAAGAATTCCATTTTCCTATTGCATAATTCCCTGAGATATTGAACATGACATAATCGTATGTTGCCAGATGAGAAGTTATTTGAAATCTTGATATGTGCATTTGTTCGCAAAGAAATTCCTCACATGGTAATGCTGCCATTCACACCACGGGAAGTTTAGCTGTACATTCCCATGTTTTGTCAGGTTATTAATTTTTGAAATCCTAGAAAAACAGCTGTCGCATGTTGTGCACTGCCTCCCGCTTGATGTAAACCTAAACATCATTCCAAACGACTTTTATCGGCCGCACGACATCAAAGTGTGTCGTTGTCTTTCATTGTCGAAACGAGGGTCCATAAATCTTCTGCTATTCTTGTTCGCATTCCGGCAGAAACAATGTAGCGGCTGCCGGCGCGTTGAGGTCGGTATGTCGCGCGGAGGCGGCAGTTGGAGGCGACGCCACGTTTCGGTTGGGCCTGGTTCTCGGGAGGTGACAACTATGGACGCGTACTTTTTCATTATTAAAGCCCTGCACCGAACCACAGCGAGATGCCGGCCTTAATAAATATTTGACTTTTCCGTGGGCTAAAAATTTGAAAACCACACTGAAGCCAACGTTCGCTCGCCTGCCAAAAAATAAATAATGCCCGACTGCGGTGCGTAGCGCCAGGGTCGGGCCTTAGACTAATTTAATGGAAAACTTTCGGGACCAAAGTGATATGCCAATTGCAAACAGTGCTCACCTAACAGAACTCATACGATATGCACGATCCATGATTTCTTCGGCGTAAAGCAAATTGCACTCATTGCAATATTGCATTTTTAATACCAAAGTCGTTTCGTTTTGTTCAAGTATAAAATATCTTCATTACAAATTATGCTTTATTACCGCATAAATTGACTGGATAATGTTTTGTCAGCCATTTGACATTACGAAATTGGATTTTCAATTCACCAGAAGTATGTTTTAATATTTCATACAAATTTTAATTGCATTTCCATGCCTAAATTACATTTTTATTACTCTCAAAAAGAAAGGGTATAGTAATCCACCCTATATATCGCCCTATAAGCCAGCCTACTAAGTAAAATTAATTATAAAAATCTCTGCGAATTCAACAAAAGTTTCTTACAACGCCAATTTATCCAGCTATCAAAGTTTTCCTTTAATTTCAATGCAAACTCTTGACAAGCACACAATAGTGAAATCCATAAATTAAATTCGTCTAGCTCAGATAACAGCAAGACAATCAAAAACACAATTCATGAAATGTAAATAACCGAAATTAATCAAACATAAAAACGTAATTTAATAAATATTAAAAATCATGTATAAATAAAATTAGTACCCACGAAATGTAAAACAACTAAGCTCAGTTTCTACGTCGATTAAAAGCTCAAACATCGGCACCTAATGAGTATGCAAGCAGAGTGAGCGTTAGACGCACTGGAGCGCGCTCGCGTTCCTACGTTGTCCCCACCAGTAACGTAACTATAAAAGCAGAGGTAACTTGATTTTCTCCGCAGTTCACATCCCGCACATGGATGATCAAGGTCATAAAAGCTTTATCTGGTCTATAAGCAAACCGCTTGTGTCTGGTTTCGTTAATTCATGCATTTTTCGTAAATTGATTTATTACTACTTCCAGATTTCGAATGTATTTTCTTCTATTATGATTAAAAAAGGAAATAAGTTTGTATTTGGTAAATACTAACATTGTTATAAATTGCTTAATATTACATTTATATTTAATGCCATGTTTGTGTCAAGTCACAGAAGTTTAAATAGTTTAGATACACCCCAATCTCAAATAATCACCGCTTAGCTTCAACTCGTTAAATATATGTTCTTCTTGACTAGCGAAACTTTAGAATTACGCAGTCATAATTAGACAAAACGCTTCTACAGTTATGGGTCTTGTTTGTGGTAGGTCTATTGCTATTGCGAAATTCTAGCACCGGAAGATTGACATTGAGAACATTAATTTACATCAGGCCTACTACAAACAACATGTTGCAAATGCCCCGCGCGAAACATAAACGCACTGCAAGACCATGAGGACAAGGAATTACTGATGAGTCTCTAATCCAGGGATGATTTATCGCAGCCAACTGTATATCAGACGTCTCAAGCACACCTTGCGTATGATTAATAATAGCAGCATTGCGGCGTCATTAGTATGCCAATTTACAAGTGCCCAGCTGGTGGCAGTGCCCAGAAGTCCATGTTAAATGCAATCATCATAAAATCATAATCTGCAAGCAATGTAACCACATATAGAGGGCAAGTATTTCATAGTAGAGTGTTTAGCGATAGTATGCCCGGTGAAATAGTTTCTGCCTCAATCAGTTTTGGGATAATGTATTCGCTGAACAAGGAGGTGTGAGCACGGAAGCGCGTCCATTCGAAGTGGTCCTGAGACTGCCGCGTGGGTATTTTGGCGGGGGCGGCACGTAGACATGTATATGCATGAGCAAAAGGGTGTTTGCCATGTCGCTTCTGCGTATCCCACCGCCGCTCATTCGAGCAATGATTTATTGCGAGGCTAGCGGATCACGCCACTTAAATAATCCATCAAGAACGTTTTGTGCGCTAACAAGCGGGCGTATATCGCGCTTCACGCGCGTCGTTTGACAATGCAACGTCTCAAAAGCTCTAGCAGGGCCATCAATGCCGCCCGTCCTGAGATCGCCGCTGCATCCGCGGCGGGCGTATTATGTGCGGAGGCGCCGGCATTTAACACATTTAACTAACCGAACTAAAGGATTCTGGCGTAATGCCGAAAAGTTTCCTATACGTGTGCAGGAAAGGTTGCAAACAGCAATTAATATCGACATTGGTGTTTCACTAGCTTGAGTCTAGTCTTGAGTTGTTGTGAGCGACAATTGTCACGGCAACGTCGGGGGCGTTTGAAAGAAGGGTCGTGTATGCGGTAAAACAATTCTAACATTTCCCTGCTAGCGCCTGCATGAATGTCACCATTGCGTGAATAACTGCTGAAGTCGGAAAAATCGAAATGCACAAAGCAAAGATTTTGCACACGCGATGCTGTGCGAAAAAAAGCGGAAAATAAAACCGCACCAATGACGGAGGTGGGTACTAAAGTGAAGTGGATCGAAATCGGAAAAATTCCGCAGTCAGCAAATTCACGAATTGCAACCAACATTGCGACATCGAAGAGCGATAAAACGTGTCAATATAGTTGCGCAAGAATCATCTTTGTCGTAAGTTGCTATCCTCGCTGGTTTGCGCCTCCATCGGATTAGAGTCGACGATGCAAGATACTGTTGAGTAGAAATCTGGTAAACACAAATTCCTATAGAAGCGAAATGAAAACATTAGACATGCCGCTTAGCGGCTAAGTGTCTCATTGCGCAGTGGGGTTGCTTTGAGGACGCGCCTTGGAACACACCGGAATGAAAAGCGGGCAACGCACAAGGAAGAAAAACCTTCTCCAAGGAGGAAACATCATGTATTTACATTTGGTCTCCATAGCCAGGCGGCGTGTAATAGCAATCTTTCGTGTTTCATACTCATCATCTCCTAACATTCAGTAATTAGATTTATCATCTCGTCGCAACATGCTCGCCTGACTACATTCGTTGGCACCACTCAGGTTGCAATATTATTATTTATTACTAGTCCTAATTATCTTTGCGCCTTGTACTGTGCTAATAAGTTTGCAAGGACAGTGTGGAATCTTGTCTGTTTTACGCGCTTCACTGGATGTTATATTTCTGTGAATCTTCAGTGCAATAATTTGCTGCGCGTTCGTACAATCAGCGTCGTATTACAACGTAGTTGTTTTTGCAAATAATTACGTGCCGAGAATTACTAATCGAAGCTGTTTGCATCATGATGGCATTGTTATCAATGCCAGCGGATTCTTAGTGAGATCGTAAAGCAAGAATTCAATTAGTCGCGTGGACACCTAAACTGAATTTTGACGAGGATCACATTAAAATGCAACGTTTTTCTTTATCCATCAAGGTTGATTATAAAAAGTACAGAAGAGAAGAGATCTACAAAGTAACTATTTGTCAATGTTCGAAATATTTAATTGAAAATGATTGGGAGCTTTTCACAGACAAGAAATCAATGGAAAGTAGTATGTGCGCGTGCTTCAAAAAAAAGCATCAATTCAATAACTAATTCGTCGTTTTCGAAGTTGTCATTTCACAGAGATAAAGTGTATTAACGCTTGATTTGAACGAAAAAGAAAAAAACTAAAAATATCTGTTGTATGCAGAGTAAACAAGCCTCAAATATAAATCTTGATAGCACTTCTAGAAAAATGAGAATAATTCATCAATCGTGTGAGATATTTGAACTCGGTAAAAATATTCCGCAATTAGATTACATACCAAATTAAATCTTAATATGAAATTGATTATAAATTACCTACCTGGTTGCATTAAAATAGACGTAATTCGAATAGTTAATTAAAATATTGCGCAACGTTCTGTAAATAATAATTCATTATAATCACCTCATAGGTGTTGAAGTCCTTAAACAAAGAATATGCTCACGTATGATTAAAGAAGTTAAAGTTGACTTTGAGTCATCACATAATGCGATTTGCAGCCAGCAGCAGTAATTAATTTCATCGCGGCTCCACCGAAGGATTTCGCGATCTGCGCTTCGACACGTAGAGCACAGCACACCTGACAAGCACGCGTTACCTAATCGCTTGCGTAATTAACATGCGCTGTTATGGATTATAATGAATAACAAGAGCAGCGTGTCGTATAATGCGCCAGACAATAATTGCGGCACGGGCCATAATTAAAGTGATTTTTGATTAATGAAACACCTGCGCTTGTCGGAGGTGGCGCGCCCGCATTAAATTCACAATGGGCCGCCGTGGCGATTTGGTGAACATGTGGATGGCGGCGGCGGTTTGCCCAAGTGTCCCCGGCGCACTTTACGAATTGCCATCGGTTGCAATATTGAAAGAGCTGCAAATATGCGGTGGGCTAAAGCCACGCTGTAGATGGATGAGATTATTAAAGCATATTCGGCATACGCCAGCCGCCCTTCCCCCACCCGCCCCCATGTGATGAGTAGGTGCGATAGGAAAATGCAATTTTCGGTTGATTAATAAATACCGAAAATTCCGAGCGTTATATCGGAAATTACGCGACGGCGGCGGCAGCAGTGAGTGTGTGTGTGTTAGTAAATCACACGCCCGGGAGCTTAATAATATCTCGTTATGCGAGAAAGCCATCAGAATAATTCGTTAACTATTGGGAGCTTAGTATGCACGCAATATTTGTTGATTTTGTGACGGTCGCAAATGTATGTTTCAATTAACCTCATGTTGCTGTCGGAAAGTTTCGACAGTTGGGATTTATTTATGCAAACATCCCCCGCCGCTGGGGGAATAAAATATCATAATGTGCGCCTGAAAGCAACCGTAAACTTCATGCGCTCCAATACAAGCCAAATAAAATTTAAGTAATTTATTTCAGAGTGGCAACCTTATCTTTTCGATAAGTCGATTTTATTCCTGGCCCTTTCTGGGCCTATGCATGAAGCAGTGTACATAGAGACGCATCAAAAGCAACAAAACCAGAAAAGAACCAAAGTTGGCAAGGATGTCGACAATGTGCAAGCAATGCGTTTGAGCTTCATTTTTTGCAGGAGAGCCCACGATATACGCGCCCACAAACCTTATCGCATTATCATAAACAAGCATCTGCAGCTGCCCCCAGTAGTCATTAAACGTTTGTTTTAAGCCGACATCATTTTCGGCACTGGCTTTTTTAAGCCCGATCTTCTTCGCGCTTTTTGCATTTGAATGGAAATTTCAATTTCAATTCAAGCTCGGCGTCATTGTTGCAACAATGCATGTATGCAGCGCCACACAGGGGGCGACGACGCGCACAAATCGTGTCGTAGAGCCGGACTACAAGGATTAAACTTTGCACGCCACCCGCTTTATTCTACCCGGAACAATTTCAAATTATAAGTACAACTAAGTGTCGGCGCTATCACAACAAGCGAGGGAGAAAGAGGTGCCCACTCCAGCGGCGGCGTTGGATTCATGATGTTCCTCCGTTTGCACTGCACCTTGCAATTAATATGCAAATGGCTGGGTGTCCTGGAGTTCAGCTTAGGACGCGGGTTCCGTCCGAGCAGAGGAATTTCGGCAGCTTACTTTGATAAATTTGCACATTGGGACGGTTTGGGACGGTGTCAGCCGCGTGGAAAAAGGTGAATATTCCAGGATATTGGTTTAAGGGAATATTTTTTGTCTGGCATTTCAAGTTGATGGACTAAACAACTGAATTTGTAAAGTATCAAAGCAAATTCAAGTGACATCGCTCTTATTTCTGACAATACATTCGACTTTTTGCACATTCTTTCCGGTAAACAAATGCATTTTTCTCAGTTTGCATGAAATTAAGCAAATATTAACATTGCGCAATGCGAAGCATTACAAAAGTTTGTGTTGCTCCATTAAATTTGATTTCCAAGATTTGTGAATTGATATCCTGTTTTCTACTTGTATATTTCATAGGCACAAAATACATTAATTTAAGTACAAAAAAAAAAATAGAAAATGAGAAATGTTTTATATTCATTGAGTAAATCTTCAAAGAAAGCTTCAAACTTTCTTAGAGCACTATACAAGTTGCAATATAAACATAAATAAGTAATTAACAAATAAATAAAAGTATTGACATTTTGCGACAAATATCAAAAACAAAATTTCATATTGTTTCAGTATTTTGTTGGTAGCAACTGAAAATATGTTCTAGTAGATTTTAAATCTCCTGTTAAATCTTCTTGCAGCTGCTCTTGAAGCTTGTTTTCAAATGTTGAAGTATTAAGTAGTATCAAAGAAAACAAGAAAGAAACTATTAATATTCATTTTTCTACATTTATATTTTGCAGATGCAAAGTACATGAATGTTTAATATGCATTTTGAAAAATATCCTTAAGGGTATTCTGATTTTCAAGAAAAAGCTGTGCGTGTACATGTTAACATGCAATAAACCCTTTTAAATAAGTAATAAATAAATATAGCTATGTGAGTTCCACAAAAGAGATTTAAATCTATGGATACAAAGTAAATCAAGAATAATTCTAAAATATTCTATAAATATTCTAACATTCAGTTTACAATATTAATGAAGGACTAAATATAATACTTGTTACCAGCAATGTAATTGTGGTTTAATTAAAATTCATAAAGATAGATAAAGATTGTTCAATGCTCAATTAAATTACAATTGTGGCCAAATTGAATTTACTTCAAAGAAATATTTAAGGACGGTAAATTCGTCATGCATAATTAACTTATTTCCAACATGAGAGATCAATAGTGGAGTAGTTTTCACGCGTCACTAGTCACGCATACGCATTACCTTCACACGCATCACGCAATGAGGTGAACAATAAAAAGCAACTTAAATCTTGCCCAACATGGTAGAAAATGGAAATTACTAAAGTGCACGCCGGCGGCGAGGTCACCTCCGCCTGCGGTCTAATAACATGCCCTTTGTTGCAAGACTGCATTCGGTTCGATTAATTTCGACAAGGCGCAACATTGTTAGGGCGCAAATTGCAAGTGCGTATATTCACGCAACACTCGACAGTGTCGCTTAAAAGTGTGCAATTTATCAAGTGCAATCGGCAGCAGCTGGTAGTAGGTCGGAATATTTGGAGGAAATCATTTTTGCGCTGGCATTGTTTGATATTCCTTCAATTTATGCAGAGATTCGCGCTGCGTATCGATTTCAATTTCACGTATTTCTCGTCCGCGTTTACATTTGCCCCCGCACATTTCAAGTGCATCACGATTCAGTTAGTATTGTCAACAATATCATAAACCCGAATCACATTGATCATCAATTCGCACGGGAAATGCACGAGAGCTGATCATCAAGTGCGCTGATGACGCTAATTAGCGACCACTTCTACGCGGTGGCCGATTGAGTGTTGATCATTGTACCTTAATTCGAGTTAATCAAATTAAGCCTAACAAACTATCAATAGCGCGACGTGCGCTTGTCGTCGGAGACGGCACAAGTAACATGAGAGCCGGCTTCTGTTGAGCGAAGCGCTGAAAACCTATTTCGTCGGCGGGAATTACGAAGGGGCCAACGCTGCAAACATTCAATTGGATTGAATCGAAAGGATTATGAAGAGGCGAGGTTAGTCGAGGTCAATTTTGTCTCTTGCCAGCTGTCGACCATTCGGCCGACTAGTGGAGAATATTTTAATCTGGCCGCATAAAACTTGTCTGTTTCAAGTTTGAAAGAATAATAAACTAAGCAGGATTCGAAGAGATGCCAACTTGACATGAATAAATAGATGTCAAATCCGGGGATCCATAAATCGATCTAACCCAAAGGTGAATGGACCCATGATTTTTTCTCGATGGCCGATTTTAAATTTTCTTCTTTTGTTTAACTGATTGTTGAAAAAAAAAACTAACGGATAATTATTATTCATTTAGGAACCTGATTTTTAGCTGAGAGTAGATTTTGCCAAACTGAGTTGGAATAAAGTCCATGAAAACATTGTACCATTGAAAAAACTATTATCGTTCAATCAGTCCGATGGATTTTAATGAATACTCCGGTCTTTCTGTAAAACTTGTTCATTTCGTAAATAATCCCGAAAATAATCAAATTCAAAATCTAGTTTGATAGAAATTACAGTTTCATTCAAACTAAAGCTGAAATAAACTTGTCAGGTTATCGACTGAGAGAAGAATTACATGAACTGACCTTGGTCTACACAAACATTGCTGATTTACTTGAAACAAACATGTTGGTTGCATAAAATCCTCTGGACGCCTGGATTTAACCTGTCAAATGTCAAATGACTATTGGCTATGTACAAGTTTAAAATCAAACTTAATATAAATTTATATTATTACAAAATCGAATATTTGTGTGCATTTTTATCGGATACCATTATACAATAGAATACAATAGTGCACCATTTTCAATTATATTCTAGTAATATGCATTTTAACGGTTTGCTTTGAACTACTGTGTATTTCCACATTGACAATAAAACTTTGACATAATTGAAAATATTATATATGTTTTAAAAGTTTATGCTCAATCAGTAAAGCATCAAAATTATGCGTTCCAAAGAAAGCAAGATTTTTAAATATTAAAATCTTGCTTTCCAGTTGCATATTTCCCGGAAATACAGTATATTAATGTAAATTTGTAGTCCAATAAGAAAAATGAATAATATTTATTGTGTAAGGCATCTTCAATGGTAAAGAAAGGTATAAATAAATATCAAAATTCTCAAATTTATCTAAAAAAAATAATTTGTTTCCAATAATAATTTTATTATTACAAGAGTTGCATATTTTCCACATCCACTAAATAAACTACCTTTATAACAATATTACAATTAAAATTCGTAAATTGTAAATCTTTATTTCAGCTATTGACAGTTAACTGTTAGATATTTCCAGAATTACAATGAAACATTAATACTAGACAATCTCATCAATCAATCACATCCAAACTGAGCTTGGAAAATGAATTTAAACTTGTCCCATTTGTAAATAGCTCAGAAAATGTTCCAAAAATGGAGTGAATTAAATTGTATTGTTGCTTTCATCAAAAATAATCTCTATTTTTTATGAGAGGAAAACTAACAGAACTGACATGTAGTTGTGCAAACATTACAAGATGTAAAATTTATGTCTTGCCAAAATTAAAATAAATAGAGCATCAATTGGCAACCTAAATTTTAGCAGATAGATATCCATACAGCTGAGTAAAACTTGATTTAAACATGAAAACCTACAAAGTAAATAAATGGGTAAAATCTAGTTCTGGTGGAAATATATCAGGAATTTTAATTCTAAAAGATCGTATTGAAATGAAATTTGAATTCAAAAATCGTATTAACAAATTTCAACAAATAAATATATCCTAGAATTATCTTCCATTTTATTGCATATAGCAATATGATATTTGATAATATTTTAAAAAATTTTCTAATTTTGTATATTCGTTATGCAGAAAAACGCGTCAAATTTGATTGGAGTCTGTAGAGTTGGACAAAAGAAACAATTGGGATTGGGATAAAATTCTCTTGGTTTTTTTGTTTGTTTTGCTTTAGTTCCAGTAATTTCATCCCTTTTAAATAGTTCTTGATTTATATGTCTACGAGGATTTCTCCTAGACTTAGGTAGCTGACCTAAGTCTAAACAAACACACGAATTGCAGTGTTTCCGAAAACTATGTGACAAATCTCAAGTTTGTTCCGCTGAGATACCCGCAGAATATTAAAGATTGCCGATCCCAGGAGAGAAATTTTCCGCATACGCTCCACCGTCTGCATGCACATCTCGCCTCGACGGACCTCAAACTTTTAACACTTTAACTGTATAACGCCGACTTTTCAATTCGCGATTCCCAGCCGGGACTCTCAATGCTCGATTCGACGCGACCACTACGATTTCTTCATCCCTGATCCTATATCCTTTATCCTAATGCATAATGCATGTTGAAACTCCGGCGTTTGTCTTATTGCCCTGCTTATTCAGCCCACAGCCTTAGAGCGACTCCTTGTTCCCAGCATTTTATTTATATATTTTCCTATATTGTACCATTTTCTCATAAAGCCAGTCAAACTTTCCCAATTTTCCATGTGCATGGTGAGTAAGCCTGCTTTAAATACAAATTTAATTATTTTGTATTTGATTGATAAGTTTAGGAAACTTCTGACTCCACATTGGAAATCATTTGCTGGAGGTGCATCCGGTAGGTACATGTTTTAATAGTTAATAGTTCCCATTGGGAAATAGCTCGACTAGACCAAGTGAAGCATTCAAATTGTCAACGTCACAACCAACACAATTTAACTTTTCGGCGCCGGCGCCGGCGCCTTCACCAACGACGTATTGTGAATTTTTGTTTAATATTCATCGAGCCAGTCTCGACATCCCTGATAAACGCACTCTCGACGTGGTGGTTTAAGTCGTCCCACCCCTAATGCTCGGATTTAAAAGTTTAAAACCCGTGCTAACTGAACCCGTTGGCTTCCTATTTATTTATACATGACGTCGATGAATGAAATTTAAATTCCGGCGTCAATTTATTTGGGTGAATTAAGGTAGTGGTTAGTACGCGGTGGCGGCTAAAGAACTGCATCCAGAGTTAATTCGATAGAAGCTCGTCGGATTGCATTAATGCGTTTAATACTTTCTGGAACTCGCGCGGGACGTGACCGAAGGGACTTTCCAGCGTGCTGTGGTAAGCGACCGGGGGCAAGATGCCATTGGCTAGGCACCGCCACCACCGACGCGTATTTACCGTGCGGAAGTCGACGTCTGGAAACATCGTCAGGGTGAAACTTTCCCCGCATCAGGGGGAGCCGCGACACGCGCAACTTCGCGTCGCGTGTGCACGCGAAAGTATCCTTCGCGCGGTGGCGAATTTTAATCGAGCACGTACTTTGTCAAGTTTTCCACGGTAATTTTTAATCTTTTTTCCTGCGGGCGGGCTTGAAATATTTAGTGGTCGCTTACGCGGTTGGTTTAGAACGTTCGGCTGGAATTCGGAAAAGTTTTACAAGTCGCGCGGATATTACGCAAATTCCAGGCTTGTTATCGACGAGCAGCAAATATTTCGAGCTAAAATACGGCGTATCACAATTTCAAAACGATGCCTTCTTTCGCCATGGCAGGAAAGAAAACGCACTTTCGAGTAATAATATTTAAGTATCAAACATTGGGTGCGTTTACTCTGGCCGCTCCATAAACAGTGCTAATGCGCAAAATCAACACCTCGATTGGGCAATTCGAGAAACAAGAAACCGATATGCTTCACTAATGCAATATGTGTGTAATACATGCAATGCAAGAGTACAATTTTCACATTTTTCAGCTGTGAGCATTACGCTGGTTGATTTGTTCAACACAGAAGAACACCTCACGGTAAAAAGGAACCACCAAACCACAGAAGACCCATTACATGAACAACAACTGCTACCAACTCGTGCATCAATTTATGGACTTCAAATTCGCCTCCTCACATTAACGTAAATCCGCCAATGTATCCAATTGGGAAAATTAAGTGAAGGCTACAAATCCACTTGCATCAATACACCACTGGGTATCGATCTCGGATCGATATGACAATGGCTTTTTGCAGTGCACCGCGATGATTCTTGTTGTGCTTGAACTAATCACGACGACGATAACGTACGGCATGCACGTAAGCGCGTTAAGATCACGCACAAATCATCGATCGGTGTCATCTGCATGTTCGATGTGTTTGCTGGATGAGGACGCTGGGCGAAGAAAAATTCAAATGGTAATAGACTCCGCGTGCGTCGCGGTTTATACGACTAAACGAGGTCAAGTGCGTTACCATACATGGCTAATGAGATAAGCGCGCCGTCTCATTAACACACGCCTGACAATTTATTTGCTGCGCACTTGTCTTGTCTCCTTGCGGTACGCGAGAATGAAATGAGCAATTATTTTAATTGCCATTGTCATCGGAATCAATATGTATCAATAACGATCAATTTGGATGCATTCCAGAGTATTGATTAGTAGCGTAAGCAAACACTAAGTTTGCGGAATTGAAGGATTCTAATTAGAATAAGTTCAATGTCCTTACTAACTGGTAATGGTAAGAAGTTTGTAACATTTTTGTTCTTGTCCTTCTACCAGTCTTTCTATTAAGATGTACTAAAATAATATCGACAGCACATTGAATTTTTATTAAAACAAAGACTGTTGTGTTCTAACTTAGTTCATTTTATGAATATTTCTACTGAATTTAGATATGTTTTACAGTTGATGATTTATCTAGCTTTTAGTAACAGATGTTTAGCACAATCAGAGAAGAAAAACTGAAACTGCACTCGGTAGGTGTTAAATATATTTTAAAAGATTTTTTTTATTGAATACTACCATCAATATGAAGTCCAGTTGTATTAATTTGTAGAAAAATATGGATTTTGTTGTCGCAACGCAAATTAATTCTTTGGCATGAAGTAAACAACTTTGAGAAGACAACATGCTTCCCACTTTGACAATTTTTCAAATATATCAAAGTAATTCGATGCATAATCTTCAATCTAACAAGCTAGCAACACAAATAATGAGCTGAGTAGTTTTGGTTTAAACTGAAGAACAGAAAATAACAATGAAGAAAATCCAATACATTAAAACCCCTCTTGAACCCATCACCGTCAACCGGCCTAAAATGGAATAGTCCATCAACCCTTTATGTATTTATATCAATCGGTGAAATATGTAGTATTTAGGAAACAATATAATCACATTATGATTTTATAACAATACCATATCAGTTTTCATGGCTGCTCTGACAGATTGAATTCTTCCAACCGCATTCATATTTTATCCTGTTTGCTTAATTTATTATTTTTATCCAGCTAGACCTGAATGTAAATAATTGTTGAACAAAGCCAACGAGTTATTATTGTTGTTACACAACGCAATGTACGTTCTGCATTGTTGTGCATAATGCAAGATCAATTCTGATATAGAACGATAAAAAAATGCATTTCGGGCAAAACAACCATCTACACATCGTCAAAGCAAACTGCTTCAATCGGAATTAAATTAATAATACGCATGCGATATTTGACGCTTTAATTAATCTTTCAACGTCATTTAATAAATTAGATGGAACGCATGAGGCAACAGACTGTCGTGACCACAACGCACATGCCACCAGAGGTAGGGGCACATTACTCAATTGATAAAATCGTATCGATTGGAACCATAACAATAAACCGGTGCCATAAACGTCAGATACAGTGCCGGTGAGCAAGTTCGCTGCCAACGGTGCCACAATTATTGACTGAATGTGTTCTTCAGCCCTGAGGCAACATTCGTCAAGCTTGGGTAAGTTGTATCGATTTATTGATGACGCGCCGCTTGCGCAATCAAATCATAATTTAATAATCGACCAGTTAGTTCGCCGTGCGCAGCTGGATGACAAAATCGCGAGTCTCCATCGACAGCTCGGGCACATAAAATTTTAATTTCGATGTATATTTTATTAGGTGCGAACTGCCGTGTGCTGGGTTATGGCCAAGGACGAGAGTGAAATAAAGTGTCGAAAGGACAACGTGATTATGGCTGCGAACAGTATTATACTGGTTGCGTAACTCCAGCTCCGGAAGCTGGATGGCGAAATATTCGTCCGGTCAATTTCCTCCTTGGAGCCTAATCGATTCGGAGGCTTTGTTTCTTCGCTGATCGACTGAGGTCAACATAATCACGAGCATGCCACGCCGTGTGTGCATTACTCGCGAGATAATTACGAATCACAAATGCAAATGCGAGCGTAATTAGTCTTTCACCCAGCGATGCTAGCGATTACGTAATACAATAGCATTGGTAATGATTCCATGGGCAGGTGCAAAAAGTCAAAATCACTCACCGTACAGGAATAATCGCGCATCAGGATGCCTGGAGCTGTAACAAGTAAGCAGAAATAATGTAGGAATAGCGTGATTTTCGTAATTTCATTCCAACGCCGACGCAATGTATTGGGAAGTACGTCGGATGCCGCCGCCAGTACAACTTCGCCGTCGATAGTATACATTTGATTGAATTACTGCATCGTTTCATCTGGCTGATATTCCCAATAAACGTGCCGTCGATGTGCACTCTAATTATGCCAATTATTCAGTTAGCAAAATGAAAGCAAATGGAATAAAATGGCATAAAATGGCAGGGCGTAATGTTGTGTTTTGTTAGATTGTTACGCCATCGTATTAAGTCCCGTGTGTCCATCTAGTATGGAAGTGTTGTTGGACAAATTGCAATCGGAAATATCAATAAAAACACAGTCTGTGTGCATGAAAGAAGTGGAACGAAATATAAATTGTACAATAATTTGGGACATCATTATATTGCATGCCATTGAGATAATAAAGAGTAGTTTACATTACGAAACAAAATCGATAAAATGTTAGCATAGATCTATAGCTTAGATCGAAAGCTATATGTTGATGTATTTTGCAGGAATGAGTGACACTTGCACACTTTGCAATTTGAGCAATTTTGGATTGAAACGAATTATTAGAAGAAGCAAATGTTTAGACAAAATTCAACTTCAAAATATGATTTTATTGAGAAGAACAGTTACTTTTTTTTATTAAAATTATATATATATTGCAACCAAAGGGTATATTTGGTTGCAATGTGAGCGTACTAAAAACATTATTTAAAAATTCTGCTTCCTAGGAGAGTTTGTATCACAATCGGGTTTTGTTTCCAGACATACAACGATTTTTTGCAAATCCTATATTGCGAGGAGTTCCCTGAGCTACAAATATTTAAGAAGTGTGTGGACCCTGTCGTAGTGTTGACTAATCGTACAAACTTTGAATTAGTAGTATTTCAAGGCTTTTGACCTTTAAATCCATGTTTGTGTATATGAATTTATTCCGCGACACGCAACTAAATTCTGGTACCAAATATTATCAACTTTACACAAATGCCAGTATACTTATTATTAATGCCTATTGCTTAATTAATTAGGAAAATATTGGGATGATTGCTTAATGCATTATAACAAGCTTCCTGGGTGAGCGAAACCCACTACCTTTCAAGTCTCATCAATGTTTGGTGCAAATTAGTTTTTGGTAGCACGAAATAATTTTTCGCGAACTTTGCAAGAAAAAAACGACACACTGTTCGTCTGAAAGTAAATTTTGAAAATAGGCTCCGTCTGTTTTTGTAAACTTGTTCCACGATTGATACACGATTGTCACGAAAGCATTCGCCAAACATGAACGATTTCATACAAGCCCCCCCATAATGAACATGCCACTCGAGCAGCTCTGGTCAAAGTCGTCACTGATAAATTTCAAAATTCGTAGCATGAAAGAGCGTTAACGAAGAGCAAATATTCGCGCGAGTAGAAGATGCGCACACTGCCGTCGCTACCTTTGTGCAACTTTCCAGCCGAATATGCATATTATAAAACGAGGGCATGTGAAAATTATCATCGAAAAGGCGTGCGTCGGCGGCGGATTATTCATGCGAATGGGAATCATCCCAAAAGACGGCGGCGCCGACGTGCGCTATCCTGCATACCGGGGCAAAAACTAATTTCCAGCCAGCGGTACACTTTAATAACCGTGTGTAATAGATGCTATTAGCACGGACTTACCAACTGCATCCAAAGTTTGCCGCTCTTGATGCCGAGGAGGTATAAATTCGCTCTGGGAGTGGCGAAAAACTAATCACAGCTGCTTTATGAGACGAACACAGTCGGACTGCGAGTGTGCTCTATGATTGACTCGACAACAATACCAGATAAGCTGGATCCACGCGATCCACCACGACCGAGCGTTCTAATCGCACTAAACTTGCGGACGTACCAAGTTCGCGTTATAAGACGAGGCACGTCACACACTCCGTCCTGCGGTGTCTATTTTCTGTATCTGTCCATCCGCACCGCCGCAAAATCCCTGCTGATAGCACACCGGAGAAGTGGCGAGCATTGCGTGGAAGATATCAACGAGGAGGTACCTGTTGATAAGCAAACGAGACGCGTCTTTCAAGGTCCGCGCGACAAACAGCAGCTGCTTGTTTCGTAATTCGCCATCACTGGCGATGCTTTATTTGTTTACCGCCGGTTTTTGCTCGTGCTTAGATTAATGCAGAATAGAATGTGCATGGCTATTTAATGCGCAGGGAATGCAAAGATTATTGCAATGTCAATCTCAAGGTGAGTGCTACCGCAGATGCAGTCACCGTCAAGGACAGGTGTGTTTACGCGCGGCGGGTCCATACACAAATGTGACACACCACAGCTCGTCCAGCGCAACAATTGCGCACTGGTCTGGTGGTGGCCCCATCGGGTGCACGCGCGAGATGCTTGTTTATGGGATGCTTTTTACTGCCGCCGCAACTTATGTAATGTGCAATGTTGGCAATTTGTTAGCGCATGGATGATGCAGACAAGATTGCAACCAACTAGATTTCCAATCGTACAATGTCTGCATTCCACGACATATAGGTTGCAGTATCCATTGATATCAGGGACACAGAAGCAGAAGAGGCAAACCTATTGGATAGTCCCACTGTCAACATAGAATTTATGTATTGAGGTACTGTGAAATAAAGGAAGGTTTGGATGGACCATTTTTGAGCTTGGTACCACCACCGGATAGCGTACCCAATATTTACTCGAGATATTTACTTAGCCATTACCTTTTATAGTCCCTAGGAGCATTTTTTACAATTAAGGGGTATTAGGAACACTTGGAGCCATCAAAGGAAGAACCTTTTAGAAACCTTAGGACCTACTTCTTTGGGTTGCGTGACATTAAACGAAGGTGGACCTTTTTAAGGGGATATCCTGATTGCACAAAGTGTTTACACAACAAACTTATGAGATTAGGTGGAATATAGGATATTTTTTAGTTAAGGGAATTTAGTAAGTAACATTGAAGTTTCTGAAAATAAAAAAAATCTTCTTTAGTCTTCTCTATCTTATCCCTAAATGGAAGCAAAGAAATAAAAACATAAGCAGGAAGGGTGTGGGTACAAAGACTACCTTATTTTTGTTATACCATATTTGAGCAATACTACAATTTATATCAATTTTCCGTTCTACCTGTCTCGAATTGTAACGAGAACCAACGCCAAAGACCAACATTTGAATCCAATTTCATTTCACAGCATGTCAAAACGATTGAAACTCAAATGTCACATTGTACTTCAAGGACCAGTTCGGTCTTCACACAAACTTCGTGCATGCAAGCAACATTAACTTAATTAATTTTATCATAATAGTTGTTCTCGCGCCCAGCGTATCTTGCCGACTTCTCCCACGGCCGGCGAGGAAAATGCCATCGCAGGAATTATCATCCTCGCAGGCGCCAAAGTTTCTTTGCATGTTTACATTAACTCGGACTGCACGTGGAATGTGTGCATCCTGCGCCTATCTGCCAGACGCCGGAGATAATCAATGGTAAAGCTTCTGTTTGAACGAAATTAAACTGCGCCAAGGTGGTGGTGGCGGATGGTAAATGTAAATGGGTGCTTTTTGTAGTCTATTGTGTGCATTAGTGTTGCAAGTCCGGGTGCGTAGAAGTTTAGTTATGTAAGTGGAAAAGTTTGAAGCGTAACAATTTGGAGAGGCGAACGCGCAAAAACACTCCACTCCATTCCACACACGAGTCAACCGCCTCCGGAACACGTGTGCGGCGTGAACAACGATCTTCTTGTTTCTCAATTGTACCGCCCTCGCATTCACCGTTCATTCAGCAGAAACGGCCCCTGTGCCGGCAAGGAGAAACTTGATTCTCCCCTCTCCTTGCCCTCCGGCCCGCAGTGTCTGATTGCTAACAGATTCCAGATTCATGCGTTGCTGTGCATGCTGGATTTAATTAAAAGTCGTGTTGCACGACATCCAACGTGTCTCCATCAACGACACATCGAGGTCTGATCATTATCTAGTAGCAGTCGTGATCGCTCAATTAAAACATATTCTTCCACCAAGTCAGCAATAACCTAAATCGCTCTCCATTAGCAATTTATGCAATTCAATATTCATTATCAAATTACCTCGCTAAGTTCGCATATTCGAGTCAGTGCGCGCTCGTGAATCATTGAATCATTGCAATGAGCATAGCCGCCCACCGCCACCCGCCTGTTGGCATGTTTGCGCCGACTAACAGAGACGTCATTGTTGAAGTGTGCAAGTCCATGCCTATCTCTGGCAGCAGCACGAAGTGCAATCGAGCAATTCGCAACTTGCAGGCTGCAGTTCACAGCAGTGCATAATACACGCGTCGGGTGTTTGGGCGGCGATCTATGCCTTGCGGGAGGGTTGCGGTGGCGGCAGCTCAGCCCGAGGGGCTAGCAAGGACTCCCAAGCACTTAACAACGCACAAACGTGCCCACTGCCCGGTTCTAGGCATATAATATGCACAAAGTGGCGAATCCGTTCGTGGCGCATCGAATCGTGGTGTCGCGTTTATCTCCTTAAACCACCTCTTCAATCCCCGCCGAATTCATCCAACCATGGATTTGTGCAATGATGAATGCGGAATGGATTTATGCCTGTTTGTTTTATTTGAGGAGTAAAGAGATTTTATATTATTAATGGAAATACTACTATTTTTATTTTTAGTTCAGGCAATGCACATTAGGAGTAGTATTTGCTGAAAAAGGAAAATTTGGAAATTATTCAAGACCACTATAGCAGTGGGCATATGAATAACATAGAATAAACTTTGACGGAACATTCACTTCATGCACCAACAAAATACGATACTATGCCTGTCAAATCTTCCGATTTGCTTGCTTTCATTTTACATTAATTAAAATTACAGATGCTTTCAATCAATATTTCCCAAGCAAATTGTAATCACCAATAAAAAAAATAAATGCTGTCTTATATACTATCATCGTGGAGGTAAAAAGTGACCTGCAAGACAGCAGTAGAATTGATACTACTTACTTTCTTGGACACTATTGATACCAGCTTGTGAATGAGAAATTATTTTTCGTTGAAATTATGTTGATGTGAAGTACTTTAATAAAAGTTTTTTAAAAATAATAATAATATTTTGAAAATATTGTGTATTAACCAAATAATCAGTCCAAAACCATTAGGTTTCCGTGTTTGAAACACATTATTATTAGTAGTAGTAGTATTATTATTAGTATTAAAAGCAGTATAACTCCTAAACGAATATAAATAATTGAGTTTTTCGGAAAGCTACAAAAATTTATATTTGTTGTAATGCAGTTTTAGTTCATATTCTATGAAAATATAGTATTATACCTGTTAAATCGACTGGTTTATCTGAACCTGGTTGGAAACAAATCCAAAATGGGTTTGCGTCAAATCCATATCATTTCAAATTAAAGGTACTTCCAATTAATATTTTGTTACCAATTTATCAACTCCAATGGAGGAATTAATGCTCTCCAATATCATTTATATTTTGTTATTGAATGAAACATACAACAACTCGGAAATACTTCAAAAGAATTGATATTAAATAACGACAATTGCATTCAATGTTTCAACTTAGATAGCAAATATTTCATTGTTTTGAGTATTCAGTAAAATTTCCTCCGAAATCAATTGATGTAAAGCATTTTCCTCTTGAAAACAGCATTCATCAAAAAGAAAATCATGTAACTGAACACGGATTTCAACATCGTGCAAATCAATTGCTTCATCAGAAAAATGCAAAGCTTCGACGAGAAGCTCTCCAGCTTGCGATTGAAAGTCAGATTGACATAAATGTGAATTTCTAAGGTCAATATACCACCGAGCTATCCCAAGGAAACATATTTGAGAAAAATCAATTAAACAAATTAAAAATCAACTCTGGTAATGAGAGAACAACTAATTACACCAGCAACAAACTCATCATTCGCAATAATTTCCACCATTTGGCGAATTTCATAGCAGTTGCCGCATATTGCATTTATCTATTCTACAGTTTTATGTAACCAGATGTTGTCCTAGCACCACAGACACTGAAGAACAAACAAATGTTGAAATGTTGAGTGACATAATTGTTGCGCAAGACGTGCTGTACAAACACACAATGCGGGTATCACCATTAGACAGATACTCGGCATCGTGGTTACCATGTCGTGTAATGAAGAAGGCAAAGAAGCACTCGCAATCTGTGTCAGTTCAAGGTTATTGATTACTTCTCGCCGTTTATTACGTTCATTTGCGCGCATTACGTATGCAGTCGCAAATGCAGATGATCGAAACACAAATGCTTGAAAATGATAGCACCTGAATTATGCAGGTATTTATTCATACCAGACTCGTGCGCTCAAGAACAAACCCAGCTGGATGGATAATATTTCATTAAAATCCCAATTAATGCGCGAGCCATGATTAAGCATGCCAAACGCGGAAGAATGCAGTTGGAGCTCATGCACCATCGATCGCCGAAAGCAAGTTTCGGAGTTTTATGGAAAAGTCAATAGAAGCATTTGTCATCGGCGACCGTGTGGGAAAAACTATTATCGCCTGGCATAACATGTCAATCTGGATGGAGGTTGAAATAAATGTTACTGGATGCTTAGCGAGTGCATATTTTGCGATGCACTTAGCTGAGAAAAAATGTAAACGCGGAGTTAACAGGCAGAAGCAAACTGGGTGCAGACAATGCGTGCTGTTGCTGGATAAACTCTTCAAGCGATGAGGATAAGAAACACCCCGGAGGTAACATGCGCCCGTTGGTTCACCAGGCGGGAGGGTGGGTGGGTGTGAGTGCGCACAAGCATAAAAAGTTCACCAACTTTTTGTTGGCGAGGAAGGTAAAAAAAGATGAGATAAAGTGAAGGTATAAATAAAAGCCGCCGTAAAATAGTAACGTTTCATAAGACCGTAAATATGTGCACGCTCTTAACACAGCTTTTTATTTCGAGGCGGTTTCCGCCCTAAATGTTGCAGGATGGAGAGACTTTGCTCTTGCGAATTGATCCTTAAATGGATGCTTCAATTACTTACAAAATTTATAAGATACGCAAATCACTTACAAGATGAAACGATGTAGATAGACCATATTTTCATAGCATTCTAGCAAACAACCCATTTCTGATTATCATGGAATTTCATTGGTTCTTTTACATTTTGAAAACAAACACACAACTTAGCGCTTACTCTAAACATGCTAGAAACAGAATAATTGCGTTGAAACATTAAATTTAACATTGTATTTAGCATGGCAATATCAAGTTTAGTTACTTTAGTTTAGTTTCGATTCGAAGGTACTAATGTCACCTGTATGTTGTATGTTGCATTTATTTTCCTCATATAAATGCTAATTTGCTTGAAAATAAGTGGGCGGAAGTACCTTTAATTTTAATAAATGTCTCGAACAATATTATCACAACAGATTTTAATTTTGTGGAGATAATTTTAGAATGTTATAAAGGAAAAATCGGATACAAATAAAACTAGGTTTCGATTACATTTAACAAATTTAAATACATTGTGTTATTGTGCAATTATCCAGAATTTCTATAGTAATTTCTTTATAGAGAATATTATAGTTGGTATTTATTAATGCCGGAATCTCTACGAGTTATTCTTTGGGTTTAATCTCACAATAGAAGTTAATATCACATTTCTTCGTTTTCGATAAGAAACTTACCTTATTCTATTTTATTTCTGAATAAAATAAGCGCAGAATGCCGTTATTTTCTATAGAAAATTAGGGCGTGTTCATAAATCTTCTATAAATTCACAATTTCCTATTAATTGTCACTAAAGATTTGACTGTAAAATATCAGTAAATTGAAATAACTCTTTTTAGGAACAATTTCCTGCTTTTTTTTTACTCTCTACTATTCTACAATTTTATGCAGAATTATATCCCGTCATGTAAGTAAACAAACTCAAGCTACTTCTTAATGTTATCATGGTTAATACTCAACACTTTATGAATTTGAAATTAAAATTGAAATATTAGCTTTGTTTTTGATACCACAATATAAGTATTATTACCTCAATAAATTATTACGCCAATCCATAACGAATTTGCGTCATAAATACTAGCCTTGAATGAGAAACGTTGTCACCACTAGAGAAACATAGTTGCGCCAGGATTTAGTTCAAAACGTGCAACAAAAACCTGAATATAAAGCAAATCAGCTTACACTGTACTATTCCAACCAAAACAAACAAAAGCCAAACATAAAGTAACTCCAACTAATGAAATTGTTTCATTTCAAGCAAGCCAAACAAGAAAAAAATGAAGCTAAACTTTATATTCAATTGCACACCGCAGTCGGGCAATACAACAATGCCAACGCAGATAACTAGAGCGAAAACGCAACCAACATCATATTTCTGCAAAAAAGTTGGTTACGCGCAAAAGTCGCTTAATACATGTCGGCCAGTCGTCATGTGCCTCCAGCTGCCGTACTGTGCTACGATCGAATGTTTGGCAGTGTTTGGCAGCAAGTTGCAAACCGGAGGCGGGTTATTGATGCTGCCTTCACGCACATCGTATAAAGACTGTGCAACAAACACTTGTTATAGTTTGTACAGTGGCCGTTAAGGTGGAAGAAGGTACGTTATGAAACAGCGCTGGCGCGTAAAACTAGGCCGAAGGTGTGTTGATCTATTCTGAAAGGTACAAATTAGCCGCCGACGATAAAGACGCGGCATGCAAATTTCAGTCCTGCATTAAGGGTGGGCGGTAGTAAGGCAAAAGAGCGGGGGTTAATTTTTCCATAAACACGCAGTCATCGTCATGGCCGTTTGAAAAAGGGGTGCTGCCTTGTGCTGCTCTTTCCTAATATTCATAATGCATAAACGTTGTTTGCCTGGAATTCTTTCTTTCAGAATTTTGTGTACGTTTTTAAACAAACGCGCAGAGAATGGTCGCTGTGGTTAAAAGTTTTCCATGGCGGAAATATATTGCGGGCACTGTAATCCTAGTGTTTAGCAGCAAATATTTTCAAAAATTAATTCAAAAGAAGAAAGTTATTCCTTTGAACTAATAGTATGAAAATATTAAATTAGACGTAGATGTCTTGCAAACTGATTACTGAAATATCATAAAATCCAAACATAATTAATTCATTATTAGTGTCATACCCAGAGTTTGATCCTACCCCAATACAATTAATGATCTTTGTCAGAGTATCGTATAATACTTCCTGCTGTCACAATCTTTTGTCTCCAATTTGACAGCGATCTTGAGCTCATTTTGATTGTTTCTGTTTGATTGACGGTTTCTCTTTTTGGAAAATCTCAGGAACGTGAAGGACCTGAAACTGGGGGACATGCTTTGACAGGAAGAGAGATGCCGATTTTGCTGGCCGTCTTGACACAGTTGGGAATTATAAAGAAGGATTTAAAGATCTTTGCAACACTACTTCCTAATAGGACGTCCAATCACTTTAATTGCAACTAAAACGCTGTTTTAAATGCCCAATTTACTCTGGAAAGCATCACACATTTCCATAATGTACCAGTTAAAATTAATTATACTGCAAAAGCAGATCAACACTACACATACTCCACAAAACCAGGGTGTGATTCAGAAAAGATCATGTCCATGGAAGTTTGATGCATGATGAGTATACGATTATGGCTACAAATAGGAATTCTATTATACGAGAGATTATGTTGCACGATCGTGTTGCAGAGGTGGCGGAACGTGAGGAATGAAGCATGAAACGACCCATTTAACGCTGCAAACAAGCATGCTGTCGGCTGCTGCCGCCACCAAAGCGAGCAAGCGCTCCCTCCGCTTCAAGCGCAGCCGATAAGTGGGCGCCGCCGCCTCGCATATGTGTGGTCCGAATATATGAAAAGAAGCCCGGCTAATTTTCCGTCCGGCGGGACGCATAGCACGCGTGGTTCTTTTTGCTAATCGACGAAACGTCATTCTCAGATTCAATTACTTTGCTTCGAGTGCGCACAGACGTTTATCGCCTCGGCGAAACAAGTTTCGCAGCGTGCCGTCCGCACACTGGTCGTTTAATCATGATTAAGTGGGTGAGAGGCGGCCGTCGAACACCAAAAACCGGAGCATTTGCCTGCGCGGAAAAATCACTCTCGACAACCCCGCCGAATAATAATACTCGTAAAAAACGCAGCGCCGGTGTGGCAGCGACGTGGTGCCTTTCTGGTCTTATCACCTCCCTTCATAGCCCTCCAGCATCGCCACACGGCTGTTCATTTCCTTGTGCACGTCTGCCACGTCGACGCGCATCGCACATTATTCATGTTCCTTTGATTAAATTTGAATAAATAATAATTACACTTTAAAATAATTAAAGCTCGCTTCTGTTTTGAAATTTTTTGCTTGGTGTGGTTGCTAATGCTGGTTCTTCAAGCTTAATTAAATCTTTACGCGTCCGTCTGAGGGTGTAGACAATGCATGCCACTAAGCAATGACGAAGAAACGTGATAATGGAAACGCGCTTCTGAAAGTTGCAAACTAACAACCGGCAAGCGGTGGGAAAGCGTATGCAGGCAGACAGTGTGGCGGGACGACAGCAAACTAGTATGCCGGCATCGAATTTATTAAAAATGACAAAAGCACATGCAACAATTTTCCGTACCGCTCTTCCCATAAATACTCACCAGTGATTTATTATTGTCGTTTGCCTACCAGCGCAAAGTCGTGAACAAACTGCGTACTAACCACCGGAAACATAGTCAATTTATTTTGAAGATTTAAAGCAAGTAATTGAATTCCAGTTCTGCAAATTTTAACTGTATAATTTTGTTTGCCTATGTTGCGCTCGCTTGCCAGAGCGCGTCGATACTGCGCAGTAGTTTACGTTATCCCCACCTCTTACAACACAATAAAAACCACAAAGTTCTGCGCGCAGACCTCATTTGTCGCTTCACCTTCGTCGAAAACGTTAGTACTTTACCATATAAAACACAGCTTTTTGTGATAATTGTGTAAGTAAATAAAATAATACTGAATAAAAGCGAGAAAATCCTGATATTTTCTTTTTCCTCAAATGCCTGGCTTGAAAACCTCAAACTTGGAATGAACAGTCTGCCGAGAAACTAGAAGACGCAACCAAGAAAATCCCTTGACAGCGTCATTCGGCTTGCTAAAGAGCGCTTTAACTTGGATTATTTTTGCATTACTGCAGCGCGTGTCAGCGGCGGCGGCGTAGCACAGAAACTGAAAGATGTTCATTCTTACGTACTTCAACGAATAGGTTTAGGTCAAATCTTGCGGCGCAGTAATCGCAAAAACGCTTTGCAACATGTAGAAAACAATTGTCAATGGCACCGCGTGCCAGGAGGCAAATAAAAACAAAACATGTGCATTGTAATGCATTGATTACGTCGTTCGCAAGGTGTGTGTGCGCATTTTTTCTTGCATATTAAGTTATTGTTTGTCAAGGTAGCTGAATAAATATGGAATGCAAATTGAAACATGTTCGTTGACTATTCTCGCAAACACTAATTAATCGCGATAGATACGTGAATGCTCTTTGTTCCCCGATTGATTCATAAATAATCAATGAGCTCAGCTGTTCATTGTTGTACTTTGTGAGCAACATAAAAATTAATGAATGGCATTGCCAGCTCTATATTGCTTTGCTGCTTAAATACAACATTGTGGCAAACGAAATTTAATTTTATATTTACAGATAGATACATCGTTCGTTACTCTAGAACCTCTCTCACTATTTTGTTTTATTTGGCTTGGTTCGCCTAGTGGTACAAAAGCGTAATACTAAAATTTCTCTGGAATTTTTCAACGCATTGTCACATACACGCGCAGTGAATTGTAAGCTAAACTACCGAAGTTTTGGACTGTGAAAAACTCCACTACATCTAGCACACTTTCCGCAGCAGATACATCTGATTATGATGTTTATGCTACAGTGGAAAGTTTTCGAGTTGTGGGCAATGCCAAAGAGTGAGCGATTTAAGTGCATTGAAGTGAAAACATCGATGACCAGTTCTTTGTTTGCATCGTGATCGGTCGGAAACTTGCTAACCCTGCATGCTGGGAAGGCATGGGAAAAGGATGGTGTTCCTCAGTGGTTCCTGCGCTACCAAAAGCAAGCACTTGATGTAAAAACAAAATGTACAACGATGCATTTTGAAATTAAACAATTTGCTTTATTTTCCATATATTTTATGTGTTTTTTTTTTTCAGAATAAAGTATTGTGCATGCATGGCGTTTTGTTTAGGAATCTATGTTGTTTGTACCCTACTCCTCACAAAAAGTCGCCTTCAATCTCATTAGCTCTAGTGATAATTTGAGAGCTAATGACAACCCAAGGATATTTCTTGATGAAAATAATTGGATCAATTTATAACCATAATTTCCAAGCCAGACTACAAGAGAGTACATTTATACTGAGAAACGATCTTGGCGAACGTTTGTTTAAAGCCGACTCTGCACATATTTATTCAAAGATAGTAGGAATATTAAAAGTTGGCAAATTATTAACTTTTTCGTGTAAAGTGAATATGTTTTAGGTAACAAGTCGAGTACGTCAGTAATGGTTTTTTGGGTTACCTTGGAAAATGAGACGACCTGGAAGTCCACTTCGCGCACAATTGGCGCAACACAACCAATTTGAATAAAGTCGATAGGTGGGCCACCAGGGCCACCAGGTGCGGGAAGCGTGTTGCACGTGAAACGAACGACAAATGTGTGTAATGGGGTTGCCAGCACGACGCAAGCGATGCGGTTTGATACAAATATACGAAGCACGCGCCGACTGCGGCGGTGGTGGAGGCGGGCGACAAGAACACGCTGCGTACGGAAGGAACGACGTCCGACTGAGGGCCGCGCGGCATACGCGTCGCGCGGGATGATAACACTGACGGCGGCGGAGAGGGAAACGGCGGCGTGTGCACTCGATGCAAATGCGTGAGGAGCGCGCGCTGGATCACAACTTGCGCGCGGCTAACTACCGCCGCCGCCGTCGTCGTCGTCGAAAGTTTGCGCCGACTTCACTCTTTCCCACCCGTGCCTTAATTAATCCTCGATAGTGCATAAATTCCTTGCAATCGATTATTGAAAGCGTGGCTGTACAAAAAACTTGGCGTTTTACTTTCGCTTGTAAGCACGTGTTTTGCTGCTTGGTGATTAGCATAAGTACATAATACCTCCACACAACACAACTTGTTTTTGTTTAGTAGCGCGTTAACAAATTCGTTAGCAAATTGTTGCAATTATTGTATAACTCGCCTATTACCGCAGTTACACCAACTTACACGATACAAATATGCTCATATCATGGGTACCTTACTAGCGTAATTAGTTTTATATGTCAATGTCGTTTTGCCGCGGCACGTTTGACTCAAAAAGTGAAGAAACTCAATTATAGAAACAAACAAGCAACGCGCATGTAGCTAATTGAATTAAGTATATCAGGCCTTCGTAAACTGTAGGGTCACGACCCCATTCGAAAACACCTTGAACAACCTTTAGGAATTTGAGAAGGTAGGAGATTTCATATATGGTCATCGCTTCAAAAAAAAGAAAAGCCAAAACGTTTTAAAATACAACAATCAAAGAAAAACCTTACACAATATTCACCCGTCCTTGGGTACAATTAGTCAAATCGTTAAATCACACGCGACTGCAATAGTTTGCAGAAAAACCTTCTACTCATGCACCAGCGTGCAAAGCAAAACCATTAATACTCAAGACGCTTCTCGCCAATCCTGCAACTCTCGGTGAAGCCATAAGGGAACGATTTCCATTAAACTTAAGATACCCAATGAACTCAAACTTCAAATTTCCACTGCAACCATTGCATTGTTAAATTTCAATGCAATATCAAACCATTGTATAATTATAAAATACTAGCAGTTCCGATAAACTTCATATCCTCCAACAACCTTATTAGATGTGTTCATTTCAGCTAAACTGGAATATAAATGTCTTGTACTAGAAAAGATCAAACATAAAGGAGTAGGCTCAACGAAACCCAAACGCCGCTCACCCACCCAATCAAGGTCCTCAAAAAAAAAAAGAAGAAGAAGTTGGATTCTACTGCATCTTTATAATACATTCCTAATATTTATTTATCTGATAATAGCCAATAAATGCATGGTACAGCGCATTGTCATAACCAACATATTTATTTCATTCCTCATTTCTTTCAATTCAGTCTATATCTTCAGAAACATTTCCCTTTTACAATGTACCTATATAGAATTCAACAGAAAATAATTTCAGAAAGCCATAAAGGACATACAATAATTTTTATAACTGCAGATCCTTGATCTTAATATAAGTTTGTAATTTTCAACAAAAAATTTGCTATTATTTAAAGCGTCAACCCTTATTAAAATGGGGTTTGTGGAAGTGGAAGCAACACAGCGCTGCTCATTATTTACGAAACACATTTACGACATGATGGCATCTTTTATTAAATCCATTACATATTTAATTAAAGACAATGTGAAATACGCGCCAGCACTCCATGATTTGCATATACAGACTCGTTGGAAGAAAAGCGGTTCCACCCAGAGTAGGGTTTGCTATTCGATTCACTTCCGCCAGCAATTGCACAACGACCTCCAGCTACTTAAATTGACCCTTTCAGGGTGTTTAATAGTAAACAATTGCAAGCACAAGACCGCATTGGAACTAACATTTCTGCCCGTAGTTGCCCAACCTTCTACAAAAGCAGTAATTGTCTAAAATCAAGTGTGTGTTGAGTGTTGATTTTATATACAATAAACAATAAGACAATACAATAAATGCAAAAATAATTAAGGTTAAGGTTAGTTTTTTATTTGAAATAAAATTTAATGGGATATTGCAATTTATTTATTGTTATATAGAGTCAAATTTTGATTTGCAAAAACAATTAGTTTCGACAATTGCGAACACATGCAAATCTAGTCTGGAACCATTAGTTAGGTTTAGAAGAAAACTTTTAATTTCATACTTATTGCCGAAAGTTTTAAATATTTTAAAGTACTAACTGCTAGTCTGTTTAGTTGCAGAATTTAATCATGTTGTTAATGTATTATTCGGGTTTTATTGCATATTAAAATCAATGTTATCATTGGCCTAACCATTAAGGATTACTCAATGAAAATGAAAGATTTTACATGGTTTCCGCTACTACTGAAATCTCACATTAATATATTTGATTTCCAAGAAAAATTAATTCATAAAAAATAAAACTTATATTAAATTTGTGGGTTTATTTTAGAACACCTTGACTACATCAGACTTTATTAAATTAGAGCTCTTAATTCGAATATATAATAAATATGTAGACGCTTGCATATAAATTAGAATATTTCGACTAAATAGAAAAGATATCTACTTCTTCATATTCTTCTTCAACTCAATCCTTCAAATTGTACGTTTGGCGGCAGCACAATGCAGGCCAACTAGATTATACTCTAGGTGTAACACGTTTGTTTTGATCGCAAAATTTTAAACAAAACCATTACAAATCATTTGTAGACCACTGGTCCATTCAAAGTAGAGATACCAGGTGGTATCATGCATTATATTTTAATGTTTTTTTTTGTTAGTAGTGGAAGCCAATGTGAGAGATTTAACCATCTGTACCATCCTGTTTAACCAGGAAACATGTAAAACCCCTTCCTGTCCTGTAAACCCTATATTATCGTCCTTAACAGATTAACTTCTAATCAAATATTATTAAACTGTTGATTAAACTCATATGTGACATTGTTTAAATGAAATTGTTTCTACATCACCTAAACTACTTCTATCCGCTATTACTTAAATAACTCCAGCTACCCCTTTTCTTTGCAGTATATATTAAACTCTCAAAACATAATAATTCTGAATTGTTAAGCAAGTTAACGCACCATTAAACCGGATGTTGAACACCGCCACCCCGACACTAGCATCACTCGCCACCCTTCGTGTGCGTCGAGATGCCCTCATGCCTTTTGGTCATAATAATGTAGCAAGGAGCGGACGCTACGAGCGTAAATGTTTCCGAGTGTAAATGAGCGGGGTGCAAACAAACCGGGAGCTGGATGAGAGCAAGAGCTCCTTCACCGTATGATTACTACAACTCTTCTTTCAGAACAATAGCTCTTACCAACTGGAAGAAGCAATTTAAAATGTCTGGTAAAACTTGAAAATTTCCTTAATATATTTACAAGAAATTTCTTTTATTCTTTGTATAAAAAAGAAGTTAAACTAATTATAGAGAAAAACATTAACTTCAAAGACGATTTATGATAGATTAATACACAATTTTATATATTTTGATAATATCCCACGTATTAGACGCAAAATTAATAATGTTTTTTAATTATTAAAATATTCTGTAATCTGCCAGTTAATTAAAATATAAAATGTTGCTTTATTTTTCCTTGTTGCGCTATCTGTTAACTGGGATTCTCACTACAATACTATTCTAAACAACAACAATAAATAACTACATTTACCAGAATTTAGATTTCTTCTCTTCCGCTTACAATTCTTATAATTCATCATATAGCCGCCACATATTCTCCAACTTTAATCATTAATTTCTTTTTCTTTTCCAAATTCTTCTTTCCTCAAATTTCCCAAATCCTTCTCACGTCTGCGGCTTGCCAGCACTTCTGATGTTTTAATGCATTTAATATGAGTCCGTCATTTATCTTTAGTCTTGAATGTAATTAAAACTATAAACAACGGGAAAACAACCAACGCGGGGTCCTGTGGGGTCTAAACGTCGCGCTCAGGACTTCCTCAAACTAGTTCGGGCTCAAATCGTCTACCATCTCCTGCCAGTGTCTCAAACGTGCTCATATATTCTAGGAAACGCGCTATTACTCGCCATTCTATGCAAGAGGTCGTAGTCCTTGTCACATAATATCCTCCCTTTCGGATGATGCCACTGATTCTTGTATATTAAGGCATATGCGACGTTTATATAGATGTTCTGCGAGGCATTAGCTCAACACGACATAGTCGTATAACTTGGGCAACATGTATGACTTAATATGAAAATGATGGTTGTAGAACCAATTTAATAGTCTTTGGTTCTTATAAACTTTCTTGTTTAACTGATAATATTAGAAATATGTGGGGGAGTGAAAAACACAGATGATCATGGACGCATAATCTTATGATTATGGCTAGCAAGCAACCTTTCGTTTTAGGTACTTTAGCTTCAATGGCTGCGTCCTTGAATGTAAACAGAATAAATAATAACTCATTTCCTTTCTGTGCTTCAAAATAAATTCTGGCCGCCACTTGAACTTACCCCATTGGAAGACCTTCCAGTAAGGCCACACCAACCCACTGGTAAGAGCAAGAATGGCTTCTGAGCTTCTTACATTACTCATTAACATGACTCGGTAACGTAGGAAGTTAAGACAAACCGCAGTGTCAAAGAAAATAGAATGGTGGCAATGTTCATGAAGTGTTTAACGCATAATATAAGGATTATGACGATCAACCTGTCGTCCTAAGAACTACCCCAGTTTTAATGATTCCCTCTTGATCGTGCCAACAGTAATAAACCAGTAAGTACCTATTAGTACCCTTGGCAGTAAATGTGGTAGATGTAATGAAGATAATAAAAAGTACTCTGTAAATTAGGTAATAAATGCGGAGAGTATCCTTTAAATATTCATATATTTTATACTTGTACATATATAATATATTGACTATTTTATAAAACATCAATAAATATTTAATATCTTCTGAAATATATGTACGGGCATATAATATGCTTCGTTCATATTTGTTTCCGAATAAGAGCACAGTTAATGATTATGTTAAGATTACATATATATATATATATATAATCACATTGTATCTTCATTAAGTGTAGGTGAAGATTTTGTTTGGCCTCTAAAAAATCCACAATTCCTAAATACCACACATCCAATTACAACATTTATGTAAAGTTTGTAACCAGTTGATTCTCGCATTGAGCGACCTGTTTCTTTTCCAGTCTTTTGGTTATATTGTTTGCTTTTCTCCTAGCATAGACTTCCAAATTCGAGACAATTGTAGCAAGGTTTAGATTATTTAGACATTCACAATAGTTGGCAAATTTCACATAAATAATACACCTAGAAGTAGACCGTGCGGATAGAGAATATAAAACATATAACACCCGTTTTAAGTTACTAAATTAAAATAAAATTATCCTAACGTCAGCCATCAAACAGCAGCCCTTTGGCCTTTGTTCGCATTCTCCGAAACAAAAAAGCAAAACGCAACGTTTGCATTTTTTGCATCTCCAATTTCAGAAGTCCTGAAATCCACAGCGGTGTGTCCTTATTTCCCGTCATCATTTGCATCGTCTGCGTCTTGATTGTCATTTCCTTCTTCGCGTGTAGATTTATAGTCGCCAGGGGGCTCAACACTGGGTGAATTCAAGGGCTGCGCCTCGATAACATCGTTATAGTCAGCGCGATTCCACGGTTGCTCTTCCCCGCTGGCGAACATTACGTACACAAAAATTTCAATCATGTACAGTACAATCGTCGTCCAAAAAATGATCCGCCAAGAACGAAGCGATGGCTACAAATTAAATATCAAACGTTCCGCGAGGAAATTGCAACATTTTTTTACAATACTTACGTCTTTTTGTGTCAGTTCGCCCACAAAGAGAGGAACGATGATGCCTGGAATGGTCGCAGCTGTGTTCGACAAAGCCATCAAGGTGCCGGCAAAATTCGGCGCGATATCAATGTGATTCGATAGGAAGCCGCTGAACATACCGCCAATGACAGTCACCGTAATAGTCATCAAAATAACAGCGACATATTTCATGCAACCAATGTAAATCATCGCCATAAAACACAGCATCGGGATGAAACTAGAAATAAATGTGGCAGACTTGCGAGCGCACGTTGTGTCAATGATCTTCTTTGCTCGAAGGCTATCTAAGGTGCGGCTGAGGATAAGGCTGTAGACCCACATAAGGAAAAAGGGCACTGCATTGATAATAGCGTTGTATGTAATGTGAAACTTCTGTACGGTATTCATGTAACTTGGCAATTCAATGAGGACAATGTACCATCCCCAATTATTGCAGGTGTGAGCAATTAGAATAGCCAAAAATGGACCTGAGGTGAAGACGGACTTCCATGGTACCTTCATCTTCTGCAAAATTAACATATTATTCCAGTTGCATCGGCTATATCTTTGTTTAGCTACGCTAACCTTTGAATTGGTTTCCTTCCCTAGAGACCCCACAAGAAACAATCTCTCATCCTCGTCAATATAAATTTGTTTATCTGGTGTGTCTGCAATCAATAGGCCCCAGAGAACAAGCCAGATGCCACTGGCACTCCCCATGACGTAAAAGACACTCTCCCAGCCCAAACTCCCAGCAAGAATACCGGTAGAGAACATGCTAACTACTGTACCAAGGGCTGTACCAGCGTAGACAATACTAATCATTACACTACGCTCCCCCGGTGGGGACCAATGAGCAAGTAAGACATGCATAGCAGGAAAAGTAACTCCACCTCCAATTCCTTCACAGATGCGCATCAGTAGCATTGCAGCAAAGTGTAGTTTCGCTGCCAATGGGGTAAGGACCGTGCATATTATATTAATTGCCACGGCAAAGAACATTACCCACTTGGCACTAAACAACTCTGCAATACGTCCACCAGGAATTTGAGCGAGAATGTATCCCCAAAAGTAGGAACTTAGCATAGTGCCTTGTAAAGTTCCCGGCCACGTGAAAGGTCCATCCTCAAATATATCTCATCATGCAATATTTAAAAACTTGTAAGAACTTACATACATACCTCATGTTGATCCATCAAGTCACTACCTTCCCCAACATAGCAAGTATCATCACTTTTATTGGATGTTGCATGTAATTGCCGTTCATAAGAAAGCGCAGTATGATTCAACATACTAATGATAGCAACGCTTAGGTTTACCTTCAACCCATAAACAATTGCCATGCCTAGGGAACCCAAAACCGCTAGGAGATACCGCGCTGAGATGAACCCTGTAATCACAAAAACATTCAATGCATACTTGTTGCTTCGGCGCCAAGAACATTTGCTTACGACCAAAAAGGTTCCCTCGAGCTGGAATTGCCTCACTCATTACTGCGGTTTCCTGCTATTGATGCAGCTACACTGTTGCGCCGGTCACCACCACCTATAATAAAAAAAGTGTACCAGGATTGTTATTATAGAGCAACATGTAGTCGACCCATATGGGAGCATAGCGCGACGTGTGCAGAAACTTTTGGATACTTGTTGATTGCGGGAGCGCATTCAACAGGGAGACTGGCGTTTCTCTTGAATACAGTGCTAATTTTTAATAATTACCGAGTGTGCTGTTTAAGCGAGTTGCCCTTAGTGTCAATGTAGAATCCTTGATTGACCAATTGCTTGATTGCTTATTTTATCAATAGCTTTCAATTATGCACAGGCAGCTGCAAGCGAGATTATGTGAGGCTGAGTCGGGAAAACGAGAATAGCAAGGATGACGAGGAATGAACGCTTCGGGATCGATAGAATCCCTACCACCGCTACATGCGCTTACACGGTGCCACTTTACGTACCTCATTTTGTACAATATTATAAGAAATGTCACATAAATCAAAAGATATGAGGTGCCATATAGAAATTCCCGCTTTATAGCGAAAAGTCCCAAGAGCCATAGTCAATTCCAATTCATATTTAGTTTAATTTGGTATTTCCTAAATGTTTAAAATGGTGAATTTGTTAAGAACATGCACAAATTGTGTTGCTAGATTTACGAATCACAATTTCCAAGTTGTTCCGTGAAATTACAGGACAGGTGATCGAAGCTGCGCATCCGTGAGCTTAAATTACTAGTGCGGTTTTTCACATTTAAGCTGAATATCCCGGAAATTGTTTAATTTCTATAGCTGCTGGTGGAAATTGAGATTTCATATTGATTGTTGTGATATCAAAGCCTACTTCCAAAAAATGTCACTCGATCGACGAGGGTCCTTTCTCGTAATAACACAAAAATAAATCGTTGAGGTGAGATTACATAAATTTAGAATAATAAACATATTTTGTGAGATCTCCACCTTCGATATGACCGAATCTAACTATAAATAAAAACACATGAATTTCAAATATAAATTGTACAATAATAGCCCATTAAATCGTCTTTATATTTATTTAATATCGTATAAAAATTAAAGTTCTCCAACAATCTTTCCTCTCTTCGCATGTTGCCGTGCCACCATAAAATAGCATGAACTAATTGACCGTTTCATATATTAATTTCGTCACGATGATTTTCTCGGCATTACATTGACAGTTGCGAAGGATCTTACCATGTTACTACTAAATAATATATTCTGATAGATATCTCTTATAATTCAGTTTACGGTGGGAATGCTATATTTCATCTAGAATGTTGTGCAGTTAGTACTGTGAAAAAATCAAATCAAGAATCGATAAACACATTAATACAGTTTCCATAAAACTAAGCTGATAACTGATGCAATGTACATTCCTTAACGATTTCAATTAGCATTCAGCCAAAACCAATCTAAGTGTAACAAATACAAGATAACGACGACTCGGTATAATGAAAATCTTTGGAGCATATTTAGAATATACTTAAAACGTCACTGAGAGGAAATAACGGCAACTTGAGGAGTTGCAATTAGTAGAATAAATTCAAAATTAATCATAAATACATTACAACAAGTTGAATATTAATCCCATCTACTACTTTCTGACGAATCAATTTTCAATTGTCCTATAATTCTAATTGATTTCGACACTAACACTATATAACACCGATATACTACCGCCAGTTCTTAATTTGATTTCAGCATCATTCCAAAATTGAATCGTAGTTTGGCAAACAACGGAGTTCAATTCAGTGCGCATTACTGAGTAGCGAGAACACTGGAGAAGCCCGCGTCGCATTTATTTAAACCAATATAAAAATATATAAACAATAACAAAAATAAAAGGTCAAGAGTTAAATTTAGAACCAGAATTAATTACGCCCTAAACCTTCAAACCAGTGTCCAATTCGAGCAACTGCTTGCACAACTCGTACGTCGAGAATGATACTGCTACCATCGGGATAGCACGCATATAGTTAATAGACATACCACGATACAATCCTTTTATAACGCCATGCTCACGGTAGATAAAAGTTAAGGTTGATACCATGCCTTTGGCAAAGTGCTTTGTTTCGGGGGACATAAGCGCAAGCTGCATACGGCGACGTGTCACATCCAGAGGATAACTGATACTCTGTGCAACTGCCCCTGCCAAACCTCCACATATCAGCTTAGCAGGGAGAAGCAAGACTAGTCCACCGGTGTTCTGTTTACATGGCTTACAAGTCCATGTAGGGAGATATTTCATACAACCGAATTTAAGATACTCAAAGCAATAGAAGGATAGTCCAGCATAAGGTACCATTCCCATTAGTGTAGGGACAAATCCACGATAAAGTGCACGAGCACCACCTTCTTCGCGAAAGATTGTTACTGCTGCGTGGGTTATACCTGTGTAGACATGCTCGCCACTGATCTGAAATCACGACGATTATTAAAAGACATACTATAAGGCATAAAGAAATAGACGTACTTGGAAAGCCAACCTAGCACGAATTGTATCCAGAGGATAAGTCAGCGTCACTGAAGTGAGGCCAGCAGCTGCGCCAGCGATAAACTTATCAATATGCGAATTAGGTCCGAATCTTCCGTTTAACCACCTTTTGTAGAATTCAAATGATGTAAACTGTGTCGCTGCGTAAGGAAATATCCGCACCATTTGTGCGCCGTTTCCTTTGTAGAGAGCAAGTAATGATTCGCTTGTTATTATATGTCGGATGCCGGAAAAAACTCCATTGCGTTCGTGGTGACGATTATGCGCTTGGAGTAAGATTTTTACACGATCTAAAGGTGCCACTGTTGTTTTGGAAACCATGCCAGCAATGCCTGTAAGCATAACAATAACATGTAACAAAAAGGTCGATTGTGACATAAGAACTTCAACAAAACACAATCAGCCACCTTTGTAGCGAATATAAAAGAAAACATTATACAACAAAGCAGTTGGAATTTATAAAAGGATGACTGAGAATAAAAAGCATGCAACCAAGAAGCTACAGAACTAAAATCATATTCAATAAGCCATTAATATTTTTTTTAAATTGCAATAACCTACATGACAAATAAGTGTGAAGAGTTAAAGAGTATCCAAGTCAATGTATTACCTTGACTGGAAGTAAGATTGCTCAATTATTAAAGAGGCCAATGCAACATAATTGAGTACTACTAAGTGGTTTACCGCATCGCGCAACGAGAAATGAAAGCGTTGCAAAAGAAAGAAATGCTGCTCAATCAAGGCCAATTCGTATGTTTGTGCGTACTCGAACATAAGGTGCATTAAATAGCATTCATTGCTGGCAACATATAATATGACAGAGAAGCCACTTTCACTTGAACATTGCAAACTTGTTGATTTCACATGCAATTTACCACCAGTACAGAGTACGCTGTAAATCAATCGCGTGTAATTAACTTAGTTATTAAATATAGAATCGTTAGTGGAAAGCGGAATCGTTAACAATATTATAATCAATATTCAAATACATACCACCAGCAAGGAGATTCTTGGCAATAAAGTACAAGTCTCGGTTTTCCACTTGAAGAGCCATTTTGATTGTTAGTGAAAGATTTCGTCATTTTCAATTACGTTAAAACTTTCATATCCATGAGGGCAGAGATGGCCAGAAATGGAGATGCTCATAAAATCTGCTGTATGCTGTAAACAGCAACATATATTAGACAAAATTATTTTTCCATGATTGTTGCTTTATTGTGTTATTTCCGTGATTGTTTTGTTTTGGAAAGATGACACATTACTGCATGGAAATTCATACAAGTTGTGGAAGTTTTTAGTAGACTTTTTTTTCTAGATACATTCCATGAGCAAATGTAAATCTGTTACGTCTTTACATAAATTCATTAATAAAACATGAGTGTATGATGAACAATTATGTTCAATTAGAAACTAGCAATATAATAGACAACAAACCACTAGTATTTAATTTGACTGAACGGTAACTAACAGTATCTAATAGTTTCGACTGTTAGTTATTAACAAACAATGTTTTCAGAATAAATGCTTTCCACTTTACACCTTGGAAAACCTGTCGAACTGAAAGAGATGCCGGAGAAAGTAAATTGCAATCTGGAATGTTGAGGCCATAACACTGTCCTCTCTGTCCACATTGGACAAACTGACGAGTCGATGATACAATGCTATACACTTTCGTTCAAAACTGTGTTCACGCAGCGAATAAGAAATCGCCGACATTCCGGGCATATCCGGTTTGCAACAGACTGAAAGGAATATCTGCGCGGATCTATGTGATCATAGATTTTCAAAATTAACTTCGTTGCCTAGTACTTCTACTCATTACCGAGTTATGCATTTACTATTATAAGCATTTATGGACAGAATGACGCTGATTGTGAAATCGATTTTATACATTAAGCAATGTTAAGTGATTAATCAATGGAGAATTCATTAAATTGTTCATGCAGGAAAATTTTAATGAAGCATGCATTAGTATTTTGAGTCGTATTAGCAAACAAATAGATAAAACACAAAGGCAACAATTTATATTGTTCCACAGTTACCAAAATGTATCTTACCCAAAAAGAATGTTGAGTGATGTACAATTTCATACTTTACAATGCGCCTTATTGCGAAGATAATAAGAAACAGTAACTAGAAAATTGCGTACAATTGTTATCCCATCATTAGTAAAAACTCAGAAGATAGAGGGAATTTAATAAATATGGACAATTCAGTAAAAATTTCATAAAATCATCGCATGTTCAAACTGCAATGGTTTCAGCGCATCGTGTTTCTACACTCTACTTATTTCAAATTTAGATAGCTGATGATGCTACCCACTAAAAGTAGATACGAAAACGATTTTCACATATCCCTCGTTACCAAGTTACTTACGAAATTCACGAAATATTTAGGTTATGTTAATTAACACACATTAATATGGTATAATACATTACCAAAGTAATTCAAGATAATTAACAACATTGAATATTTTGTTTGATTTAAAATCAGTGTAGTACGTTTGTTTCAGATACCTACGTTTGCAAGATTGATGGCTGTATACTTTAAGGGCACATGTGCAGAAATTCTTTGAGCTTCCTCCAATGGAATTCTCACCACACTAAGATCGCAGATAATGCACAGACACTAATTAATCGAGAGAAGCAATTAGAGTAGGTGCTCGTGTTTCAATTATGATGGCCTCGAATGAATATCCGTTCTGTGCTGTATGATGATGCCACAAAAACGGTGCATACTCAACGAGGATCAACTTTCAACTGAACGTCACTCGAGGCTCGCGCTGCTTTTTACTACATTCCATGTTTTGATAGTTTGGGGATAATTAAGAAGTGCTATATTATAAATAACAACTTATTAAAATGTCGATATTTTTTGTGCTTAGCTCACCTTTGATTTGGCACTCAAAAACCTTGTTATAACGATAATAACAATCCTTAGATTGTTGGAAGACAATCACCTGCAATCTTTCAATGACTGCGAAATCATGAACGTGGTGCTATTACAACAGCTATAGAATGATTTGCTATTGTTCGTATAAATGGTTTATTGCATGTTTTAAGGATAAAGCAGGAACGAATTGATATCAAATTTTATATTTAATGCCAGTCAGTGGCAGTAAGACGACATCTGTCTAAGGCAAATAGGAAATACCGGTATCTTGTTACGAGGCCAAAGATGGCGCTGCATCTATAACAACTAACCGAAAATATTAGATACTGATAAATATTAAATACACAAATATACAGAAATGACGAGGCAAATATTTGTGGTTTACGTTTATAGATAAAAATATGTTGTTTGTTGAACTTTATCAAATGGATCTGCATTGTGCTGCCCCCATACGTATTTTCTACGGAGCCTTCTATTTATTCACATTGCGATGCTCGTATTTCATACAACAACAAATTAGTAGCAAAACGAGTCGATAGAAGATTCCATTGCAAAAACAACTGGTCACCTGAGATATCTTTACAACTGGATGCAACTGATACAACAATAATTCTATAAACAATTGTATGCACGGCAATTAAAAAGAATCTTTGAGCTCACCAGCTAACACTAGCAAATATTTTGATTCCTTGTGTAATCAATTTTTGCAATTTAATAGCTATTTTTCTGTTAAATAATTTTGATATATTTGTAACAACTTATTTTCCAACAGATGTCAGTGCATTGTAGTGCTTTGAAAGTATTGATCGCTTAGCAATATTCTAAAGTGGGGACGCGAGTGCGCAGAAGTCGTCGCCATTTCGGCCCCCCGGAGCTGAATACAACTGAGCACCTATTGCACCGTGGAATTTTCACGTCCGGCTATGTGTGAGCTGGTGGATGGTGAGATCGGTTTGCTTGCTAGCGCTTGTGGACGCGGATACCTCGCTTGGCGCGCTGGAATACACCTAACTGTTCAGCCGAACATTGCCCAACGTGCTTACTCGGAATAAGAAATCGACAAACGCTCTATGGCTGCGTTGGCGCTCACGCACGCAATACGCATATGGAAAACGCGCGTTTTGCATTTGCGTTACGAAACTCGTTTGCGAATAGAGTGTGCATTCGTCAATTGTTTCTCTAAAATCTTGGGGCAAGCTCTGCGATGATTCTACGGCCGGCAGCCGCTGGACTTTCATGCGCATTTCCAGCCGTCCGGAATGAAATGCGTGAAATTTTCCGCTCTGGTCCACTTAATGGCGGCCGCTTTATTCAGTTTATGCCTGGGGCACCAGTTGCTGGCAAACGCCAATGGTTGGTTGGTTGGTCTGCAATACGATGCGCTGCAATTCAGTTAGGGATGCTGGATTGACGTTCGGGTGCAGGTCTAGACCTGAAGGGTTTGCAGCAACAACCGACGCTTGAGAAGAGACTTAAGGATGGTGCGGGCCTTCCCAGCGACTGGTAGTAGACTGCGTTTGGGGATTTGCGATGGGCACATGCAGTGGCGGCGGCGGCAGCTAAGGTCGTCAAGGGAGTTTCATAAACAAGAACACAACGAGGAAAGCGGCCGGCAGCGGCGCACAACAAAATTCGTGTCAATCGCGCGCATACATGACGAACGAAAATAAAAAATAACACGCACACACGAGTAACAAAAGCCGAGTAAAAATTGTTCGACTTATGTTTGCCGGTCGGGTAGTACACGCGGCGCGCATTATGTTGGTCGCTGTCCCCCGGCCCCGCTACGGTCGCTGGCGCACAGCCGCCCCCCTCCAACGTGTGCACGAAACCGTTCGCAGCGCGTTCGCGGTAACGGACGTGCCGGTCGGTCGGCTTCTTCTAGCGCGCGGCGCGCATATTCAGTCCCGAGGACGCGTCGATCGCTCGCCAGCTCCGTCGCCGTCGCGCTCAGCGTAGTCAACGCATACGGCCGATAGGCGGAGCCGCAACGTATTCGGTATAGTCGAGCAAGTCAGTGTGTGTAGTGTGGAGCGAAAATAACGAAGTGAAATGCGCTCGCAGCGAGTACGACAGTGTTTGGTGTGCGTCGACGAAATTTATTAAATTCACGCAATACAACGCATCGCCGATCGGCGACCCACAATACGCGGAAGTGTTTGGCTCGTGATCGATGCGCGATTTTCGTTGGCCAAGCAGTGAAAACACGACGCATTGATTGCTACGCGAAGTGCGCGAAGTTTGCAGCAGGCGTGTGAATTTGCCTTAAATCCAGTGTCGCACTCGGCCAGCCCGCTTGGATGCAGGGGAACGTGCGCGGCCTGGGCCCGACTCATGTGTGCTGTATGAAATCTCCCATCGGAGGTGTGTGTGCGGCTGCTGAAATTGTGCACCTTCGAGCGACACGCATCCGAGGAATACGCGTTCGCGCCGGGCCTCGCTCGTCTCGTTGGCAGCGGCAGCGCGGTTCCGAGAGGCGATTGCCAATGTGCGCCGCGAGTGTCGTGGGGTGCGCGCCGATCCATTGAGATAGTGTCCGGTGCATGCGATCCGGTTCCGCGTGCGTCCGCCGCCTCCGCCGCTTTCCGCGCTTGCAGCGAAGACGGCGCCCGCTTCCGCGGCACGGTCGTGCGGGCCGAATTGATGCGCATCAATTCGCGCGGCTGTGCGAAGAGCGGCACCGTGGGCAGCGCGACACCATGAAGTTGAAGCGGCTGTGTGATTAGTGTTTGTCGTGTCTCTGGGAAAAAACAAAATATATCAAATGAGGTGTCAAGGGCACAATGGTCAGAGAGACTAGGCACCTTTGGGTCGGAAACTTACCCGATAATATTCGAGAGGATCGCATACGTGAACATTTCAAACGGTAAGTACACCAACATGTGCGGTTGCAACTGGCGCGTATCTGTTTTGCTAATTGCCTGAATTACCCTCCACACCACGCCTAATCCTACGATCAGCCGAAAACATCGCGGCATCATCCATCTCGAGTCTGCATTGTATCATCGCTTCCCAGTCGCGTCGATGCGCTCCGCACAGTGCGAGACCTGTGCCCGTTCATTCTTCAAACCAGCAACCCAAAGATCGTTTCCTTGGCGGGCTGTCTCGTACATTGGGATGTATCGGCGCTTGGAAACTTGGGTCCTACTCTACGTTAAAACACGCTCCACGCTGGTATGCCGATGTTTTCAGGTCGGCGTGTACACCCGCGCTCGTAAACGTATATTACGTCCATATAGCCATACGTACAATGCACAAGCTGTACGACGCTCCACGCCAAACATCGTTCCTACAATTTACAATTGTACCAGCCGAGAGAGCTGAGGTTGCGAGGTGCTGTTAGTTCTCTTACATCGCTCCCAGAATGCACTCCGCACCGAGTTGATCACTATTGCAATTGCAATTCTCCTTCAGCTTGTCAGCATATCCCACTGCAGTGTGCAGTGTCCTCCCTGCGCATCCAACGCACAACACTGTTTTCGGCTGTCATTACGCGCGCTTAATGGAATGGAAGGTGCACGTCTATTCCTACACGGCTAAGTATAACGTGGACGTTTATAAAAAGCATCATATGCCTGCGCCGTGTACTGCAAGTACGTACGCGCGCAACTTGGCTGCCAGTTGAGTTCGCTTCGCCCGTTTTGTGGTACGAAGCGTTATGTTTGCAGGTCGAGTAGTAGATGCTCTCAGGCTTACGCCGCAGCCATGCGCTGCGTCCGTCACAACGCTGAAGTCGTCGAGTGCGTTCCTGTTTCATTGCTCTGCTTGCTTGGCTCCAGCGCATCTTACAAACTTGCGGCTTTTCTTCGCCCAGACTTTGGTCTGCGGTACATTCTACAAGTAATTTTCTCAGATCGGAGGAACCATCCGGTTTTCTTGACTTACAACTCATTTTACTAGGCAATTACTCCGTGTTTTCCGTGGAGCAAACACACTCGCCACGCTGCGTTCGCTTGCATTTGCAGAGGGACGTACGGGGGACAGGGGTCGCTTTACCCTCGTTTTATAATTCATGCAGCGACGTCAGTGCCCCATTCTTACACGTCGCGTAAACAGGCCCTTTAAGTACTCGCAGATGCATGCAAGGCAATTCGGAACCGTTTACTACTGCACCTAAAGCCCAGCCTTGCATGGCTAGCTTCATGGGTGCATACCCCATGACCTGTGATCCGTGCGCGAACGTGGAAACGTCGATTCGAAGGGGTGCACTTAGGGTGTCCCTTGTGCGCTGCACCCAACTCCTCTCTTTCTTTTTTTTTGAACTGCTTTAATGTAGCCCTTATTGTGGTAATTTTCACCGTCCTAACTTGTGTTGTATACGTTGATATAGGCCCGTCGAAATTACCGACAAAAAGATGCGCCCTGGGCGAGGACCTACCCAAAATTATTACATAATATACCAGGCAGGGTATCTGATGCCCCTCTAAATGCTTGGGATCTTTAAGATCGAAACACTGTTTAGTTTGGTGGGTAATGTTTAGCTTTCAAGCTAAAAAATATGCAAAATATTGCTGCAGTTCTTCAAACAGTTACATAATTTAAGGAGTGGATTTATTGTCTGCACTTCCAAGTCACACTCATTTGGAGGTGGTACAGAAGTGGACGTGAATCAGTGACCAGCTTGTAGCCTCTGATAATTCATATTTGGATGCAGTGCTGTCATGTAAACTGCAATGATATATACGGCAGGTATGCGTTTCTCCTGGAAAATTCCCATCAAATAACTGACATGTTTGTAGTGACCACTTGCTCATATCGCGTTGTTTATTTAATGCACATACTTAACATATCATCGACGATGAGCCATTGTTTAAATTATCGCCTTATTTATCGTAATTTGTTTATAACGTTGTCTATTCGCATTCCCTATCTGAACTCCTTGTTTATATCCAACCATTATGTGATGAGCGATCGAGTCAAGTTGCAGATTATGCACCGCCTCACTGGAGGTTTTGTTGATGCAAACGGCAAATATACGTCTGGTTATGCACGAGTTTGCTTATGCAGTCGGCATTTAGGCAGCTATCGCATATTTCGCGACGTCGCCTGACTGCATCAATGTCTTAGCACAAGGTGTAGTGTTCTAAAGTTTATTTTAGCAATATTATATTCGGTCGTCTGGCAGACGAGTGATGGCTGCTACTGCACATGCTGGCAAATGTATGGCGAGCACAAAGGATTGATTGATTGTCTATTAGGACGATAACACGCGGTGGTTGGTGGACGCGGGCATACGTGGCAGGTTTCTTAAAGAGTGCGCATTGACCGTCACGACAGTTCCTGTCCGGGTCACTTCGGGAGGGGTTTTGAGCTCTAACTAATTGCATGCCGAGTCAATTTGCTTAATTGTCATGGTTTTATCAATTCGCATCGCTGTTAATGCATGTGCAGACTTTGGGTTATGCGTGCGACTCTACGATTTCGTTAGATTTCATTGCATATTTGTTGCTGGAGTTGACTGTCACTAATCTAACGATCATGAGATTCCACAAAGAAAAGCGAAGACGTCGAGCCATCGACGACCGACCCCAGGTTTCGAAAGTTGGCGAACTTAGCATCAAAACCATCTTTATTCAAGATACGCCAACAAAGGTGCAGTAAACCGAAAGTGATGATTTTATGTTTAGTGCATAAGTGGATAAATATGTTTGATTGTTGATACTTGAATGTTCCATCATGGAACGGATGCATTCCAAGAGTGCAATCGTGTATCAAACAATTGTCCATAGTTCTGAAAACACGAGTGCGAATACCAGATGACTAAACTAGAAGTGTCGGGACATGAATCACGAAGATCCACCATGCTGCCTCGTCCTCGCCCCAGCCGCTCGTTTACATAATAAATAGATGATTAAATTTTCATCCTGCGCTGCCAGTGTTTGCTTCGCAGGTGTATTGCACATTTATTAATTACCGACGTTATACGAGTTGTTGTTTGCGCGATGCGTGCGAGAGTCCGGAGTTGGTTATCTAAATGAATTGTAATTGCTGCGCGGCGATTATTTAGATTATTATACTTGTTACCGCAATCATCGTTATTGTTGTCGCGTCCTCGCGGATACACTGATTGGTCTTATTATTATTATTTTGATTGTTCGCGTTATTACCGCAATTCGGTATTCTCGTTTGCATCGGCGGCGGCAGCGGCGTCGTTGTCCCGGACCAGTACAGCGCACGTCGTTAGTATTCCACGATGGAAATTGCTGTAATTTTGTTTCCGTGTTGCACCGTGCTGTTTCAGTTTCGATTTCTACGTTGATGAAGTAAATGCATTTTATTTGTGCGCAGGATGAAGGCGTATTGATTTGGATTTGTCTGTACCAAGATGGAATTAAGCCCACCGTCTCCCAACGTAGAACTTTGAACCAGCACAAAATCATATTGCAATCGTACGTGCGCCAGGCAAAGCGCTAATCCAATAAATATTGTTAACGTGGTCGTATGTCATATGACATAGGTACATCCACCACCACGTCTCACTCCGTCCACCCAAGCAGTACAAACTTGGAATTACTATGCAAATAGATATTACCGCTCAACTAGGACTAAATTTAAGTGAATTATATATTTAAATGAGTTTAGCCCGAGCAGCACGACGTAGTACATGACGAACAGTCCGAGACTCGTCGCGTTTCGAAATTACAATTACTCCACAGCAGTTCCATCTGATCTGCAGGGATGTGAGCTCTTTAAGTCTACCCGTGCGCTCACCTGGATGTTTGTCGAAGGTAGAAATTAATCCAGCTTTCCCTTCGCGGCCACCAAAGTGTTTTATAAATGCTAGAATGCGGCAGTTGCAACTTTTTGACGCGCATGCAGTGCCAGTGGCGGCAGATGCTTTATTGGAGCCCCTCGAGCAGATGTTTCTCCACAATATATTTTCACCGGTCTGCGCGGTTCGGCGCGTGCCCCTTGAAAATATCTATATTACACCCGGGTGTCCTTGGTGTTGTAATTACCAATCAATTCACATTAAAAGTACATAATATCTGTGCTGGACTTTCTACGCCTTTGACCGGTTAATGCATCGCAGTAATGGCGCAATATTTTGAATGTCATGCAGTGGTCAATTTTTCGCGATTGCGCGGATTTCGTCCTTTTGGTACTGTCTGAATTCATGACTTGGGTCAGGACCAAATGATATTCCAACAATGCGTTTGTGTTTGAAAGGCTTTGTATACATTTCATGTAGCCTATGAATAAACACTATAAATTTGCAAGTCCAGATGGAGTGTAGAGGGTGCACCTGTAGCCATTTCAGATGGATTTGCTTGCTTCACTTCGTGCACGCGTTGCATATGCTATTCAAACAAACATTCGTAAATGCGCGCAGTTTGGAATACAATCGCGTCTCTATGTGCGACCATGAAGCGTTACTTGAATTTCCTGGATTGCCGACGACGCGTATGAATTGCCATGCATTTTTTTTTTGCTTCTCTCCATCGATCGATGCAGCCGGCACAATTACCAGGAATGGGTTATTTCAAGCCGTGCGACTCGCGCCACGCGGAGCGAAAATTGCGCGCACAATAAAATTGACTGCGAGCATCTCGTGCACTTACGACGCTTTTGTTTCGATTGCCATGGCGGCGGCGAATGCCGTTACATTAGCGTCCGTAATCGCACGATTCGCAATTTCGCCCATGGACGGCGCGCGCGCGCGACGCTAACGTATTCGCTGGCATCTAATGGCGCTATTAACGTCCGCGGCGTTTTCCAGCCTCTGGGGCACGCCGATCCGGATGACACTTCGCATATCGAGCGCCTGAAGAACAATGCGCGCGGTGCAGCGGCGATAAGCATGTAAACGCCGGGCCGCGTTCCCGTTTTCGCGCAGCGCGGAAAAAAGCACACGCCGCGTAGAGTCTTTTTTCCTTCGCTCGAAATTCAACCGCGCGAAAACGGTTCCATTCTTCTGCCGGCTTCGTGCGGATTTCTTTGTTTCACGCGCTGCGCCTGCGAGGCGTTTGGGAGTGCGACTTTTAAATAGAAATAGTTATTGCGTTGCATTGTAAAAGTGCGCCGCGCCGGTGAAGTATGTGTGTGTGGATTGAAACCGCGGGTGCTTGCATGCCACCGCTGGATTATGTAGTAATCGCAACCAACACGCACCACAACATGCGCGCACTCGAAGGATTGTGGCATATAGTCCATTCACCTCTTATAACACACATCATAACATCATGTATGTGCATTCGTTTCGTTTGTTGCAATCATTTTGATTCTTCTGATGGTTGGTTTATAATTGAATTTGAACGTAAATATTACTAGCAAATTGTTGGCAAAAGACATGCAGCTGCTGAAGTTGGTCGCAGGATAAAGTAGGCATTAAACCACCCTCTACATCCATCCCTTGAAAGCTTCATGCATGGTATTTCAGTTGCAATATTTTGTCGAATCTGTGTCGTCTTCTTTTTGGGTTACACGAACGATCATGTTATACGATCAAATCAAGTGTTTTGGGGTACCTTCTCCAATATCTCATATAGACCAACTGTAATTCCATCCGTGGTTTGGTAAATCAACTTGAATTTCATCGGAAAAAAAGTAACCGAATTATGAAAACATGGGGGTTTATTTTGAAATAAATGTTTGTTTACTGAATGTTTCTTTTGTCTTTTGTTTCTAGCTGTTATTCAGGTATTTAGATTTATATGCCTTGGGCATGACTTGAAACAGATGTGTCTTCAATATTACAAATGTGAAATAAATAAAGTAAAGTTTGTAAGTTATAGTGTCTTGTCTCCTTGCCAATTTCAGCTATCATTGTGTACAAGGAAGATTGTAGGTTCGCCCAGTACGTTTTTAGTACGATGCGTTTCAGTGCCTGTAAGTACGTAAACAAATTTACGCTCCTCGCCACCGTTTCAGCCCCTACTGACAGCAGAATTGTACTTCCATTAAAGGCTTGTTTTAATTTCACTTTGTCCGTTATTTTATTTATTTATGTTTTTTATATAAACTATTTACACATTCATATTTCCGGCCTAAAAATCCGATTTTTATTCCTTCCTTTTTATATTCATAATCCATGGAACCAACGAGCAATAAAACTACTAAAGTCAACTTTTTATTATGTATTAAATAGATCACTTCTCCATGTGTGTATTTAGCACTCTGAAAGTATCTCCATCCGCTTGTTATTCCCGCCGTTGCAAACATTTTTTTTTATCCCGACGCGCAAAATTTCCTTATCGCGCGCTACCTTTGTTTTGAGCAGCCTTATTAAAAACACGACGAGATAGGGCTACTTGAATACCCCGGCACTGGTCGCGATGTTGTGGATTCAATAACAAGCGCTGGATGGTCTGCTCTACCTCTCCGCGTCTTTGATTATCCAGTTATTCTCATTTAGCTACAAAGCTAGATCTTGAATCATGAAAGGTTGTCTTTGATGTGTGGCGAGTCAAACCGCATGTCTGCTCCGGTAGGGACGACACCGGCTATCTGGTGGAACCAGTTTCTTTTCTATTCGGTTTTTTCTTCCCATTTTTTGCTGGTGCTCGCTTAATTTTTTTGTGCGACGTTTCTGTTTTTAATATCGCTTCAAGAGCTTCCTTCCATTGCAAGGAGCTGGATTTCAAGCGTTTACTGCACTGTCTTCGTTGTTGGGTGGCTTAATCAGAACACAAATGGATCTATTTATTGCTAGTTGCTAACTGACATGGAGTTGCGGAAGTTGGTAACATGCTTCAACGTAGGGGCATGCAACTTTTGCAATGGAAATTGCCATTGCTTTCAACAACTCAAGCGCTATTTCTGCCTCATTCTAGCAGCACGTTTCAAGTGCTGGTGTCGCTCTGAAAATTATTAAATTGGAGATGCTCGCGAAGCCGCAACTGTTCGGAATAAGAGAACACAACGAATTGAAAATGATTGTAATCATTACGTGAGGTAAATAAAGCATTTCCATGCGAGCCCTGCGTCGCCAGCTGTCGTTCTTCCCCGAGTCGTACTAATTAAAAAACTGATTTTAATATGAAATTCTACGATTGTGTTACTCTACATACAACCGAGCGTGGGTTTCTCTGTCGAATCAATTTACTACAGAAGTGATTAATTTTTTTCTCACTGCGTCCTTTGAGAATGTTACCTAATTTCGAGTCAGAAGCTCTTTCAAACTTCGTATTATCAATTTGTGGGGGTGAATCGAACAATGCGCACTAATTAGAAGGTTTTATATCATTCGTATTGTATAGGTCTGCATAAGTTCATTAGTTGGCTTTCATGTTTCATGATGGACGCTTGTTAAACCTCTCTTGCGCTCGAAAAATAATAAATTGTCTCAATGAGGAACAAATTAGATGTGGACTCAATTTGCTTTTGTAAGAGTCATTTAACGATCTGACATTTTTAAGTCTACAAATATAGTGAACAACTATTAGGCAATTTTATGAATGCCAGGAGCGAGGTGGGAAATGTAGCAATACGATTATTACTATTGTGTATTATACCTACTCACTTCGATAATTCTATACATTCCATAGAAATTTAAGTAGCATCAACACGACAAAGGGGAACTTGAAAGCTACTCGACGCCATATCCTGCGCCGCTGGAAATTTCATCAGCGCGTCAAGGATCTAACGTTTTCTAAGATAACATACTTTTTATAAGGTGCTCATCATCACGCTTTACTGTATTTCATTAGTTGATTTACTTGTGCGCGCTGGAATCAGTTTAGTTTTTCAAATCAATAACATACTTACTTGCGCAGCGCAATCAGTAAACAACCGTGTATATCTAATCGATTTTACTTTCGCTGCTGGCTTTGATGGAAATCGCTTCGGAAGTCGTCAGCGTGCGCTGCGAATCTCCGGTAAATTCGGCCGATAAGTGCAGAGCATTAATTGCTATCGATATCTTTTTTGCTTACGGTTTGCGGTGGATTTTCATTCCGATACGGGCACGCGTGGTGAGCGGAACGAATTTCTTATTACGCCCAGGAATGCCAGTCGATGCAGGTTGATGCACGAAACTTATTACCTGCGATTCGTCGCAAATCAATGGAAAACAAAATCGTCGCCGTGAAAAAAAGAGGAAATAACTGGCTGTACCTGCGGTTCTGAGCGGAATCGAATCATTTTGCAATTATGCTAGTTTTTAGCCCTGCTTCTGTTACCATTCAATCGACGCGTTGTTCGGGGTAATATGTTATGCTGCGCGTATTTTGGGGGATGAAATCACCGGCGCGAGAAGGACACAGTGCAGCATTGAATATTAGGAAGCATTGGCATGCGTGTGCGAATTATCGGCCCGAATGCGATAATGATGCGTTACACTCTCGCGATAAGGCAAGAACACGCAATCACTTCTAGCGTGCGCCACGTTAACCAAATTTTATTCGCAGCCGACTTACTTACGATATGTGATGGCTGGACTCCTCGTGCATGGTACAGAAATGACTTTTTCCAGCGGAGACGCTCTGAAACAATCGAATCTACTATATGCGACGATATGAAACCACGTTACACACTTACAACGAACGCGCTTAATAATACTGGTCTGGTAGACCTTGAATCTATAATTAAACAAATTCAGTTTTTACCTTACGCATTTATTTACGCACAATGCAAACATAATATAAGTAAGGCACCTGGCGTACCAGCGGCCTAAAATTCCATTGTCGCTGAAATTGCGCGTACTGTGGAGGAGGTACGGCTTGTCGTCCTGTGGATACCCGAATGTAACAGGTCTTGCGTGTGCTACCAGAGAAAAGGACACAATTCGCATGCCTTGGTGATTTACACGCATTTGTGCCACAAAGCGAAATATCGGTGTTTAGTCTAACATAATGACGGAGGTGTTCAAAACGCGCACTTAACTGCATAAGTGGTTTCCAAACAGAAAAGAGTAAGTAGTTAACATGAAAACGAAATTAGTGTCCGGTTATTTACAGTGTGAACGTGTCGAAAAAATGGTGTGGCAGTCTGGAGCCCTTGATTTTTTACGACAAGCGTCTGGCTCATTTACTGACGAACCCCAACATTGACAATTTTAACATGCCACTTTGGATGGACTGGATGCTGATTCAAGTTTCTCTGTTGTATTTGAGTACCCATGACTTGTGTCCATATTTGAACTTCTGTGTGTAAAGTATATTTTTGGCTTCCCATGAAAGCAGGAAAAATATGGTGGCCACCATATTTTTGCCCATGCTTTATGGTGCTGTAATATGGTGCGATGATTTCACGATGTGTACCTTTTTTAATCACAAATGTACCTTATGCAAAAATATTAATTCTCACGACAAATGTCGATTAAGATTGCATGTTTTTAATTTATCGCATTACTGCGTTATCGCTACTCCTATGTCAACATGATAAGATTTCTTGTGGAAATTAATTGAACTCCGCCACTGATTCAATGAAATTTAGGATTCGTTATGTTGGCGTGTCGAACCTAATACATAAAGAATGAGCATTCTGATTTCATTTCGAAACGACGCTTTAATCACCGTTGCATTGTTTACTCTTCGATTTTACCGTGTTGTTATGAGTCAGTCAAAAAGTGTCCAATGAATGTGATTGACATCAGACTAGGTTAGGATGCATCGACCGCAGTAATTACTAATGTATTTGCATTTGCTTCCGTGTTGTCATTGTGCTTTAAACACATTTTTTTGTACATTTCGAGTAATCTCACATTCTCCTAGTTTAATAAAACATCCATTACCGGCTTTCCAGTCGCATACGAAACCAAATGCTGCCGCTTTGTCTATTACAGCGGACTTTCCAGAATCAATGATATAGTCGTCCTCTTTTGCACTTGTCGCGAATGCAATCCTGATGCGACGTGGAAACAACACAATGCATCCACTTTTATTTCGTGGCCTGCGCACAATAATAAAACCGCATCGGAAACAATAGCCATAATTAAAGATAAGAAGAAAATTAAAGCTCTCTTCCTGTGTTTTTAATGCGACTCCTACATATTATGGTGTAGGCACGGAAACCAAATTTCGCTACGAATAAGCCAGGCACCTTTTTGTGCCTGCTACATTTGTGCGTGAAATGATAAATGGCACGTTCTTCGCATGTGCACGATGAGAAGCCGCTCCTGAAAAGGGAATTAATTAAAATTCCATTGAGCCTTGTTTAAGATGGCTAGTGAGATGCTAACGCTTGGTGTATAGGAATTTTTGAGTTTCCAGTGCATTACAGTTTAAATGAATATAACGAGAGTAGGAAACAGGATTGCGAGCACAAAAGGACAAATAGACAACAAAAACATTTGCCTAGTTATCATACATGTGCTGATCCGCGGTCGTCCATATCTTCTTTGTCTTTTATCCACTTGTGCATCATTTCGGTGCAGAATTACACGGTTTCATGTGGATTTGTAGTTGAAGAGGAATTCATATTTGCCTTTGTTTGCAACTCGCCGCGCATTGCAATGCATTTAATTCCCATTCACTGCATTTTGCATTCAAATCCACTTTTTATGCGTGCTCATCATCTGGACAGGAAAAAAGCGGAGCAATTCAATAGTTTGTTTTCGTTGTGTTCGAAAAATTTATAGCGTACTCTTTTCCTAGCGTAATTGCTCGCTCGTTTAAATAATTTTGCCAGCAGGGCCGTTGTTTTCTGGAAGAAAAAAGTGCCTTCATTTATATATTCACTGTTTTTCGCAAAAAGAAAGAAAAAAAGAATATATCAATTATGAAAAAGAAGATTGGATGTTCAATTAAAAGTCATTTAAGGGGATCTCCAATTGTATTACCTTGTTTCTGGTTTATTTGCTGCCTCGACACCTCGAAGGAGAATAACAATTTTTTCCTGTTGGTTGTTTGGTGTGTGCAGCGCGTTTGAAGAAAGACCTTGATACGATTTACTCCTGCAAAGTCTTGTGTATTGTATGAATTATTGAAGGCAAATGACGCGCGCGGTGTTTTATTTGTTGCCGTTGGCTGGAGTTAGTTATTGGAGGTTTTATCACGTGTTGTGAAGTCCACATTCAAGTTTCATGAGCGCACCAAATCGCAGCTGTGATTTTGTAGAGGCAGTAAGTAGTGGTTACGTCGAAAACGATGAAAAAGCAACAACGCCACAACCAGTAATTGTTTGTAATGCGGCGGAAGAACTAATCTTACGGCGGCGGTGCACTTCAGTGCACCTGAGCATCAGCACATTTTTTCGTTGCCTGTAAATTGTCCTTTTGCAGATGTTTAATGCGGCTTGGCACAACACTTTTTCTTAATATCTTCATTGTTTGATGTTTACGTGGAAAAGGCCGTCGACCAACGTGATAGAGCAAATGCGTTAAAAAGCAAAGTTTCCACTCGTCTGTTCTTTCGATGCGGTGAAGTCGTCCGATTAAAAATTCAACGTTTGGCGGTGTGTTTCGTACTATGTATGGCGTTATTAGTTTCGTCCACATCTTTGCGCCTCCAATATCGTTCATTTTTATCGATTCTGGAAAAAGAGGTAGCTCGCTGGACGGACAACAGCAGAAACGGTTTCCGATTCGACAAACTAGGCTAACAACGTTGCAATTGCATTCGTCGAAGCCTAGCTTCGTTAGGGCACGTATCCGCTCGCAAATCTCACGAATACACAGTCCAGTCGTATTTCTGCCTTCGTTCTCTTTCCCATGGTCGTCAATTGATTTTCAGGTTGATTCTGGCTCAGTTCCTCAATGTGCTCTGGGCCTGGCCACCGCTGGAAGATTCGTTTGTTTCATCATTTTGTTGAGACTAGACTTCCATGGCATGCCATAAATGCGGATTTCGGGAACAGGACGCGCGTACAACAAGCAGCGGGGCTCCGGGCATTCATCTCGCTTCCTCCCGGAATGGCAGCGTGAAGGAGCGGGAGGCGGACACGCGGCTGCTGGTTGGTGGTGGGAGGGGGGGGGGGGGAGTCTGCAAGGGCGAAGGCGGATGGTGAGACTGGGAAAACTACGTTCGGTCCACGAGTTTCCAGACTTCCGTGCGACGCAAGCGACGTTGCCAACTATTTTATGTATGCGAGACGCGTCCACGGTCCAGAATCGTGCATGCAAGAACGTCAGTGTTGTACATTTTGCCTTCCGCACAAGATACTCCACAGCAATGCTGTTCGGCCAGATAATGCGTGCGAGCCCAATAAAAATTGAATTAGCTATTCGTTCACTCAGTTGTCGATTGTATGCCTAATTGGGATTATCTCCGCTGATATCGGCGAAAAATGAACCGCGCCTTCTCGCCCAGCAGTATATCTATAGTTACGACCATGGTCCAAGCAACGATAACAACACACGCCGATTGCGAAGAAATCAGTGGGCGTGTTCGGCGATTCGATTTTAATTCACAGTCATGGCAGATTCGCCATCGCCAACGCTGCATTCATTTTTATTCGCCAGAATGGCCCTAATAAAACAATTTGATTTGTGCCCCAGCCTCGCGGTGCGCTTCTGTCGTCCCTTGCATGCAATCGCTGCTTGCAGTTGATATACGGTCGTAACGCAAGCGAGCTTGCAGCGAACGAAAACGGCAACGTTGGACTTATCGATCACCCACCCGCATGAACCTAAATCTATGGGTTTTTGCCGACGTTGGCTCCGGTGCTCGCCGGCCCCGCAGAGCCACCACGTTTTCGTCTCATGCACGGCTGTTGTTGCTGGTCTCGTCGCATGCAGATCCGCACCGCTGAATCGAGCCTCCTCCAGCAGATCAGCCGCGACCGGTTCATGCCTCGCTCACCTCGTCTTCGTGTTTACCCGAAATATACGTTTTGGGGGTAGAGGGGAGCATCCTTTCGCCATTCTACGACGTCGACCGACTCTGTGCGGTTCATCACGAATCCTGGCATTCATCAGCCAGCGTCCTTCCAGGGCAGAGCTTGAAGCGCTTCTTTGGACTTTTAGGGATGGACCACCTCTCACAGTAGGGACCAATTTATCAACACACTGGTTTCTGGATGAAAACCACATTCACTAAAATATCCATGTGTTATCTCGTTCGCTTCAGAACTCTGATCTCTTCTAAATGGTGCAGAAAATGCTATGGTGTAATAGGTTTTTGATTTCTGCAATTGTCTTGTACGTGGAATATTGTTTTTCGCAGTCTAGCGTGCGCACTGTTGCATAACGACACGAATGCCAGTCTATAGAATAATACGTACACGGAAAATAGACTCATCGTTATTATGCGAGAAAAAGCACGAAACGTAATTAAACTATAATGACTATACATTTGCGGCTTGGTCAGTAAAAATAATATGGCGCTAAAACCAAAGGCAACGTGCTGATGATGCTAGGTTAAGACAAGTTGAAGAAAAGCGAAATATTCGCCAGTCATGGAATAAAACAGTACATAGAAACATCTAAAACAACTTCGTCACTATAGGTCTAGGTATCGCTAGAATTCACTAAGTGTACGAAATTTAAGAATTGCGCAGGAGATTCTAAAAATATCCCTTCATTTGTAACCCCCGCTCCACTTCTTTGTTTGTTGGTTAGTACCAACCTCTGTATCGCCAGTTTTTGCCGTTCCATTTTCGCTTCAATCGTTTTTTGCTGTTTTCATTATGAATTATTCTTGCGCTTGGGAGTCTTCTTTGTGGTGAGCAAACCACACCACCAGTGCTCGATACGACGCTTGTACCGCGTGCAGGTTTTTTTTCTGTGGCAATGCCGTTCGCGTTATACAATAAGGAAGTAAACTGGACAACGTGCAGAGGCGAGTTGGCGGGATGACGTCACAATCGCTCTTCTTGATTTAGGGCTAATGATCGATGGAGGATGCAGAAACCAAACCCACTAGGCGGCGCACAGGGACAGAAGAACCTGCACTCGAAATTCCGGTGGTTTCGAGGTGAAACCTTCGCAGAACTTCCCGCTCAGCGGCAGCTAGCTTCATCGGGAGTCTGCCGAGTTGAAGTCGACACAATCGATGGCATTCCATGCACGCGTCGCGCCGTGAGCATGCATGACAAGACGTAAATAAACACGGTGAATACGCCAAACCGACGTAATGGCCCGCAGTGCCGGGATTGACGGCCGATGCATTTCGTCTCATTTATTAGCGGTCAGCGCGAACGCGCCTAGGACTACGCGCCTCGCCTGCAACGCAGATGCACGCCGGACGAAGCCAACAAAATGGCCGGCCTCGACTTTGGTTGCAATTGTTCCGACGTTATCATGGCAACCGGTTGCCGTCCGAGATCGACCACCCGTCCGCAAACACGATTTATGCGCGCTGGAGTTGATTTTTGCCTTCGATCGGGTGGCGCTTTTTTTCCCAACAGCAGGAATGGCGAAATTGGGTAGTCCCAGCCAGCCGAGTTACATCGTTACGCGAATGCTGAGCACACCAGCTCCCGTTCCCCGTAACTACCTACCAGCTACTAGCAAAAATCCTCTTACTGGAAGCCCTCGCTGCACTCCGGCGTGTTGCTTTTTTTTTTTCGAGTCCACCCGTACTACGTCGTGTCAGAGGCTTGTTTCAAGAGCGCGAGTCCGCCTTGGGGGTTTTCTGTATGAACCGTCGGCTGCCGACGTTGTATCGTCGCTCTGGCCGCTTGTTTTTGTATGCGTCGAGTATAGGCTGCTGACTCATCGCTACTATCCGGCCAGCGAATGTCGACTCTCCATAACCACCAGCGCATTCATACACCGACTGTGGGCCGCGTACGTGACTTCCATTTATAAACATATTATGCCACGATAACGAATTTTTTTCGTGCGAATTTTGCATTTATTTATATATATATATATATGTTTGCTATACTGCAGTTCTGAATGTGTTGCGCTGCGGCCGTTATCAGATGTCCAGGGAGGTGACGTGGCCTGCCGCACTTTGGAAAACGTCACCGTGGGACACGGTTTAATTGTGTCCTGCTCACGTTTGCTATTTATAATAGAAAACAACAACAACCAAAGCATCTGAAAACCGACTCCCTCCCATTCTGAAGAAATATCCAATTCGAAACCCGACTGGCTTGGCATGAAACCACATAAATTAGGCAAACAAAAACAAATTACGTCACACGATCTATAATATTATACCTAGAGTTGAGTGTCAACTTCAATATGGTATAGGTGAAACTACTCTAGAGGTGGACGTTCTGGTCGGTAGTATTTCCAGACCGAGAATCCATCGCCAGACATCGTTGATACTCGCAGATTTTTGCGTTCTACTAATATATATTTGGAGATGAGCGTACAGTCATTGAATTGTATACACTACGTATATTTGGCAGTATTTTCTTATCGAAAAGTCTCCATCCGGACGTAGATGCGATGCAAATGCGACCTCAAAGTTCGCCGTTTATTTAAAGCCAGCCATACCATGTTCATCTATCATTTTCATTTAGATTAACTAAAAAAGCACGTTATGTAAACCTTGCTTCGTTTTAGCGCGCCGAGTTAAGTGCCCTGTATATTTTTATCGCACATACTGCTTTATTTACGTCACTAAGGTCATTGGAGGAATAAATATTTGTTCCGACTCGAATACATAAATACACGAAACATGTGGCAGTCATACAGTCACTGCAGATAGCAGTGTGTGCTGTGCAAATGGAATCATTGAGGTAAAATGTAAATCGCCAGGTTTTCTCTAGAAAACCGTGTCTGGCATGATGAGCGTAAGGCAACGCTCCTTTAACTATTTATTTACATGCGCAGTTCATGAGCGTTCTGTCAGTTGACAACTAATGGTGATCATAAAATGGAAATTGAAGAAATGAAGGAACGCAGATGTTGCCGTCGTGCACCTTGTCGCTGATTGCAATCATTATCCCAGGAGGTGTCTGTACGTTGGAAGACGTGGGTGTTTTTATCGTTGCAAACATGCAATTGGATTGCAGGCGCGTTGAAAAACAGTCTGGTACGCGGTGCGCTTTTTTAATCTCGCCGAATGGTCGAGTCGTTTGATCGCCGGGTCTACTGTTTCCAGCGGACCATAACACCGGAGGCATTGTTTTCATCGTTGGTCGTTTGGTCTGCTGCGCCGATGCATACCCAGCGCGGCGTCGGAATAGAAAGCCGGCCCCGCAGTTCGTGCGCACTTTCCGTGCCGTGACTCCTGCGAGCCAGAAGCCCTTCTCCATCTCGGTCTGGCAGCCGGGCTATTACCGTTTTGTGTACGTGTTGTGCACGCGGCCGTGTCTCTGCCAGCCGGCGCGGCACCGGCGGCAACGCTGTACGCTGCCAGAGTTGGCCTGGCTGATTGTGGAGCTTTGGAGAAGACTTTGTGGCCGGATGAACAAAGACGGATTGGTAGGCCGTTTGGTAGGTTGCTATGTTGCACTATCCGAAGTTGTTGCGATTAGCTGGTGGATATCATCACCAGCATTCCGGATCATTTGCCGCCCATCCGTCAGGCGGGGGATGTGTTGTTTTAATGAGTTGTACTCGTATCCGGCTGCATTGCACTTCCTAGGCGTCGCGAAAATGGGGCTCCCACTGGGGTGAGGTAGCATTAGGTCCCACGATACAATTCGACGTGAATTCTTTACATCGCCTGGGACGCAAAAATCCATTCGGGATGAATGCGCTATGCACATACGCGCAGGTCCGTTTCTATTTGCGAGCTATCTTCGGACGTGGGCTAGCGTATCGTGGTGTTGTGTGCATCGCGTTCCTGTTCGATTTCGCGGAGCGGAACGCAACTGACGCCGATGCCGCGGGCAAATCGATAAACTACGCAGTGGCATCGCTCAGTTGGTAACAATAAGCGAACCAACTGCTTGGTTTGATTGCAGTAGTAGAGCAAACATGGTTGTGGGTCGCGACTCTTGGGGTTGTTTATTCGAACATACACTTACTGGATAACCTTGGGTCGTAATCCGTTATAGATAGGCGCGCACGACATCACTGCTGTTACTCCAATGGCGGAAATCAACGAACTGGGCAAAAAATAGCACCACACCCATGGACCAACTGGGATGTGCCACAGTTTCAATAATGCCCAACATCCAAAAATTAAATGATCTAAACACGTACTGATAGAGAAGGAACTTATAACCTCTACCGTGCTTGCCAAGTGTTCAAATCGATTCTAGTTTTTGTTTTATTACTTAGTCCTAGTTACAAGTTATTATACACAACGACAAACGAACACTAACAGTCGAACTACACTGAACCTGCAAAGGAAATGACGTGCCTGCTGCGCTTTTAGAGAGTATTAGAACGTCAGGTGTGCGATTCTGGTTTATTTTGCGTTTTTTACTTGCCGTACAGTGGGATTTTTAAGGAGAATTTACGGAGGTGTACATCGCCGAGTGCGTCCCTTGGAAACAAGCACGAGCCTTGCTCTCGACCAACTTATGTCTTCACCACCCCCACTCGCGTTGCTAGCAGCAGGAAAGGGTCGAGTGGACAGGCTGGTGTTCGTAATACGCGCCTGCTCCTCCACCACCAATTGCGCCGCTCCGGCGACTGACGGGCGCCGCTCCCCGCTCTTCCTCCTAATTCGCCAAGCTGAGAGCTACGTCGCAGCTCCAATCCTTGTTGCGCACCGGCCGCAGCACAACACTGCGGCGCCTGCACCCAAGTCCCACGTCCTCATTGCGACTATCGCTGTTGTCTGCTGAGATTCGGTGCGGCTGCGGCAGAGCACGAGTTCAGCGCAAGCTCCGGAGGAAGATATTAAAGTTTCTTTGATTGCGAAGCACGCACACATGTGCGCGACGTTACTGTTAGCTTAGGCTGTGATAGGTGGGACGATGCTGTTGAACGGGTCGCGTGTGTTTGATCGCAGGTCGTTCGCTGAAGGAGTTGGCGGGAAGGGAAGTGGGATGCGAAATGATGCTCTGGGTAGCACAACCGCTGGATGCGTTTGCACGTGTGGGGTGTGAGTCCTTTATGAATCTGCTGCAGTTGGAAATTGCATTAACACGGAATTAACATCTATTTACTCAACTTTGCCCTGCTCAGTTCCTAAGTTTCTTGCGGTCCCGAATTGGCCAGGGATGGCACTATTTGATTTTGGCCCTGAATTGGATTAATATTTGTTTTCAATTATTTTAGCATGCAATATATCAACGTGCGTTATATGGAGATGACGATGTATTGAGCGCTATTCACAAACACCTACAAATGTTATGACTGCGACTCACAATTCGAAATGGGCGCTCGAGCCGTCTCATAAACATTATTTATACTCTCATTCCGGAATCGTGAAATGCAGTTCCGGATACGCGTGTGTTATTATTCTTCCCCGCACAGCGAGAAGGTCGTTTGCGATGGCGTTGTATTTGCTTCAAGTAGTTCCAAACAGTCTCCAACTTCCCACATGGCTTTTGCGTGCACATCTCCGCTATTGTCTTATTTTTATGCTCGCCCCATATTTCTACCCGCTCTGGGCAGTATTTATTCTCGCTGAGAGCACTCCCCGCCTAGCTCTGATGAGCACTTTATTTATTACTTTGTTTTGCCCAACCCCTGTCCCCGCCCCCCAGCGACGCCTTGGAAAGTAACACATTTTATGGGTCTTCCTATCGCTTCTTACCCTTTGCGCAATTTCAATTGTCCCTGGGCAAATGCCAGTCTTTTTCCGGCACTGTAATATGAGGATTCAACTAATGGGGGGCCTTTTTTTATGGATTTGCAGGTATGGACGCGTACAGAGTGTCAAGCTGTTGCCGCGGAGCGGCGGTAAAGAGGAAACGAGCAAGGTGGCGTGCACGGTGGCGTTCATGGACATTAAGAGCGCATCCAAGGCACATACCGCCGATCACAAGCTGGACGATAGGACTCTGACAACGGAGTACTATGAACCCGCCGCCATTCCGTCCTCGTCGTCGCCGCCGAGTGCGGCAGCTGGATATTCGACGACGTCGCCATCAAATACACGATTTCCAAATGGACATAGGTATGGTATAAGTTGTGAAATAGTCAAGTTGCTTCTACTATCCGTAAACATCCGCGTCACTGAAATATATTTCAATATTAAATTCTTGACTGATATTGTTATTTGACCTGTCTATCATGGCTTTCACTTAATTTTGATGTGTGTGTTTCTCTTATCATTCAAAAACTTGCTTGTAATGGGTAGACGGCGCAAGGAAAAAAGTAGAATGTTATAAGTTAATTGACAAGGGGCGCGCCGTAAGCCTAGGTTTGCATTCAATTGTAAACAACAACATTACCAAAACTTGCCCCAACGCAAAATCGATGAGCGGGCAGAGCGACGCGCGGGCCGGCACCGGTACGTAGAACTTTTGCTAAAGCACACGCCATCCCCACCACTCGCTGCTGCCGCCTCACGATTCCCGTTGTCGCGCGCAACTTGATAATATATATTAAAGCGGATATGCCGTTACTGTTTCAAGCCAAGCAACCAAATTCCACTTTTTGACTGCAATTATATTACTCCTCACCGGTTAAAGCAAAGCCTAAACTAGACAGCAACTAAAAAACAAAAAATAATTTTTAGTTCCTCCGACGAACATGGTAACTTCACGGAGTGTTTCTATGACCGAACGAACAATTCTCGGCAGCAAGGAGGCGATGGTGAATACATCCGACGTCCGCCAAGCTACCACGATAACGGACGCGGAAGAAACCGCGATCGAGGTTTCCGCAATGGCCCGTACAAGATGGATATCATCGACCGCCACCGCCCCGCGAACAACAGCTGGTCGACGTACGAAGGCAACAGATACAATAATCAAGCGAATGATACAGGGTATAGCACGACGCCGACGGATACCAGCAGCAACAACGATCGGCGCTCGGAGCAGAGTACAAAGAAGAAAACCAAGTCCGGCTCGGGCAGTCGGACGCCGTCTCCATCTGGTAGCGCATCTACACGCTCCCCATCGCGATCACGATCACGCTCTTCTAGCAGTACCTCGTCCAGCTCGGTGTCGCGAGGCACCAGCTCAACGGGATCCCCAAAGTCGCGTAGGCTACCGCCTAATGCGCCCAATCAGTCCATCGTCCATTCCGAAGACCGTCGTCCTTTGGCCATTTGTGTGCGCAACCTGCCTTTGCGTTCTTCTGACACCTCGCTGAAGGACGGGCTTTTCCACGAGTATAAGAAGCATGGAAAGGTCACGTGGGTCAAGGTGGTGGGTCAAAACTCTGAAAGACATGCAATCGTCTGCTTTAAAAAGCCGGAGGACGTCGATAAAGCCATCGAAGTCAGCTATGACAAACTCTTCTTTGGACACAAGATTGAGGTTGCACCCTACCAGGGGTACGATGTGGAGGATAACGACCTGCGACCCTATGAGGCTGAAATCGATGAGTATCATCCGAAAGCGACGCGTACCCTCTTCATTGGCAACCTGGAGAAGGACGTAACACCATCCGACCTGCGAAAGCACTTTGATACGTTCGGTGAGATCATTGAAATCGACATCAAGAAACAGGGTTCGGCTAGTTCGTACGCGTTCTGCCAGTACAGTGACATTGTGAGTGTTGTTAAAGCTATAAGGACAATGGACGGCGAACACTTGAACAACAATCGCATCAAGCTCGGTTTCGGTAAGTCCATGCCGACGGCCTGCGTGTGGGTAGATGGTGTTAGTGATAGTGTGAACGACAAGTACCTGAATATGCAATTCGATCCATTCGGCAACGTCGGACCCACCTTCATCGACCGAGAAAAGGGTCAGGCGCTCATCTTTTTCGACCAGGTGATGAATGCGCAGGCTGCCGTCAATAAGACGCGTGGCGTCAGTTTACGTGGCCGGCGCCTTCAGGTCGATTTTGCTAGTCGAGAGTGTCAGGAAGCTTTCTTCGAGCGTCTTGAAAAGCAAGGGCTGGTCTTCGAAAAACCCGTGGATGATCGACGGGATGTTATTCGTGGTTTTGACAACATGGGATCCGGAAGATTTTCCAGGTTTGTTTCTTTATTTTATTATAATGCAAGGAGGACTTATTAATGAGTCTCATTTTAGTAGATATGAGACCCCCACAAGACCAAGAACATCGTCTTACAGCGGGCGATCAGGAGGTCCTGGAGCAGGCGCTTGCCAGGCGGGCGCCGTACCCTCTCCAGGAACACCTGGATCAGCAACGCCTCGTGGCACTGGATCCCGTAATAGGGTCCCCCGCTACGAGTACTATGATCAACAAAATAACAGCGAATACAACGAGCGCCACTTTCGTAATTATGATGAATACAGTCAAGGCAGTGCAGCATCTCATGATGACAACTACGAGCACGAGTACCCGTACCACGAAAGTCCATCTCACGCTGATCCCATCGATGTACGCGTTGTGAGTGATCCGATTACAATTCCACCTTTTGCACAACCTGACATACGAAATCTTCAGAAGGAACGAGTTCATCTCCTGGAGCAACTCGAGGATTGTCACAGTTCCGGCGATGAGGTGATCAGTCCGAAGAAGAGGCTGAAGCTCGACCATCTTGAGGCTTCCAATAGCGATGTAATTATCGAAGCGAATAGAGACCATCGCAAGGTGACTGAAGTTCGACGAACGTCGGATGCAGGTGTAAAACATCTCTCACGGCGTCCTAGCGTGGACAGTGGTAAACATGTGACACACGAGCGGGGAACCTACCTGCCTCACGCTGTTTGCAAACGGCGCAAGACGGCAGGCAGTGATTCCGGACGAGCTCATCATTATGAAAGCTCTGAGAGTGTTGGAGGTTCGCGCCCAGGTACGCCTCTGTGCGACGAACGGCCAGAACACTTTGCGCCAACCGAACCAAGGCGCACGCCACGGGAGCGGGAAGGTCCACTTACTCTGCCACTTCCAAGGTTTGCCTCACAAATGATCGGTCGCGCAAGTGTCTCCGTGGCTGGCATTAAAGGCCAGAAGGAGAACGTTCTGTCCAGTCCACCCGCCGCAGTCACCAGTCCGCGGATTTCTAATCCCAGACCGCCTAGTCCAACGCCTGTACCGCCGCCCGCGTCGCCTCCGCCTCGTCCACCCTCGCTCAGTTCCAACAGCAGCGATAGCGATGGTGCTTCAGCATCACCGTCGCTCGACGAACGGATCAAGTCTTTAGACGAGAAATACGAGAAATGGAGCGGATCCCGTGCTATGAGCACTGCAGGACTGGAAGCACTGGCAAAGATCGACACGACCAGCCAGCGTTTTCGGCTGACACGAAATCTGCTTGATCTGGACCTAAGAGAGGTACAGCCCAGCGAGATTGTCAAATCTGTGATGGCCAAGCGATCCGTTTTCGACGAAGACTCGAAGCGTCTCGAGAACGTGGGGGAGAAGTACGAGCCAAAGGACATTTCGGTGTTGCGTGTAACATCGGTGTCGGTCCAAACTACAGTACCTGCAACTACTATATCTACGCTACCTCTTCTCAAGGTGTGCACTACGCCCGTACCCAAGACCCCCACGACGCTTTCACCTAGATCTTCTGGTAAGCTACATTCATTACTTGCTTGCGCATTTAATTCTAATTGATATTCCTTAGGTGGAGCTGTAACGCCTGCCAAAGGTCTAGGATTGCAGTACCCGTTTCCATCTCACCCGCCAATGCAGCCTTCGCCGTCGTCGTCCACGCCGACGACTTCGCCGGCTGGCCAGCCACCGCCCGCCATCACCACACCGTTGTCTAGGAGCGCCCACGGTGACAATAGACTGAAATCGTGTGCGAACGCTTCTAACGACGGCACGTGGACACCTAGCAAAGTGATTAGAAATGTATTGACTGGTAGTGTGGTGGCTTCTAAATCAAGTGATGTGATGGTGCCGTCACTGTCGGTGGCGGCATCGGTCGTAGTGGGCAACACCGTCGCTTCGGCGCCGACGAACAGTCGAAACATTCCTTTGTGTGCGAGTGCCAATGAGTGCACGACTACCAGCACAACGACGTCGACTAAAACGACAATGTGCGCGCGAGTGGTGTCCTCAAGCAGTGCAAGACGCGATTCTACGATGAGTTCGAACAGCAGCAGTGACAATAAGTCGCGAAGGAACAGTGTAAACGATAATTGTGATAGTGCCGAAGTGAGTGCCCGAGTGAGTGATTTGGTGTATAGGTACCTCAATTCACCGCAACCAAATGATAGACCTGATGAGGTGTACCGCGGAGTAGAACGTCTCAGAGAGCGAGACCTGGAACGCGAGCGGGAACGGGATCGGGACCAGGAACGCGAGCTTGGGCGCCAGGAGCAGGAGAAAGAGCGCCTAGAAAAGGAACGCGCTGAAAAAGAGTGGGTAGAGCGTGAGGAGAAGGAACGTGCTGAGCGGCTTGAGCGCGAACGACTTGAAAAGGAACGCCTTGAGAAAGAACGAGAGCGAAAAGAACGCGAAGAGAAAGACCGTCGGGATCGAGAAGAAAGGGAAAGGCGGGAGGAATTAGAGCGGCGGGAGGAGAAGGAACGATTAGACCGTGAACGTCGTGATCGTGAGGAGAAAGAAAAGCGGGAGCGCGAAGAGCAGGAGCGCCTTGAGCGTGAAGAAAAGATACGTCGCGAACAGGAAGAACGTGAACAGCTTGAACGGGAACGCCGGGAGCGCCGCGAAAAGGAGGAAAAAGAGCGTCGCGATCGCGAAGAACGTGAAAAGAAGGAAGAGCTTGAGCGGATTGAGAAGGAACGTCGCCGTATTGAGAAGGAAGACGAGCGAAAACACAAAGAGGACAATCAAGACAGTATCAAAAAGAACGATCATCGTCATAGTAGTAGAGATAATCACAGTGATATGAAGCACAGCCGTGAAAATAATGTTAACACCGCCACCAAAGATCAGGCGGATCGTGCCGAAAAATCCGATAAAAAGGATAATCACCTTTCGACTCGAAACACGCATGAGAAGGGTAGGTACGTTGATAGGCGAGATGACGATCGCCGAAAAGAGAGTGTCAAGGAAAATCGGGAAAACAATCAGCACGAAAAAGCGAAAAATCTCTTTAATGAGATCCGCGAGTGCAAGGATCGACCCATGGAGGTGCACCACAGTGTCCTGGATGGTCCCAAATTTGATGGTAAAGATCCCACTCGTCGGAAAGAACGTGTAAACAGTTTACCAGCGACTCTGGCAGGAGGTAAGCGTCGCATAAGCTCTCATGATTCTCTCGATGGCTTGGATGAAACTAAAAAGATCAAGATCGAACATCGCTTGAAGATCTCAGAAAGGAGGGATTCCAAAGACTCTAATTCTAAAAAGCACTCCAAAAACTCGAGTAGTAGTACTAAGGTATATGATGAGAAACCCCGACATAATTACGTGAAAGAAGTTACCAGCAGCGGTAACAAAGACAAGGAAAAGGAGAAGGAACGTGACAGAGAACAACGTGAAGAACGACATAAGAACAAAAACAAGTTCAAATTGGATCAGAAGGGTAAGTCCAAGAGCCGTGATAAGGAATCACCTGGGACACCCAAATCCCCTACCAAGGATTTGGAGAAAGATAAAGATTTCTTATCCCGTTTTGATCTTGTGGAGGTAGAAAAGCAAAAGCAACAACAGCGCAACAAAGAAATTATCAAGGAAGAACGTAAGTCCGAGAGTCGTGGTGATGAAATTCGCATTAAAAAGGAGAAAGATTACAAATGTAGTCGGGATTCTGAGAGCAGCAGAAGTGGCGAAACACCCAGTAAAGACAGCTTCCGGCAGGTAAAGGAAGAGAAAACAATTCGCCGAATTCGCAAACTTACCAACAGCTCTGATAATTCCGACTCGGACGAACCCAAGAAGCATTCAATTTTCGATATTGTGGATGATGAACCCGCTTATATTTCGATGTACGATAAGGTAAAGGCGCGCAGCTGTAAGAATATGCAGAAACAAGAAGAAGAAAAACGCCAGAAAATCAAAGCTAAGTTTTCTCAACTTAAGCAAAGCCGCGCGAAGCGGGAAGAAAAGAAAAGATCTACGTCTTGGGACGAAGACTCCGACTCTGACGTTGAGAAATCTGAATACGGCCGTCGAAAGAGCAAAATCTTACTCGATTCTTCTGATGAAGGAGACGACTTTGACAAGCCGATCAAGAAAGAGTTCAGCGATTCTGATTCGGATCGCAACCGCCAAACGAAATCCATGGCAGAGAGTAGCGATGATGATATTAAGAATATGAAACAATCTAAATCGCGCATCACGTCCGATACCTCCGAAGATGAGTTGAAAGTGCCTAGCACAGTGAAGACTGAGGAATTCAGTGATAACGAAGATCAAGGTTTCGCTGATAGCGAGGAGAAATACAGCAAGAAGGTTGATTTTGAAGATCGGTATGTGAAGAAAGAACGCAAGAATAATAAGCACAGTGATTTGATGTTTGAACTGGACTCTTCACAGCTGGAATCGAAAGAAGTCAAGTTCAATAGTCGTAATCGTGTGTACGATTCTTCCGGCGGCGAGAGTGTGAAGATGGAAGTCCGCAAGAAACACCGGAAGAAGCAGAAGCGTTCTAAGAACTCCACTAGCGGGGAGGAGAGCTCTAAGGTGGACGGCGATTCGCATGACAAGCAGGGCGAAAAGCGCAAGCAACACAGCAAGAAAGAGAAGAAGCGTGACAAGACCAAGGAAGAGAGAGGCAAGAAGTCCAAAAAGAACCGATCTGATTCCAAGGAGTTCCGCCGTGACGGGAAGATGGAGAACATCTTTGGCTCGTTATCGGACGATTCCGATGTAGCAAAAGAGGTGGACGAGAAAATAATTTTTGTGGAGCGATTTAGTGAGAACAACGATACTCACGCGCATTCGTTTGCTAGCGATTCCGATAATCCACCAACGATGTCAGAACCCAAATCGCCAGAGCGTTGTGCTCAACTTGACAAGGAGCGGCCTAAGGTGGAGGAGAAAGATCGCTTTAAGGAAGAACATAGGAAACGGAAAGAGCGGAAGCGTCGCGATAAAGAGAAGCGGCTTCGCGAGGAGCAGCAGCAACTCGCAAATGATAACAGCGTGGACTATTCTGATTTGGGTAAGCAGCTTGAAGACAATATTAAGGACGATTCCGATGCGCCGGGGGATCTTAAAATTAAAACCGAGGTGGATGATGGTCGCACTGAAACTGAGGACGTATTCCGTTACGTTGAAGTTGACGAGAAGTCGGGAGAGCGCAAAGAGAGTAAGGAGAAGAAAAAGAAGCGCAAGAAGTCCAAAGATGAGAAGCAGCGTCATCATCATCACCACCATCACCATGATAAAAACAAGCCGAAGACGCCCGAAATCAAGAAGGAACTGCTTCTGTTGGATGTGCCTATCAAGACTGAAATTAAAGAAGAAGGTACCCCAGCAATTACTGTCAATTCTGGTAGTGTTTTTGATCAGCCCAATCTGGATTTGTCCATATCACCACAACCAAGGGAACCACTCATCAGCCCAATTCCGAAAACACCGACTACAGGTAAAGACAAGAAGCGCGAGAAATTCATCGCTGGCTTCGGCGTTGATATTGACGAAAAGATCCATGAAAACGCAAATGCTGTTAAATCCATCTCTGATTTGGTGGAGTCGCCGATTGTGGAGCCTTCGCCAGTACCCGCATCGGAGGATGAGGTAAAGACTGAGGCGCCTGAACAGCCCGCTGAAGAGAAACCACCGCGCGTAATCTCACAAGAGGAAACTGAGGACGCCGTCGCTGCTTTACTTGGAGAAAGTTTTGGCAGTGGACAATTTGATGATTACGATCCACAGAGTCCAAGTCCGAGTGGTCTGGATTCCACCAATAATGAGACACAAGATGACGAGGAGATGCTTCAAGCTGTTCAAAGTTTGAATTCGAGCGAACTGGAGATGAAACCAGAAACTCCGCAAAGTGAGAACGATTTGCAGATAGATACAGACACGGAGGAACAGGACGAGATCTCAATTCGATACGATACACCGAAGACACCAGACATGCTGGACTATTCTCAGCCACCAAAGACGCCGGATGTTTCACCAAGCTATTTCCGCAAGGAAGCTATGGATAAGAGTATGCCGACTATTAGTTCCCCACCATCTCTTACACCAATCAAACCAACAAATGTGCCACCAGAGATTCCTCCAGTTGAAAGCAAACGCAACATGGAAATCATTCTCGAGGTGAAGAAAACAGTTCCAGCTTTACCAGCAAACTTGCCTACTTTGACTACGACAACTGCTTGGACTGCCGAAGCGAAGCCTGATGCAAAATCAATGCCACCACTTGCGATTTCCGTCCAGCAGAAGTCGCCTCAACCACCGCAACCTGTGGTACCTGCCTTGTCACAACCATCGAAGGAAGAAGCACCAGAAGTCACCGGTCCACCTTCATTAAAGCCGGTAAGCAAGTTGCCTGTAACCACCCACAATATGCCAGCCCAATTGCCATCATACCCGGTTTCAAAGGAGATAAAACCAGCGAGTCGCCTGCCGATAACACCAGTTGTGGTGTCCAAACCTCTTCAGCCTAGTACTCATTCTTTACCACAACCAAAGCTAGCACAAACGGAATTATTGCCACAAGCCCCGCTCGGCCAATTTCAACCTCGGCCACTGTCAGTGCAGAGGCCTCCTCTCATCAGATCTACGATGTTTATGCCCAATGCTTTCGACAAGTCAGTGGTTGCCGGTCCAGAACCTCCAAGACTTGCAAGTTTGTCTGCTACAAATCTGGCACTGCGACAGGGATGGCCGCCTGTTTTGCCACCTGAGCTGCCCAAATTGGTGCCCACTACACCTGCGATTATGGCCACTACAATCAGTCAACCAAGCTCAACTAATCTCCCGTCAATTATACTCAGCCAGGCTCCAACTAAACCTGCTGCGCCAAGTTCACCGTTTATGCCTGTTATTCAAGAGGCTCCTAAATTGATTACGCATATACCCGCGACATCTGTGACCATCTCTCAGCCAATGGCAACTCAACCAACATCAACTCAACCAGCGGTTATACAAAAGGTTCCATCAGAGGAAGAGCCTACAGATTTTGAGGAACTTCTTCCCATTAGGGAAATGCCGCGCACTTCAACTCCAAGCCTGGTAATAGTTGCCCCTGCTATTAAGGAGGAAGGTAAACCAATTGTCACTCCTCCTACTGTTGTGATACCACAGGAACCGCCGAAACCATTGGCCATAGAAGCAGTAACCGAAGAGCTAAATCTTACTTTGAAAAAATCTGACGAAGAAATAGTGCCTGAACCAGTTAATATTAAGCCACCAGTTGTGGAGGAACCAAAATCGGAATCAATCAAACAAGAACAAAATGAGGCATCCGCTAATCCGCCTGAGAATGTAAGCGTCATCAAGGAGACAGAGAAATTTGATGACGAGAAACTTGTTGAAAACCCCAAGGACATTTCCAAGGTCGAAGAAGTCGAACCCGTAAAAGAGGCCGAAATATCGAAATCCGAACACAATGAAGATGGGGGCAGTTTCTGGCCCACAGAAATGAGTTCGGTTATCAGAAAAGTGGATACCATATGCCCCGCTGATTTGTCTAGTAGAGTTAATATACGCAGGGAAGAATGGCATGAAGAGAAGGCTGAAATTAAGCCCGAGGAAAAAGAAGAGGAACTAGAGGATCTTCACGAGTTTCATGAAGTTGATGTCAGCGTGCGTGGCAAACGTGGCGGCCGTGCTCGTGGCAAAGCTCGTGGATCTCGAGGAGGTGTTCAAACAAGACGTGGGAAGGCTGTTCCCGCGGGTCAATCTGGTGCACCTTCGACTAGAGGTAGAGGTCGAGGTGGTCGTCCTAGGGCAGACAGGAAAGTAAGTAAATCCGAATCCGACGATGTCTATGAATTCCGAGACGACAGTGATGAGAACAAGGACCGACCGCGTTTGATAATGACAATTAAAGGTGCTGGTCCCAGTGGGCCTGCAGTCAACCTTAATGCCCAGTCTGTGGTCAAGGAAATGGTAGTTCCACCACTCAAGGAAGCAACATCTCCTTTGCCGCCTCCACAGAATACTCTGCCACTAGTGCCTACACACTCGGTACTACAACAAACACAGCAAATATTGGCTCCGCCCCAACTGCAACCACATCAACAACAAGCAGTTGTATCGTCACCACCCTCACCACAAGCCGTCCATCAGGCTCCAGTGGTGCAAGCGGTTCAACAACCACAAACGCCGCAACCAATATCGCAGCCACCACCAGCACTGGCTCCCATTGCCGCTCCACCACAGGTACCAGGACAACTTGCAAAGGTTGAACTTAAGGATGAGTTTGCATGTCCATCAAATACGCGTAAATCTCAACGACTTCGGGAACGGGATGTTTCACGTAATACTGTGGATGACACCATCGAGGATGTGGTGAAGAATACAGTTGTAACCCGTTCTGCTATTGCAGCTACCGTCAACACACCACGCCGAAGTTCCCGACAAAACGTAGGTGCCGTTAAAGCGACCGCTGCTGCCGAGAATCGCAAATCACCTAGAGGTGGAAAGAAGGAAAAGAAGGATCGCAGACCCAGCGAGACAACTGATGATTCCTCTGAAGAGTCACTTAAGACATTGAAAAATGAATCACTCGGTATTTCCAAGATTGACGATGTTGAAAAAGAGATCACTCCGATTGTGCTTCCTCATATACCTCCTGTTATTGAACCAGCCAAAACAGAGATACGAGAAAAACCACATGAAGGTCTCAAGGCAGCTATGTTGCGTCGAGTAAAGGGCGAACTACAACAACAAGCCCAGCAGCAAGCAGCGCAAGCAAATTCTCACGAATCTATGACTTTGATTGATCCGGTTACTGGACTTCTAACACCGATGCGAGAATGTGAGGAAGGAAGATATATTCCTTTGGCTGGACAAAAACTTAAGGAAAGTGTAATAACTTCCCAACATCAGCAACAGTTTCAAGGACCATTGCCAGCACAACCACAGGTCCAACAACAAGCTCCCGTCGTCGCTAAACAAAAGCCGCAGTCTTTGAAGGCACGCGTGCTTAATGCCCAACAACAAATGCAACAACAGCAAATGCAAATGCCCGCCATACCATCGTCGCCAGTGCCAGTGCAGGTCCCAAATGCCACAGTTGCTGTTCCTACGGTAGGGCCAGTGCAGTATCCACCGAATAAGCCACTCAACGTAAATGTGTCGTTGCCGTATGAAATTCCATCACACATTTCGCCACGTTCGAATATGGCCCATCCACTTACAAAGCAGCCGATCCAGGGCGTAAAAGTCATACAGCCCCCGCTAAGCCCAAGTTTGCATGCAAAGCACGCCCAACAACTAGTTAGTCAGCAAGCCAAGGTACAGCAGCAAGCCCAACAGTTGGCAAAAGTTCCATCAATTGTCAACAGCATGTTGCACCTTAAACAGCAGATGTCCAAGGCGCCCGTCATCAAACATGTTGTTCCTCCGCAACCACAGGCTTTGGGTGCCAGTCCACCCTTGAAACAGCAGCACATTATGACAGCAGCTGGTTCGCAGAGAGTTGTTAGCAAGCCAGTGATGGAACCTCCTAAAGTTGAGGTATCTATTGCTAGCGGCTGTGTGATGGTACCACGCTCGAATGCATCGCCACAAGGACGTCACGTCATCCCTGTGCCAGCATACGAAGCATCGATGGTAAGTAACAGTAACTTTTTATTTATTGCTGTCCTTGTCCGGCGAGAAGACCACTAACTGGTTCTGTTTTTCACTAACCACCCGCTCTAGCAGCACGGAGAAAACAGAAGACGCAGCCCGCCGCCTGCCCATCAGAATTCGCCATCACCTCAGGTGATAATTTTACTTACGAATTCTAGTTCCTTTTCTATTTATGTTTTATTCTTTTTGCTCTCTACTTCATATTTACCTTTAGAAATTTAGTTGGCACTTCTTGCTCTATCCGGCACCGTTTGCAGTAATATTGTTTTGTTATAAATTGTACTTGCATCAGTAATAACAGTTAATTTTTGATTGCAGGGAGAGGGAATCGCTCATTATAATCCTAATCCAGTGAGAATACCTGATATACATTCGCATTACATCCATCAAACTCTGTACCAGCAGTATATTCGCCAGCAACCTTACCATCTACCAAGGTATCATCATTGCAGTAATTGTCTATATATATGTTACAATACTAATATTTAATTTCATTCAGAAGTCCAATGCTGGGCATGGAGAAATCTGGTGACGGCCAAGAAGGCGAAGAAGCTCCAGTAACATCACCACCACTAGAGATGCGTAGACCTGGTTCTGTCGGAATTGCTCTTACTGGGCGTTCGAATGTTCCACACAGTTTACAATCGCCACTACAAGATAGAAGTACAGGTAAATACTATAAATATTTTTGAATATTTTTGTATATTACTAACTTACACTATTTAGATTCACCACAAATCGGGCAAGCCTATGGCATACACACCAACCGCGTAGCACATCAACTTGGTAGATACTACGATTCACAAGAACCGCCTCCAGCTCATCGTCCATTAACCAGCCATGGTTCCCTGGCGGCACTGGGGAGTGAACGTGCTTTGGGACATATGGGCGCTTTACCGGATAGGCCTTTGAGCACCCACTCAGCGTTAGCATCACATATTGAACGTCCACTATCCATTCACACCCCAGACAGACCAATGTCTACACATATCCCAGAACGGATGAGTAGTTTGGGACTTGGTGCAGTATTGGGCGCTGCTGGCAACATTATGGGCGCCGTAGCCAGGCATGTGGGCGACGCTCCGGCATCGCAGCGTGGAATTCAAGCAGCAACACCACCACACGCAAGTCAGGTACCACCGCAGGCTGAAAGTCTTCTTATGCTTCTAAAGGTATGTTAGAACTTTAAAATAGGAAATGTTTTCGATTTGACTTTATCGATTTGGTGTTGTCTATTTCAGCAATATCCTTTGATGTGGCAAGGTCTGTTGGCTCTTAAGAACGACCAGGCTGCCGTGCAGATGTACTTCGTTTCCGGCAATGATCAAGTGGCTAAGATGAGTTTGCCGAAAAATATCGACGGCAGCACTCCCCCACTTCGAATATTCCAGCGAATGCGACTGGAGCCCCCTCAAGTTGAAGGAGTCGCCCGAAAGATGCAGGTATGTTTACATGAGCACAATATTCCTCTAAAGTACGCGCGTCATAAAATTGGTGTAAATCAATTGTTGCGCTTAATTTCTTGACGTTTTGATTGTTTTGATTTCCAGATGGAGAACGAGCATTGTATGCTGCTCGCTCTGCCCTGCGGTCACGATCACATGGACGTGTTGAAACAATCAACAAACCTGACCAACGGTTTCATAACATATTTGCAGCACAAACAAGCGGCTGGAATCGTAAATGTGGCGGCACCTGGCACCACACAACCGGTAAGTAACTTTATGGGTTTTTATACAAATTTCACCCCATTGCTATTACAAGAGTAACTTTGCTTGGAAACCATGCATGTGAAAATAAATCATTTGCAAATGTAATCAAATGAAATGCTAAGTTTGACAGTAGGAACCCCTCGTAGTCAAAACGTCGTAAATGCATGCATTGGATATACTAAAATTTATTCCGTGGTAAATGTTAAATGGTTGCACTTGGAATTTTGTTGATGTCAACTAACGTTTGTATCTTTTAGCCGGCGTATGTGGTGCACATTTTCCCATCCTGCGACTTCGTAAACGAGAACCTACGACGAATCGCTCCAAGTTTGCTGGAGCGTGTTGCCGACATTGCGCACCTACTCATCGTAATCACGACCGTGTGAAAACAATAACCAGCGAGTGGTTGGTGCCCTTCGAATGGCGGCATTATCCTGGACTATTCACAATTATGAATATTCGCGCAGTTTGCGAAAAATGACTCGAATTTTTCATTCAAGACTGGTTTACACCAGGAAACTACTATTACGCAATTTGAACTACTACGGCTATTTGGTAAAGAACAGATGGAAAACACATACTTAAGAATCGATTTGCAAACCGAAATGATGAAAAAAAGATTTATATTAATAATTAAAATTTCACTGTGATTTCTTGACAAAAGTAGTTAAACGTTATTTACTATTACGGAAATATTTAAACAATGCAAGAAACTATAATAGTACATTATTAAACTGAACATATAAAAAGAAAATGCGAAAAATCCAAAAAAAAACTTACTACCTATAAAAGAGATCTCATTGCGCGCGCGCTTAGTTATTATACAAAGAAAACAAATTCATATGTGAAGAGTTGGGGGAATTTTTTGATCTTTTTTTATTACTATTTAGATATGCGTTATTATAATTTTTATTTTTTTTGAAAATGTTTCAACTTGTTTTGAATTCTTTCGTTCAATCCGATTCACTTGCGGACGCCACCGAACTCAAACACAATCCACGATCGTTATCAATCTGTTGAGGCCCTCGGCCGGACAATAAATTGATTCTGATCTCAACACTCTCACGATGGGTCAACAATTGGAAGACGATCCTCACGAGCGGCGCCCACGGCAGCGCGCGAGTTAACACCGCTGCGATTTGACGTTGCGCGTTGTATTATTAGTGATAAGTTTGCAGCGATGCTCAACTCGTGGATGCGAGTCGTCGGGGCGCGTGCCCTTTACTACTGGATTACCCTAGATTTTTTTAGATCAGCGCATTAGAGTTGATTTGCGTGCATGAGGACGCTGCAACCATTGGCATTTTCTTCTTGTTGACTTTCGACCCTAGCTGTTTCAAACTTGGACGATAAGGGCAACCATTACTAATCTAAGCATACGATACCAGCATTATAAGCTAAATAGGACATTCACACAAAGCAGTCGCACCGACAAACTTATGCAAACTAAGTCTCACCACTCACGACCGCGCGCGAACACCAAGCTCACCAGCAACTGCATCCCAACGTTCGCTGTTTACGATTCAATCAGTTATGTGTAACATATTTTTAGAGGTACACCTAATTACATTACGCTGCGAGTGCGATGCAAGTGGCGGCGGCGCCACTCCGCTGGCGTACCCGAAATTCAAAACAACTTGTTATAAACCATAATTGCAAAATGATTAGAGTAAAAAAAAAAAGACTATTTGTATAAATGTGAATATCTTGGCGATTACGAATAACGTTTTGGTTTCGTTTCTGGTTTAGCATTGGGCAAAGAATGATGGGACAATTGAATACCTTTTAATTATTATTTAGCAGACGATTGAATCCGGAGAATTCATGCACTAAAGATTACATGATGCAGGCCGCTCCCTACGCGGAGACGGCGCTGTTTTGATTTTTTTCATTGTTATTTGATTACATTAAGTATCCTTTATTTTTAGATCTTTAGAATATGATATGTTCTGTACAGTGTATCTAGCACTAAGTATATAAATATATAAATATTATATATAAAGAATATAAATATATATAATAAGTTAGAGAAACGTTATTAAGATGGTAATAATGAGGACGATGAGAAAATGTTGGATTATTATGAACTAATATTAAGCATACTTGAATGATCGGTGAGGTCGTCGTGAATTAAGATTGACGGGATAATAACGAAGCAACACAAAGAAAGATGATAAATGCTGTATAACTAATAAGGGGATAACAAAAGTATAAATATAGGAAAAATTGTGATGTCTATATATTACTGTAAATTTTGTACATACATAAATACTGTGTATTGTGAATTATTATAATATAATATCTATTACATCAAAGTCATCGTTTTGGGTGGAGAGGGGTGCTATTGGGTTGCTACATATAATTCATTGACATTAACAATTAATAAATCACATTAGTTCTCTAATTCTTTATTCTTTTCCAATTATATCTAATCATGCGACAATTACGCATCAAAACATTTCAATTCAGTTTTACAACGAAATCTATTCTCATCTGGTTAAGAATTCAAATGTTTAATGCATGTCTTTAATATCTTTAATGAAATTTATGCGTAAATTTAATTCAACTGAAATTTTAGTCTTTTCTTTCAAATGATCAAATTTGCCATGGTAGTCTGCCTTTAAATTGTTATCCATGCATTCATTAAACGCGTATTCATACTACACTGCAATCTCTCTTTAAAAGCACTATTGAACGTAATGCGACAAGTCTATTTTTGAAACGAAATCAATCTCTGTTAAACCACTTCAAACGCCTTGAAGCTTTGTTGTAGATGAATTATATATGGGAATTGGGTGGTTCATCAAACGAAGGTGGGTACTCTCTGTTGTCAAAGCAGTCCCGCAGCACTTTCTGGAATAACAGTTTCATTACTATCAGCTCATCTCTTGGAACCTCTTCAAATGGAGTGTTTCTGTTTATTGAATTTGCTACAACAACTTTAATTCTGTGCGTTTATTTGATTTGTTTGATTTTATATTGCTTCTCATAATATTATAAACTATATATATATATATATATATATATATAATAAAAAATATCTTATTAAACAGAAGACATGATATGGAAAGCGTGGAAAATGACTATTTATGAATGGATTTCGAATTTCGTGGTTCCATTCAATTACAAGAAGTATTTTAATGTAAAACAAATTGTGAACTAAATTATTATTTATTCAGATTTTCGATATTTATTGACATGTTTTGGAAATTTATATTTTATTAGAGAAATCAAATAGTTTGCAGTTTCATTTAAAATAGTTTTGCATCGAGTTGTATTTAGATAGTTGAATAAACGGGAAACAACATATGATCCTAAAAATATTTGAATTTATATTGATCTATTTACATTCATTAGATGATTTTCCAATTAATTGTATTTTATTTCAACTAAACTAAATGAAATTCTCTCTTATCATTCACAAAGTGACGCAAAAAAAAAGACAAACGTAAACTTTAATTTTGCGTTTTATTCTCCTAATTAAAAAAATATGAATTGAGGTGTTCAAAAAATTAAATTTTCTCATTTTTCTGAATATTCTCAATACATTTTTGATTTTTTAAAATCATATCAATTATCCAGCAAAGAATTATTGTCAAAACCTCGAATTAAAAAAATATAAGAATTTGTAGACTACGATGCTACATTTTATTTCACTTTGCATGCGTTGCAGTCGTGTTCTAGTTGACAATCACACACTCATTGCAAGTACAGCATCAATGAAAAACTTTTACGATTTCAACGTGGCAGACTTGTCGCAGCCACCAATTTGCTTACTAATTCGTGCTCCTTGCGTTTCCTCCCCACTTGAGACGATGCGCCGGTCGGCATCGCGCCACCACCTCCAGCCACCGCTGTGCGGCATTCGCCGCCGCCAGTTAGTTTGCGGGACAACGGCAACTAGCAACGTCTGGCCGCCCTTACCGCGTCGCACTTCTGCAGTCGCGAGTACCCCCACTCCACGTGCAGGCAAACGTGCCGCGTTCGGAAATCACGTAAATTGTGCAATCGTTCCATCCTGTAGTGGACCAAATAATACGTGTCGCATGTTTGCATCCGATTCGACTTGTGTCAATTAAGCTAATCAACGTCAACGGGAAGTTTTGTAAGTTGACGACGGGCGGCTTATCCACAAACTTCTTGCACATTCAATTTTCATTTGAGACCTTTACGAAAGCAACCCCCAAGGAACTCAAGTAACTCTTGGGCGCTTTATTCATTCGGAGTTTTGTTAAAACCACCAAGAGCAGTAGTTGTGAGATATAGTAATTTGAATTATGTCGTGGAAATAAATAAAAAATCATGCGAAATAAGTAATAAGAAGCAAATTCATACTGACGTATGTTTGATCTCATTTTGAGTTTTGCTTCACAACCAATATGCGCATTTGCACAAGTAAATTTATTCCGCGTTTCGGAATGCCTCGTAGTATGCACGCGCGCGCTTGAAATTCACAACGATTTTTTCGCGCTTCGCACGTTTGCATTTCCCACATGGTTGCGGCGCGTCACCCGCCAATGTAGAGCTCTGGGGGGCGGCGGCGAGACTATCGTCGTGCAGTCCGCACGGAGAATAACCAATTCGCAACGTAGATTACGTAATGCGCCATCCGTGTGTACCCGCTTACATTTGCTGAGCCCGCCGCCTCAAGCTGTGCGGTAATTCCGTGTCGCCTTCATCCTTTGCGTTCGGAAAGAACCGTCGCAGAATCGCGTTGCTGATTGAAAATTTGCAAGACGTGATTTTCCTTTCACTTCCAAGCCCCTGTTATCAAATCCTATGAAAACAATTCGCTTTTTTCAAGAGATTAGTGTTTGCTCAGCCGTAGATGAGTTTTTCAAGAATAATCTCCATCGACGGAAAATCCTTTTTCAGCTTATAATATTCAATCATACCACACTTTGAAATCTTGTGTTTGCTGCATCAATGTGCAATGAGTTGAAGAATTCCTGCGTCGCATTATTGCCGTACGACTGAGCTTTGCTCTAACAAGTCCTGAAGTTCACGCGCCAGAAACTTGTAACGCGCTTAGAGGACGCATCGTCCTGTGCGTGTGGCACCCAAGCCTGTAGGTATCCCAGGCATAGCCTACAACGTGTTTATCTACACTGAGCTGTGCGTGGGTGGTCTAGGTAGGGGAAGTATGCTCTCGTTATTAAACCGACAAACAATTACACCTGAAAACAGATCGAATTTTTTCACTTGTATTCATCAGTTTCCAATAATGAATATTGAATGTGCATGGTGCGACGCTAGTCTCTCTCAATTTGTTTTTCTTTCGTCGCCAGCATATTGAGGACATATTATGAACATATTGATGTGACAATGGAAGAGAAGAAGCAATACAGCGCCCTGACGATCGATCGGGCAGCGTTTCTTCTATTGCGGGTCAAGAAAGCATTTAAGAAGAAAAAGTTGCAGCGAAAGGAACGCGAACAGCGAAAGTAAGTTCAACAACCTATAGTTTACCCATCTTAATCCAGAATTTTTTTAATGCAAATTATGCGTACATGTTTTCTACACCTCTACGTCAATCAAAGGATTAATAACAATATTTTGAGGAGGGAGGGGGTATCTGAGAAACTCTTATCGTTCTTGTAGTGTAAATATTTATATAAGCGTGTGCTTCATTTGAAAATTTCCCCATTTTGATCAGAGTGGCTGTTAGTACTAAAATTACCATTGATGATTCTAAAAATGGTTCTAAATACTTGTCAGTATTATAGTTGTTGTTATCTTTTGGGATAAGGCAGAACGTGAAACAAAACTCGCAAGATTAAATGAAGCAAGTCCAGGACAATTCTACCTCGTGATAGATAGAAAATTCCCCATTCAATGGATTAACTTAACTGAAACAAGATACTAAGTGACCATAAGTGATCATCATGATTCAGTACAATTGCCAAACACCTGTAAATCTCAAAGTAATACAATTCGCCCAACATCTTCAGAACCATCAATAACCGCAGTATTATCAAGTCCATCAGCACCACAAGCAAGTGATATCGATGAATACAATGAATATCAACTATTGCTGGGACATAAGCCCCCCACTTTGTAGAAATTTATGGTGTTTAAAATACTTGTAGTATAAGTAGCCTAGCTTTATATGAAGGCAGAGGGAATCCAGGTTCTTTATACACCTCGACCACTGTTTACTTCTGAAACTACTCTTCTCGTGCCTACAGCAACGTTTGCTTATAACCTGGGTCAATCTCCAAGGATCGCAATCAACAAACCTGTTGTTTCTTTCCTCATTGAATTTAAAAGTAGGATAAGCACAATTGTAACAACCATGCTGGATAGTTCATGCATGGATGATGCTGAAGAGTTGAAAGTACTGGTAATATGTCGACTGGAATCTTTAAAATTACAAGTGATTTAAAGCGACCACTAATTGAACAATTCGCGAGTTTATATTGTATGGACCTAATTCATCGGATTGGGAGTGGAGATAATCATATATCTGCAGTTGAAGTGCAATACTCTCAAATTTTAGGTTTTCAAAAGTGATAGTTACAGGTCGAAAATAATGTTAGTATATTTATTTGCAACGCATATAAATAAATAAGGAATAAGGTGTGTTTTTTCTAGCTCATGTATGTGATGATTAAAAATAGCTTAGATAGGCATGGAGGCAAAATTACAGCGTAGGTAGCTCCGTAAACCACTAAAATTATTTATTTATATCTCGGAAGAGGCCAAACACACCAAGTACAGAATAACACATACGCGAACTCTAATGGGTTGCTGTTGGGCACACGTCCCCCGGGAGATCAACGTGAAAGTAAAAATGTGTTGGTGGTAAAAATGAGCGCAGACGACGAGGTCATCGTGGGTTGGCATCGAGGCGCTTAGGGTTATAATTAAATTGAAATTTTGATTTGTTGATTTGATGGGCTTAATCCTACAGATCAAAGGATCAGATGCCTTTTCGAGTAGTATATATACTTTTCAATTTTCTGCACGGCCACTATAAATATGGTTGGTGTCTGAGATTAAATCCGATAAATTTGAAAAGAAATGCGAACTTTATCTTCTAAAGTTATAGAAAATGCAAAATACAAACCTAATAAAATTAACTTCATCTCTCTATTAAATGAAAATTATGCGAAGTAATAATTGAATTGTTTTATTTTAATAGTTTTGCGTATAGTGTTTAAACACATTAATAATAAATTCATCTCAGCCATGCAGCTCAAAAATAATTAAACCAATTTGACGGTCTTGAAACTAAATACATTATTGTTAGTTTAAAAAAATATGACATTTCCATGAATATGTCTCCGGAATATCTCTCTAGTTTTTATCAATTTTCTGCCAACTTCATTGCAACCTGCACGTCGCAATGAGGATTGACGACGATAACGCAGGTTTAATTAAAATCACGCCATCTAAATGAGATATTTTGCGTATCAAGCAAATATCGAACCGATTGACTACTATTCCCAAATCATCCTGAACTGCGTTGTTGGCGGTGATGTAAATCAACGTTACAGTGTTGAACGTGCCGCGAGAAGTGAAAATAATAATGAGGGATGAATATTCATGCCGCCCGTGCACACACCACATACGCTGTCCATTCGATAATGTATTCGGACGTGATTTTGCTATGTATGTTACTTTTTCTGGAGCAGCCACGACAGAATGATCAATTAATAACACCACACATGAGGTACTGCTCTCTGCTCTCTTAACTTTGCGCCCTTGGCAGACGAAAATATTGCGCTGCAATGTGGGCTAAGATGCATTACAACCGGTTACGTTCTGCTCCGAATGGGATGACCTACTCCTTCCATGGCATGGTGCAGTGACGTATGTAAAGAGCACCATTTATCATTCGCACCGCGACCCGAAATTCATCCAATGAAACAACGCTGATTTCACGCTACCCTTCCAATCGATAGGCATTTGAACTCGTCGAAATGCAGACCAGCATTGGCTCTAAAACCCAGTTGGTGTGCTGGGGATCAAAATAATTTTCATTAGGGCAAGCATAATCAATACACGACTTCGGAGTGTTGGATTTTACGACGGTGTTATTTTTGAGTCCGGGCAAATGGAAACTGGTTAAAGTCGTTACCAATGATTGTCATTTCAGCAATCATTGGACAAATGCAGGAATAAATGTGTTGGAATGTAGCGCACGTTCACTTCTTAAAGGGTGTTATAGACGTCCCGAGCATTCTGCGGCTGGGAAATGAAGTCATCTGCGCTTTGATCGAAAGAATACGTATGGAGGAGCAGCTTGCAGATTATTAGAAATATTGTCGGTGTATGCGACAGTTGTCGCCATCCTTGTGGGTTTCTTGTTTGTCCTGCACTGTTCTGGGGTTGGCTAGTGTCATCTCTTGTCGCACACTAGGCCGGTCAGACTTTAATGTGCTTATTTTTGCTCGTAATACGTTTGGCAATATTGAACCTAATGATAACATGAGCAGTATAATACCATATGCTGATACTGCGACTATTTGTACAATTGGAATACTCTCTTCAAATCCACAGTTGCAAAGTTCACTGCCAACTCAATACCGTGTTTAATATTCCACTCAGTCCACAAAGCAAAGTTTCCGAGAGTTGTTGAACGACGACAAAAAAATTAGATCGATGATGAAGCTGCGGATGCAAATAATCATTCGTTTATTGTTTACCCTCTCCTTGTGCTCTATTTTGCATTTGCTGCGTGCTTTCCATTGCGACGTCAGCAGGACACAATGCAGTTCCGCTTCATGGTGCTACGCCTCCGCCTCAAATTCGAGGAGACTAGGATACTGAAAATGCCCGTATCCTGCGCCACAATGCGGAAAGCGCAGCAAATTTCTTGCAGTGAGATTCGTTCCATATATTTTTGGTTCGATTAAATTGCATACCACCAATGTGTGCCAATCCTTCTCAACGTGAATTGAATACAGAAAAGGAAACTGCTTGCTTTGTTTAGGCATATGGAAAATTATTATTACGTTCGGAGAAAAAACAGAATAAAATGCAAAATTCAACTCAGTAGATGATACGAAGAGAAGATCCTCAAAAAGAACGAAGATAAAAGATCAATGTATTCTTGTTATGCTCGCTTTGCATTAAAGATCATGAAAAGCTGTCACTGACATGAAGATATTTTCTTTGGAATTTTGCTCGGAGTATAGTATTCATGCATGTTTCTCGTAAATCAAAAAAAAAATAATTTTATGTTAAATTCTATTGTTGATAACTGATTTCAAGAAATGGGGAAGAATTAATCATTGTTTTTCACAAGTGAACAAAACCGAGATTTTATTGTCCCCGCATGGGTGTAAATGTGAGTTATTGATATGATTTCTTTACATCATAATTGTCGTTGCTTGGAGGAGGCGGTAGTTTGTTACTAACAAAAATCTACGGCGCTGCAAGTCGAAAAAGGTCAAGGTCGACGTTACGGCCGCTTGCCGCCGCTACCATACCATTGCTACGCCACGGATGAACAAGTCACGGGCATAAATAAGGCGAGCCTGAAAGCGAATAAAATGTACAAAATGCGTCCTCCTGGGTGAATGTTTATTGCTGTTAGTTGGGCTGGGCATCGTTTTTCAGGCGAAGCGGTTTTGGTACTCGAAGTTGTTCGTGAGCGGTAAAGTCCGGGCCTTTTCATCATTTTCCCCACATTTGCGCAGCTAGGCGCGTTTAAACCACCATTTAGTAGACAATTCTGAATTACCCGCCTACTCCTAGGCACTAACTTCTTTGGGCACGTGTTGTAAGCGCGCAAGGCGAAATAGGTGAGTCGAGCGTTGCATCACGCGTTTCCACGGGGGGTGGGGGTTTACTGCGATATGTATATATATATAAATTGTGTGCTGCAAGCACGCACAAGCGGTGCGAGGGGCGGTGGTGAATTGTACCAGTCTGCTATTATCGTAATGCGGCAACATTTAAACCTCCTCCAGGATTTACGTCCAAGAAATGAAGCGCGCTGTCAAAATAGGCGCTCAGATTAAAGCACAAGGTGTCGACTGTAGAATTTCAAACTTACAGCATGCTTTTGATTTCAATTTGAAATATGTCACTGAAGGATATTGGTAACCCAAACGTACATAGGAGGCGTAGATAAACAAGTTGCACGTTGACTTTTACTAGGATTTACGAGTGTTGTTTCGTCCGGGAGAATTATACGTGCTGGGAGGACGACATTGCAAATAAAACTTTTTGCAGTACACGACGTGCTGGTACATCAGGTCTGGATGGTGAAAATGTTGTTAGCTACGTCTTCGGGTAAACAACAATTCCTGTCGAAACAGTAACTTCGCATGGTTGTGGAGATGGAACAACTTCTTCTGATGATCCACATCGGAAAGTTTATTTTGCTTTTGTATATCACTTCCTTTGATTCGGCTCGCTTCCGACAAGCACTCATACAACAAATAGTTGTTGTTGTACTACTCGTCCCTATTTGCTTTGATTTTGAGTTGTTCTTCAGAACAAAATCAAGTTTGTTAGATTTATTAGATGACACAACAATGCGATGATTATAATCTTATCTCCTCAGCCTAATCGTACATTAACTAGCTTGTTATGACCGTGTCATTCCGACACGAAATTACGGTCTAGCAATTGAATCCATGAAGAGTTTAGTTTAAAGTTCAGTCAGAAAATTCAAAATATTGCCTTTGGCTGGTTGTTAGAATAGCAAATAAATGGACTTAAACATTTGCATGCTTACCAGTGTGGAGAATTCAGCAATGGTCGTGGAAATAAATTCAGAGAGATGAGACAGGATGCCAACAGTCGGAGGCAAATTCATCTGAAATAGAATCCTCAACACGCACGAGTTAGGAAAGTTACATTTTCGATATGTCCGTAATAATTATTTGATAGATGAGCCCGTCCGTCATAATTTCCGTGGAGTGGAGAGTACAATCGATACAGCGTGCAGGTCTACGCGGCCGACATTTCTGCACAGGGGTGGATTTGATGTAGAAAACCCATGAACAGAAGCAAAGTAGGACCTGTAAGGTTTAAGAAGAAATGTTAATTGCTACGCCAATATATGTGCAGGTCGTTATTTTTACATCATGAATTATCGAAAACTTTTAAATGACTTTGTTGAAAACATCTAACCAGGAAATAATCATCAGTGAACTGACGAAGCCCTCTCTGCATATTTATTTGAAATGGCAACGACACGCAAGATATCAAGTTGAACTTCAACTTACATGCAACCTGCTTCTCTACTATCATAAAGAATACATAACTTTCCTAGGCGCGTCGAATAGATACATCAATATGCTTTCTATTGGCTTGCATTGGAACGCGCGCTTGTTTCAGCGTGCAAGGGGGTTGAAAGTTTAGCTGTCAATATGCAAACGTGTATAATTAAGTTATGACGCTGTACGAGCAGGATGTGCAAATAAAAGGAACAATTTTTCTCTACTGCAAATACCAGTTTGTTTGGTTGGTGTTGTTTAGTTCCATTAGTTAATTAGATAGGACTCGTTATTCATCTCGCACTTATCTCATAGTTTACACTTAATTTACAAACAGCAGTTTGGGTAAAATAGCCCCCGGAAAACCAATGTGCAGATATTGTATAAGTACAGACTACCCTGTATGCCCTTTGCGCACGCTTTTGACTGGGTCACCCGCTCTTAATCAAAGGGTGCATATGTAGGTGGGCAGTGGAAGAGCCCATTAATATCGGCGTTATTGTACATGGCCAAACAATGATTTCCCGCTGGCACAATGTGGAAACACCGTAGCCGGAACCCGCAGCAACAAATATATCAATAGAATCCATCGTTGCGCTGCGTCATCGAACGCCATGCATGAGTAATTGGCAAATCCTTCAATTGGTATTATGTTCAGAACTATACCCTTTTCGCGTAGTGCATAGTTGGAATATAATTAGCAAATGGAGGGTGGTTAGAGCATAGCAATACTTACGCAACGTAGAGGTAAGAAGGCGGTTGACGGAGTCTTGCTTTCCGGCCGTAGGAATGTTCGCTGATTAGATTATTATTGCCGGGGAGTTATTACACGTTGGTGGATGGAATTTCATTGTTTTGTTGTGAAATATAATAAGAATTGGATAGTTTATTATGATTGAAATGTAAATGTGATTCACAAATGGATAAATACTGCAATAACAATTTTGATTTACACGCCTTTCTAGTTCTAGAAGATACTGATTCTTAGAGGTATACTCAAATGTCCAAAAGATGATATTACATCGGGAATCATTAACTCTTACAATACCCTTGACAGAATTCCATATGCATTGCAATGTTTTGAAATCGATATTTTGTCTCAAAATGGTGGCAAGTATTAAAATGATACTAGACACATCTTTCCAAAATATGAGTGCTTTTAAAATGCACATTAAATTTATATTTTTTATCTGAATTAATAACAAATTGTAATGTTTCTCTGAGTTTTTTGCAGATCACTTCTTTCATTCGAATTCAGTTCAGAGGAGTAAAAATAATAGAATATAAAAATCAATGGGTCATAAGTAGATTATTCTATATATTCTCTGTTATCTCTACTAAACTACCAATGCGTTTTTTTAAATACTTTCTTCATTTAATGCAATAGGTGTGTTATTATATCAAAAGTGTTATGGTTGGACGGTTCGGGCTTTGTAATCTCGCTATGAATGACCAAGATACCTCCGAATATTTTTTGTACTCCTGATACCAAGTCCAAAACCTATCTGTAACATTGAACATCATTTTAACTTTTCGAAATACTCCAGAATCTTAGAATAGATAAGATTATATATAATAAATATAGATATTTATAGAAATATGTAATAGAATAGATATAATAGAATAGATTATTCGGTTCATAGCGGAAACAGAAATAGGCCAACTTTGAGCTTAATTTGAAGGCATTGCTAATTGAGCTATTATTAACTAATTGATTTAAAATAGTTCTATGGCTATAAAATGCTATCAAAATGGTGCCAATCGTTTATTTACTCCTTGTAATTTTCCGCTATGTCTCATTTTCCAAAGCGTGTTTGTGAAAAAATTGGTCAACGATGACTCTTATATTGAAGCATTTAAAATTAATTCAGGATAAAATAATTCTAATTAAAAGAACTCTTTGGCTATAAAATAAAGTATCTGGCACTCGTCTACCTACTAGTTTATCTACTAGAACTATTTTTTCAAATGGTGTTTCTCAAGTATTAAAAAAATTGATATTTTTGACCTCAACTTTCTGGTACTTATGATTAAAATAGAACCAAAAAACTAGATAATAAAAAATGTTTTGGACTATAAAATAAGGTCCTTATTGGCCACATAAACTTAATGGTTTTCCTGCTGAATTCAAATGGTTAGCCAATAATTTTAAAAATAAAAAATTGCTTAGTTTCAAAAATAATTAAGAGGTATTTCTAATTTGTATAGAAATAACTAAGGAACACTGAACGATGGAGCACTTTGTGCACTATAATAAAGATACCTGATTGTTTTCCACCCATCGCTTTCCTTCCAGGGTTGATTTACCATATTTATTTAGCAAAATAAGAAAAAAACAGTAATTTAGTTGTAGCAATTCCAAATTAGTTTAATTGTAATTATTTAATCGAAATAAACAGTCCTTTTAATAATTTACAAAACAATATAACTACCGTTAAACTACCCTTTTGGATTTTCCACTTAAATGCATTTTCTATCGCGTACTATGTAAGTCATATTTTCACTATGCAAGTGTATATAATTATTAATGATATAACCCTGGATTAATTCAATTTTTCAGGCGTTTTTTGCTCAAACTAAGTACCTGATATACATCCACAAACTTTTATCAAAACATGTAGAGTGGTTTTTGTGTTTTCTTGCTAAAACGTGAATGATGACTACCAAATGATGCAATCAAACAAAATCTGAATAAACAAACAAGTCATTTTTGCTTTCAGTGGAACGATTGCAAATACGGTTCTATGATTAGAGATTTTCGACATACAGTTGCAAATTGCATTCATTAATCATTTAATGCAAATCGCGGTGCTTTCGTCTACAGTCGGAAAACTGCGCGTTGATTGCAAGGCGAATTATATTTGTACTTAAGCATGCAATATCCAAAGTCTATTTATGAAACATCGCTACCTGTAGTACATAAATATGTATTCGAAACGACGATGGTGGATTATTTGAGAGGTAAAATGCCGCCGGCGGGCGTTCACCTCTGGGGCGGTATGACAGGACTGGGACAATTGCCGTGCTTGATATGCCGATTGTAATTTCATGAAAATCGAATGCGCGCGTGGCGTTAAATGTCAACATTACCGTCGACATAATTGCCGCCAACGCAACAAACTCACTAGAACTACATAAACAATGTAACACAATGTAACTCTTAAATTATTTGTGTAGACGAAGATTTGCTTTGGCCTTGATCTGCTTATTGAACAAGATTGCGTACATAAAGTTCATTTTGCATCCTAAATCAGCTACCACCGGCATTTGGGACCGAAATGCAGGTCGTAGGGATGTTGATTGCTCTTAGCCTTTATTAGAAGAAGGAACGCGGTGCGGTCCGCGCACATCGATCAATTTTTATTACATTCCGGGAGGAGTTCTAGGCGGAGGCGGTGGTTGTGACCCTACCCTTCTTTGGGAGGGTGTACGTCAGATGTGAAGGTGAAACAGTCGAGAACGACGTGCATTTCCAAGAAAAACAGATATAAGAATTCTAACTGAAATATAAGGCTTTATAACGGCAGAAAAGTGAAATACAATATTTCTCCAACGAATGTATTTAGTTAAAAAATTTACAGAAGGATATTGAAAGAACATGGAGAAAATTTCAAGACTGCGCATTAAATTTAATCTCTTGTAATACAAGCGCGGACTTGTTTCAACGAGGAATACTAAAACAACAATATTTTCTGCATGTCCATAATTTTCGGATAAACATTGGTGTAGGATTTGCTATAGTCTACGACAGTAGTAAAGCCAAAGTGATATTTATTTTTGCTATAACTTTTGAACAAGAGGACTCCATGGACTGGTAGATTACTAAAACTTATTTTTAAAAGTGTCAAATAGTTAAATGAAAAGTTTCAGTAACATGTGTTTTGCTGATTTATTTGCTGATATATTTCCGCTACCTGAACAATAACTGATGTAACAGTTGTACCTGAAATATAAGGATTATAATATCATAGATCTGAAATGAAATATGTTTCTCAGAAATTTATTTACATACCGAAAATCATTTCCCAAAGTTCCCATCCTTATGAATCAACTTAAAACTATCATTTCTTTAATAAACACCAGTACTCATAGTACTTTATAAGAATCAATTGTTTAAAATTAAACAATTTTCACATTTTACCTCATTCTGCACTCACAATATTAATACTTCGTTGAATGCGCATAGAACGTGCTGTCCCCCCATTGAAAATGGATGTCTTACCCTGACGCATGTTATTATCAACAAGACGTTGGAAACGCTGCTGCAAGGCATTAATATAATCCTCGTATTCTTCTCGTGTGACAATTGTTTGCAAGTCGCCATGATCTTTGATTGCTTGTACCTCCTTCAGGATTGTCTCCAGCTCCAGCTGAATCGCCAAATATTCCGCCTCTTTATTATCCCCATAATACAACACCATACGATATCTAACAGCATCTAAACGGAAAGAGAAACCAAGAAATGCATTCAACATTTGCACCTGGCGTATGTTAGCAATGCTGGCTTCTTCATCCATTAGCACATTTCTCTGATCTACCTCGTCGTTATTCTCATTGTCACGCATGACGCTTTCCTTCTCTTCTTTTTCGTGCGCGTCACACTTCGCGTGGATGTTTTTTTCGTCCAGGACTGATTCAAGACGATGGAGCTTCTCCAATAGAGTACTTCTTAATTCCCACACGTCGCACTCGACCAAACCTTGCATAAACGCCTCCAGTTCTCTTTTCAATGATCTATATTCTGACTTGCATCCGGTGCATGCGTGGACTTTATTCTTGATGTCTTTATATGATCGAAGCCAATCTTCAGGACGTTCGTCTGCGTCCAAGTTGGCGGTTTGATTCAAATTGATGTAACTTGGCGATTTCAACTGGTAGTCATGGATATCAATAAGGCTATCGCACTTGTCCAGGCTTACGGTGGAAGTGGTAGTGAACAACGGCGCCGTCTTGTTCTTCCTCAACTTTTGTAATCGGGTGCGTACCGACTTCGCCTTGCGTTCGGATGATTTCACGCGTTGCTTTGCAATCTGAGCACCCATATTTATATTCTGTTGATGGCTGGGCTTCAAATAGAGCAAGCGAAGTAAACGACTTTTACAACAAACTCTAATTACCGATAAGATAAGCGATGAGAATTCGAGACAATTCGAACGTTATTAAAGCCTACAATTTACAAAACTCGTGCGAGTTGACACCATTGACATTTGACAAGCAGCGAAACACTTTTCGTAACAAAACCGAGTTCTATGTCATTGGCGTTATCAAGCAACGTGTTGGACATTGGATGTGATTTTCAAGTGATAGCAGCAAATATTTGAGAAATACAACATCTAGATGGCTCTATTTAAGTGTTGCATTGATCTTGGTTAAGCAGGTTCTGATGTTCATTGGCTCTATTTATTTAATTAGTTTTTGGTATTCACGATAAAAGTCTATAAAGACAAAGTTAACAAAGCAAAAAAGCGACTTAAATGCCCCACAAAGAACATGCGGGCTTATACTTCAGTTCCTGCGTAACGATTTTCAATGTATCTGCGTTCGTTGAGTCGTTTGATCGACTCCCGCACATCGCTGATCGCGTCCTCCCTTGTAGTGTGCACGAGCGGATCGCCTCCCGGTTCGATCAAGTCCAGGCGTAAGAGAGCGGACTTCAAAGCATCGTTGAGCACCTTGAACTCTGGATTGTCCGTTTGCCAGTCGTAGCTCTCGTTGATTTGCGTCTTTAGTATCTCCAAATTCGCCAGGGTTTTGTCAATTTCCTGCAACTGCTCCAAACCTGCGCTGCTACGCACATGTGCCGCTCTTGGCTTGTTGTACTTTTCCTTCAAATTCCCGCATGTATTTTGAACACGTTGCCATATAGTCTTCCACTGTTCCGCGGAGGGACCGTTTAGTTTTCCTTTAATGCCCTCTAGTTGAATAAGCATGTCAATAAGGCGTTCGTCTAGCTCGTTGTATTTTTCATCGTTGAAGCCCTGAAACTGGTCCACTGCGTATTTCAACATGTTGCATTCGTTGTTAAGGATACCAAGACGCTTCTCCGCATTGCTATCTTTGGGCTCCCAATTGTCTTGGGTTTGCATTGGGAGATTAGCTACCTCGGCCACATTTGCAACGTACATCGCATGCACCTGCTGCTCTTGTGGTCCCAGGATACCGGCAAAATTCGGACAGCTCGTGTTACTCTTCAACACCCTTGGTTGATCCTCATTGTCCACGTAAACCGTGTCAAAATTTGTGCCCATTAGTTGCCGACTAGAGACGTAAATAGGGACAGGTTTACGCTTCAAACTAGGCGTCATCCGAGCTGTGACTAATTGACACCCGTTTTGATCTTGATCAAGGATTACTCCCAGACCATTGTGCACATCTTTTAGGATACGATAAACCTGTTCACCTTCTTTCACGCGTCCCTGCTTCATCTGGATTGCAATCTTTTTATACTGCATGTGAAACAGCTCAGTCAAGCCCAATATCTTGTTGTTACTCAGAGAGCATCTGGTGTTATCAACGCACTTTCGATTCAGTTGTTTCAGCGTTAAGGAAATCAATCCGATCACAGAATCACGTTCCACCTCCAACTTACAATCTTTAATTTTACCCAATTTGTCCCACAGCTTCATCAATTCTTGCGCCAGTTTGTTATACTCTGGGGTATCTTTATAACCTTGGAACTTCTCACATTCGGTTTGCAGCGATAACACTTGTCCTCGTACCATTGCCAGTTCGTCTTGGGTATTCAAGTCGCTCTGTATTACTTTGTCCTGTTGCTGCGTACATGGTAATTTGGAAAGTGCTCCCCCGTCAGTGGTAGCCAAGGATGGCTCCTTGGCTGCTAGTTTCTGCTCATACCTGCGTAATTTATTCTTGTATTCTTCTTTATAAGTCTCTAGTTTGCTATTTGGGCGAACATGCAAGCGGTCCAGTTGAGTTTTCAGCACTTCAATTTCCTGCCTCGATGCGGCTGCATCTTCCCGGGTGCCTGCAGTTGATATCCTGTCACTTAGGTGGTCCACTTTTTTGCGGATATTTTGTAGGTCCTCCACACTTCTACTGTGTTGGAGGCTTTTGTCATATTTCTTTGCGTCGGCGGCGATGATAGAATTGGATTCGACCGCTCCGTTATCCAAACTACTGTCGCGAATGCTGGTTCGTTCTTTCTCTCTTAAATCCTCGAGATCTCGCAGTACATCTAATGCCTTCTTTCTAGTGCTGCCTTTACGAGAACGTCGTAGTACATCCTGAACCTTTTTCTCGTTGCTGTCCAGCACAAACTTAAACTTTTTTGTGCCATTGGGATATAAATCCACTGATTTCCGTAAGGAGTCCATACCTTTAGATAGACCATTAAGATAGACTTCATCTTGCCCATGAGTTTTTGTATTGGTATTGCCCATATTGCCTGAAATAAGCAAATTTATACTGTTGGTACAATGCAATAACAAATAACTTACTTGAAAATGAATATCAAAACTGTTCCAACCGAGGATGCTGATGTAGAAAGTACACCTGTATAAATGAAACTATAAGTGTGTTCCATAATCGACCAGAGAGCAATTACTCTCTACTATATCATACCATCAGTTATCTTATCAGAATATTTTGTTTATCTCGATCATTGAGGCCCCGGAGGAGTGCGGGGCGCTCGCAAGCTGGGTGTGATTGTAATACCCAACACTCAGTAAGAAAACGCGCTCGTTAAACCTTTTAGTGCCCAATTGCGCCACGCTAAGTAGTTAAAGTTATTGATAAGTCATCAAAGAATCATGGAATGATCTAAAGCTTAACGTAAGTGCTTTGTTCCAGATCCGACTGGGGAATATATGGCCACAAACACCTCTCCTCGATTTCCAGATTTCTAATCCTTATCAGGAATACGACACGCAGCACTCAACCAATTGATTTTTTGGTTTTATCCAGTGGATTCGCAATGTTTTCATTATGACTCACATTTAGAGAAACACTGTCGCCAATTAACTTCTCTTTTACGTTACACATTTATCTAAGTTTTAATCCAAATTAGAGTTTTAATTGTGGATGGCGGTGTGTTGCGCGCTGGGCGCAATGTACGTCGTCGAGTTGGAAAGCTCGCGGAAAATCGATACAGCGCTTGCACTAAGTCTGTTTCTAACACATGCCAATAACTTTTAATATTAATTTAAAGAAATTCGCTGTTGGGAAATGACTTAATTACGTGCGCAAACAAAGCCTGGTCTATGCAAAACTGCGGAATATTTTAATACATTACACTACTGATCTAATAAACAATTCCTCATAGTTAGGAAACTGCAAAGGTATAATCCATAAATTTGATTACAGTTGGGGTCGTAATCAACTAATAAAGGTTCTGCTTTACATGTAACATTTATACGCTTCGTAGGAAAGTTTACAGTGGCTAAGTATAAAATTAACTAAATCGATGTAACTTTGAAGTTATACGTAAATGTAGATTTCATGGAGTGTGGTGTGTTAGGCCCGTCGGAGAAGTCACTCGTCTGCGCATAGTCACTCTCGCTGGTATACTCTGGGGAGTCTGGATACTCCGAGAAGGATTTTTTGCTCCCGCTGAAATCATCATGTTCGGTTTTGTGCAGATAGTCACCCATGGATTTGCTCCAATTGCGGGTAATAGTTGTGTTTCTAACATAGTGACCATTTGTGGACTTATCCCCAGACTGGTGCAGGGAAACCACACGACGTTCATCCACACTAGGCTGTTGTGGCAAAGATGGTGGACGTTTACCTGCACATATCTCATCCAAAACATGCTGGGATTCCTGAGCATAGGCAATTGCAAGTCTCTGTTCATATTTGAGTTGGACACGATCATGCAGTTCAATAGCACAGAGTTTCTTCACGTATCTATGGAAACTTTCCTGAAGGAAATGGTAGATTCTGTCACCATGATGACCTTTGAACGTGAGCACCTCATCTCGAAGCGGTACCATATCAGCACGAATAACATGAATAGCTGTAAAACTTTCTTCTTCTGGAGTGAGCAACGATTTCCGTTCTTTCCGAAGTTTCTTCCTTCGGCGTTTCTTGGAACTTGGGGAAGATGGGGCTGATGGTGAAATACGTTTGGTTCGGAGCTCATCGGCAAGCTTATTACATTTCTCTATGCACTCATCGTACAATTGTTTATATTTTGGTTTTGCTTCAACATCAGCCACCACAGAGAGCAAGTCAGTCCTGTTGGTTTCGATCAGTCGATGCACAATATCATACTCATCGTCCGCGAGGCGGTCCGGTTTGAGTTTATGTTCAATGAGATCAAAGTTATGCTGGAGTACACCATAGAATTTTCGTCGAGATTTACGTCGTGGCACTGCACTGTCGAACTCTTTGCTGTTGCCGGCGCCCATATTTGAGGAACATTAGCCACTGAGTGTATTACAAACGCCCTGAACTGCTATCGCGCTTATCTAATCTAATTTTTATCAATTGGTGTTTGCTAAACTTGTTACAACATGGTTTCGTCCCACGGCGTCGGCTGCAATGATAGAAATTGGAGAGTGACTCAAAAGTCGGTGGCATAGAAAACGTACCTGCTGCTGATTTCCACTTTGTGGCAGTGGCTTCTTTGATTTGCTAGCCAAATGACTTGAAAGGTCTTGTCCAGTGCTTTGTCGGTCGGGCGTACGTTGTAGACTCGCTTCTAGGACAAAAAACTCGTCCACTGTTCGCATAAAGCTCGGCGTCAAAATAGGCGTCTCGTCGCATATTCGGGGTCGACGCATAGACTTGGCTAAATTAACAATATCAATTAGTCAAATAATTCAAGTTGGACAATAACTCACTTTCATTGTCAAGTGGGGATTTGTTTATGGCGGACTCTGTAGGCATGGGCTGCACATCTAATTGTTTACACTGATTTTCAATCTCCAGCAAATGATAATCGATTTGGTGCAAATTATCCCGAATGCACATGTAGTGATATTCCATGCTGGCAGCAGTTTCGAAAACTTGCCGACATTCGAGACGTTCCAGTTTCTCTTTGTAGTGTTTCACTTTGTTTGACAAATCAGCGTGTGTCTTAGCCACAATATTCAACATTGCTTTATCCATGCTGACATTGTCAGCCGCGTTATTTGAGTGACTGCAAGGGAAACGACAGTAGGCGCAACGCAATTTGAGATTTTCTGATATAATGCGCTACTATACGTCGTTGAATTGATAAGATATTACCACAAGTATACTGTCTGGCACATACCCTGGAATTAAATGAATATGTGCTTGAATGTGTTATATGTTTGCTTACAGTGCGCAGTTGGCAACTTCCAGGGTGGATCAGCGTGCCTCGTGTGCTGGGCTAGAAGATGCACAACGCACAAAAAGAAAGCAACCCCCGCCATTGCTGCGATCACGAACTTTGCCCGCAATCATCGTTCCAGGAGTGAACATCCTACAGGCACAGATTGGTAACATTAAACAAACAAAAGGTACAACTTTGCAATTTCCTAGTAGAATATTTAGAATTTCTCTCTGGATGCAGATGTGGTCCAGCCATTACCGTCCACGGCCCCGACTAAATCTCGGTTTTATACCGGACGGATGTCATTCGCACGTAGTGGCGGCGATGAGACACCACCGATGGACGGTCGTAGGAAGTCTGCCGTGTCGAAATTATGTGTCGCTGGTGGGTATTATGGTCCAGAACGAGCGGTTGATGGCAGTCCACTTTTGCGGATACCCTCCTTCCATCCAAACCGTGCCAAAACACCAAGTCCCAATAGCAGCAATGCATTCAACCGTCTATCAAAATTGCTAAATCAGTCTAAAAATCACCTGCCTTTGACGGGGGTGGTGGATGATACTAATGTCGTTAGACGTCTCAGCTGGGAGAGGTGCGTCTGCATACTAGGTGCTATTCAATCATCTCATGTTACTATTGTTTTGTTAGGAAAAATAACAATAGCCGCCTACCGCGCTCCGCGAGCATTGATTCCATGGTGGAGACGGTGTGGGCTGAGAGTCTTGCAGGACCTCCGCAACAGCAAGCGCCGCAACCAAGACAGTTTCAACACTTGCCGGTGGAAAAGCGCGTTTCGGTCACCTCGCGCGCTACGGACCGTACGCTGGCTTTGGTCTCACCCTCTGTTGGACGCCGGTTGAAAGGACATCGGAGTATTAATGGTGAGTAATAGAAGAAAAATATCCTTCTTAGCGTCGCTCTGATGAATACAGCTTTGCATATATTCAGATCTATTCAAGTTTAAATCATTCGTAATCAATATTTCCCGGTGGTTTGTTTATCCCTAACCCCCTAGGAATCTGAAAAATCGCGCACGTGCATTATCGTAATCTTTACGGATTCTACCAACAGTTTTATACGCGTATTGCGCCCATAATTCTTAATGTACCATAATTGAACCGCGCCAACGCATCGTTTGATCGGTGTTTAACCACTGGCAGGTTATAGATAAAAACATCATCTATAAGTAGGGTAACAGATCAACACTGATAGGTTAAGTCCCCCAGCAACCACCATATTTACAAGTAATATTTTACAGACTTTTGACGAGTAATTGGCAATTGTTCAATCCTTTGATCGCTATTAAAACGTTGGATCTAATCGAATTTAGCATGGCGTGCCTTTTGTTGCCTTGATAGCAAGATACAATATTGTTCTGCTGTTCCGGCACCGCGCTGACGGCGAATTCAATGAGCGCTTCTATTGATGGAATGAAATAAACCCAAAGTTTTAATGGGCGCTGAATTTACTACAAATGAATGCTCAAGGGTTTGCAGTTTGTTGGCTATCGAGAGATTTCAACGAATCTGCAAACCGGAATTGCTATAAAGCTGGAACGTCAGTTTTACCTGTACAGTATCCACTCAGACTGGTTGGATTCATCTCCAGTACAATTGCCATAATTCCCTGTACTCAAAAACAATCGCCGCATTTCTATATTTGCCCATGAGAGTTCACAAAAAGTTTTTCCGCTCGCCGCCTCTATTCTTGTGAAATGCTCAGTGCGCAAGTGTTCATTTCGCTTGGCGTTTTGTTCTCAGCACAATTGTGCCCGGATTGTTACCTCCAATTGTCTCACGGTATTCGCGCTTAATATTGCACTCGCAAAAAGTCGAATTGCTCATACGCAAATAAAATAATGAGCGTTTTTCGCAGACTCAGTCGTTGGAATCACTTCACTTGCAACGGACGCGTAGTAAAATCGATCAATGATCAATGGTCAATAATTACAAGTGCTTTTAATTTCCGGACTAATTAAATCGCCAAGTAAGTACCATTTATGGAAATCACAAATCAGATTGATCTTAAATATCAATAATTGCCAAATGCAATTAGAAAGTTGCGGAAAGTTAGAGGAAACGATGAGTTTCCTGCGCGTACGAGGATCATTTTGCGCATTGCGTGTGGCGCTGTGTTTTTCATGGTTCTTCAACTTCTTCGCCGACTCCTTCAACCTGTTCCGTTATGCATTACACACATGCCCACACGCACACATGCCACGAGCGTCCTTCAGACACGCTGGCCACGGTCCGAACGCCGCTGACAGCAAGCACGCGAAGAACAACCGCCGCGGACAACGTAACAACCATACAACGGATGCTTACCTCTGCCTACATCAGCTAAGTCTAGGAGGATCGATTTTGCTGCGTGAATCATTTCGCTCGCGAGATAAAAAGGCAATTCGTGTATCTCTAACGCGAGCGCGACACTCATCCGCCACGCCAGAAGTCGTCGGATACCTCTGCGAACTAGCAGGAACGCAGCGAATAAAACACTTTGCGTAACTTAATCCCAAAGTCGACTTTGGGCCGGGACCATTTTGAGTGAATCTTCTAAAATTGCGAGCGTCCCCGTGGTGTGCTAGTGGATTAGGCCCAAACGTTGCCATGGATACACAAATTTGCGCAACGACGATAACCAGGTAATTATCTCGCTCTAAGTGCCTGCGATCGATACACCTCGCTTGATTGCAGGTGAGGATGTGCATTTGAGGTTAAGCTAACAACAAGCAAGACAATTGAAAGGTTTGAAACTAATTACCCTAAGTACTTTACTATTTAGAAACAAAGATTTTTTTCGTAATTTTGTCGCAAGCCGAAATGACCTCTTGGCTTGATCAAGCAGGAAAAGGAGTTTTCATTTTGTTGTGGGTTTTATAGCAAGAATTAGCATTCAGTGTATTTTTATATTCTCCGTGTGTATTTCTACTGCTTCTACGGTCCACAAAAAGAGCACATAATTATAATTAAGCGCAGTTAGATTAAATATTTAACGGTCGCTTCGCGGTCTTCCTGCCAAGCGTACTCCAAACACATTTGGCGAGTATCTTTCACAATCATAATAATGCTGTTTATTATGTCCATAATAATGAATCCGCATGAACGCTCCACGATAGCAGAATATTTTTAATTTCAATTAATAAACGTAGGTAATTTCAAAATTGAAAACACTGGGCATTGCGAATATTAACCGTAAGTAGGTTTCCTGCATTGTTAGTGGAGTAAAATTAGTTGCCTATAGCAGCGACTACCTAGCTCTAAAATCCTCATATAGCCTCCATGCGGTTCCACTTTCCACGGTACCAGCGTACAATCTCGATTTCTTTATGAAGGGGCAATAAAGAAAGAGCATATCTACGTTGTTCGCTTTGGTAGTTAAACCGATTACTATGAGAACAGACGGAATAGGCCTTTGTCCCTTAACGGCACCCTTCGCAAGTTTGTACGAACTGTAGTAGTAACACCACTGCAATATTAGGCAAGACGAAAGGCCCCACCCTCTAACTCTATCCCTCACATCGCGGGCCGTTCAAGAGACACGCGTGAACTGCAATTGAATTGAATGTAGATGAAACAACCCATGCGCGAAGTATGAGAGTAGGTAGCAGAAGCAGCTAGGACTGGGTAAATGGGGGACATGCTAAGACAGCTGTTTCGTTAGTCAGTTCCTCAGCTCGTCGCTTCGTGCGATGGTACCTTGGTACCCGCGTTTTGCTGTGCTTGCGCACGACCGTTACGTTAGTAAGTGTTTTGAATTGGATGCGTTACAAGTTGGAGCGCATCATCGGCGAACGTGTGATGTGAAATGGGCAAAACTCTGCAGATAGACGATAAGAAGCGCAAAATGACCGAGATTGGCGATCGCCGCGTGAACTTGAAACGTTCGAAATCAGTGCGTGCCTCGTTAAGAATGTTCAGCACTAAGTTCCTCAAAAACAACGACTATACCAACCTGGATCTTGCCAACGCAATGTCTGCGAATCTGAAAGAGTCTAATGGTTTCTTGATGAATTCGGCGGCGGAGACCATTCTCAAAACACCCATGGTGCATAAGAAAGTGAAAAAAGGGCCTAAACTCACAACGCCGCCTCCTGTCATCGCACCAAAGGCGGCCGCTCTTCTACAAATCCCTAGTCAATTGGCCAAAGTAGTGGACGAAAATAGTCATGGCAGTTTGAAGAGCGGTCAGCCACCCTCTGTCTCCGATACCGATTCCGGAGATGTCGAGGGAGAGGGACTTATTCGAGGAGGCGGCCTGCGGTTGTCAATGAACGCACATTTTAAGCGACGACAGGGAGGCCGTCATGGAATGTGGAATTCGGTTATGTTCTCATCGACATCAAGTAGGTTATACATTCGGTGCATTGAGCATCATTGTTTATTGTGCTTACATTTGGTCTGCTTGCTCGAATATCATGTGATTGTGAGCTACAGCTGCAAATGCGGCAAAATTTCGTATCTAACGAATGCAGTGGTAATTGTTTGCTATTTGGGGAAATAATAACAAAGTCAAATTAGGAACCACTGTTTTGGATATACAGCTTGGAGGCGTTTGGGATGGAGAATATTGTTGATATTGTTGTGCTCTAGTTCCCATCAATTGTGGGCTAGCTGGACCAAGTTTTAATTATATTTGGTTCTACACGTTTAATTTACTGCTGTTAAACGTGGAGTTTGCAAAATAGTTTTATCTAACGAGAGGACTTGGTGCATCTTGATCACAGCGCTAAGGCTTCAATTTCTTTGTTGTCGCAGAATGTTGCATCATTTTGGTGGTTGGAATATGATAACTTATAACATATCGGCTTTGCACAGTGTCAACATGAAAATTGCGATCACGACATTTGCAGACGATGCTTCATGCGATACTTTCGTAATTCGTGACGGTTTAACGTCAAACCATGGAGAAAACAGCATTACCTTAAATGAAATGGCCCGTCGGGGTTGTTACATTCGAATTGCTTCTCACTTGACTGCCACAAGCGTGCAGATTAGCAGGCCTTCAGCGCATCGATCGCATTTTCAATTCTTGAATTCCACGCGGATTCCTCGCCTGACTTTCCAATCTCACCCAACTCTTTCAGTTGTCAGGCAGCGGACCCAATATGTGTAATTCCCATGCCCAACTTGTCTGGGACTATCAGCACATCCGGCCTAATCAAAAACAGTCATAAATGCCGGAAATTGCGGATTATATATTGTAATGCACTTACATGAAGCGGTTTACTTGTTTGTATTGTCATAATCATGCATGCCAGTTTGTCACAATCTAATTTTGTTGCAAGTTACTTACTTGTTTCAAAATTCCCTGTACGTCAGATCTTTGAGCGTGTGTTGATAGACGACCCGAACTGGTTTTTCTTTTACTTTTCTCCCCTGCCTACTTCCTTCGCGTAGATCTCGGGCGAAAGTAAATTCCACCTACCTGCCAAGATTTCCCTCTTCGTTATGAAATCAAGCGGGTGTTGAATAATGTATCTTGTCTTCTTGATGCACGTTCTACGCTGCTATTACCACCAACATGACACATCAGGTTAATCGCTACTAAATATTGTCTATCGAACGTGTTTCTGTGTAAGAAAACATCGAAATCTTTTAAAAGCCTGTGCTAGTCTGGTACACGACGGGGACGCATTTGGGTTTTTGGTACTTACGCATAGAACAGTAGTACATTCGGGGATCTCGTTTTCACCCCGAGATGGTACATCTACAAATTCTTGGTAAACGTTCCAGATACTTGTTAGGGTCAGTTGGGCTTGCTACTTCCGTCGAGATGCACGCTCTTAACGCGCTTGCCAGTTTTAATGTGTCGTACTTATCATATTGTAAAGCGTAGCTTGGTTGAGGTTGTAGTTGGTGGTGGGTCCTTGAAACCAGAAGACTGATAGCGCGAGCAACGCTAGATGCCGAAGAGAAAATTGTCGGCATTTTGGCCCCGGTGGAGCTACGGTTGGTCTCAGTTGCATCCACATCCTACTTAATAGTCGATTAGCCAATTAATGTAGGCACATTGATGCTAACGCACATATATCTCCGTGCGTTCATGTGAAGGTGAAATACATCATGTTGACAGGGGCTTGGAATTCCTGGTATAACACTTGTTAAGGTGACGGCGCCGTATTTAATAAAATCATAATACATGCATGTGTGATGAAATGGCGACGTTTCATTAAACGCTTATTGCCCGACAGTCTACCGGTTTCAGCACCATATTACTCCGGCGGCTAAACGAATATAGTATATAATTGCGTTGGCGAGGAGAATGTAAATAGTAAATGGGCATCCAATATTACGTACCCAGTCATTCATGCGGGTTTTCTACTATATTGCGAGTGCTGGTCATTAATTGGATGTGGTTAGTCGAGCTAAATCTATATTATTATATGATATTTTTATGCGTCCCACGCGTCCTGGGGATATCAAAAAGAACTAAAACGGTTTTATGTGAAGTGTTTTTTGAAATTAATTCGCAACAGGAGAAGAGCTTTGCTTGGCATCTCATATTTTACTTTCCAAATTAATTAGAGAACAATGGCATGGTTAACGTCAATAATAAGTAAAGTTTTAAATTTATTCTTTATTTTGTATGCTTCTATTATTAAATGGGTTTGCATAATAATCTAGGGTCAGCCTGGGGAAATACCTTCTGGTTATAATTATTTTCTTCGCATTTTCAAATTATTGAAAATAAACTACTGATCAATGTTGACGTTATCACTCTTCAAATATTATTTCTTATTGAAATTAATTTACAAAATTCCACGCATCTTTTGAAGCAACATACTTAAAACTCTTCCAGGGTGAAATTGATCATTGATTGATTATATTAATTAAACAAATTTTCAGCTCCATCAATTGTATCAAAATGTTTCATTATTCCTTGGAAGTCTACTCGCAAGTAAACACAGTTTAGTTTACAGTTTAAATTGATTCCATAAACTAATCATAAAATCAGAAATAATCCATTTATAATTTTCACCTATACACTGTTATAGTTTAATAACTAGGCCATTTATTTATACTTAAATTTTGTAAGCATGGAAATTAATTAGGACACTGTTCAATTTGATTATAATTAACTTCCAATAGTGTACACATTGTTGGCATATCAAAAGAGTTAAAACAGTTTCTTCATTGGCAGTAAGTATTTACTTTACCTCTAACATTAATATAATAACAACCTCTTCAATAGGATGACATATTGACATATTTCTTTTTATTGCCACTATCACGCATTAAATTTAATTATGAAAATAATATGCTACATACTTGTGACTATTATATCATTAACTGCAACTGTTTCTTTTTCTCGCAGGGGAAACTTGTGTTGATATTCTCGTTGGACAAACCAAAAGACCACAAGTTATTCCGAGTACGGCAAATGCAAAGTCCAAATCATCATCATTTGTTGTAAATGTAGGAAGTGATGACTTGGATTATTGGACAGAAACGTGTTTACCAGCTTTAATGTGTCATTATATTCTTTGCACAAAACCCAAACGTCATTAAAATCAATACTAGAGCAATGAACATAACTTACCGTCTCATTGCGAAACATTTACTGCAAAGGCATGGAATTGTTATTTTAATTACAAAGTCAATTGGATGCAATTTTCTTATTGAATTGACAGCTCATCACTTGTGGTGTGCGTTATTTTCTTGTGTGATATGCGAAGGTGAACCATATGAAGGTTATAATTTACCTTTGGTTTACATGTCGACACGAAGAAGGAACGTGTCTAATCTATTTATTTATTATTAATAGCAGATCGAAATCTGTTTTCTTTCTTACAATGTTAATTTGATTGGGAACGGCATATCGCTAGCAAAGTATGCACAAATTTGTTTGTTATTTGGTCGAATGGTTTAGTTACAACTAATTTGGACAAAGCAACTATTACTGCAGATTGAATATTCTGGCGCTTTGCAACATACAATTTTTAAAAGCACTGACATTTTCAATCTTACGAAAATCAAATAGTTAATTATTAATTGTCGGATGTTATTTATCTTCAGCATACCAAAGAAGGCAACACGCTGAAAACGTTTGAAGCCACAAGTAAAGAAGAGAGTGTCAAAGTACGAATAATCTATTAAAGTGCAAATTAAATAAGTGTTTTTTTATTCTAAGATTGTAGTAGATGTTGGTAATACCAAACAATATTCCTGTTAATTGAAGAAGTACAATATTTGCGTGCACAAAATTAAGTAATTCACTGAGGCGTAGTACTTCATAATAGTTTGCTCGGATTGTTGCTTAATTAGTTTGTTTTAATAGCTTATATTTTGTTACTTTCCTTTCTAACCCAGTTAAGCATCGATGTGTTGTGATTTCGTAAATTTCGGTTGGCGGTGTAAATTCAGTCAAACTAATTACGTCTTTACATAATTAGTAACGCATGATAAACAGATATCAATAATAAATTTAGATTTCAATTTAATTTCCGTTTGTGTATGCATGAATCACTTGTTTGATCTATTCAAAGAGTTGGTGTACTGTTTGTGATGTTTGTTATTGATTTTACACCATTATACTTGTTATTTGGTTTTATATCGAATGCCGACATTACAATGCGCATGCGGAATTTATTTGCAGCTGAATATTTCCATCGTAAAATATGTACTTATCTAAGGGAGATTATTAGTAATATTCGTTCAAAAAGATTATTCTGATTCTAAGGGGAAAAATCTGCACGATTATGTAAATAATTGAATGGAAGGACATTTTTCAGCGGCAAGATTACGATGCAGACTTTAATAGAGGTTCCTTTGGCTCTTTTTTGTGTCCATAGGCGGCCCAATCATTGAGAAACTTATTCTTTAAATAACTACATTTTGGCTACATATGTGAACCATGTGAACCACATGGTAGCGACTGAAGGGTTGCTTCATTGGCACGCGCTCAGTCGTCTGTGGTTTATTTACTACATACAATATTGGAAGCCTGGGAATCTAATTTCATTCAAATTGAGTGGACTTTGGCCCTCTGACTTGTTTAGTTCTCTTATTATATATATTTTTATTGTATGGACAAGAGTTTACTTTGAACCTTATGGTCTTTTTGTTGTTGGTATAACGTTTTCAGCTAGGCAACAAGCTTCAGTTTAGTACATAGTATTCACGGTGGTGCCACGACCGTCGCAGATGATAATGTGGGGGATATTTACGAGATCGCCCGACATTTTGCGCCTCCGACGCGAGCGCCACGAAGCTACCGTGGTCTAATGGCTGCGAATCCTGGAAACTGTATGACAGTCGACACTCCACCACCGCACGAACAACATCTATTGCAAGTTACTCTCCTCAAAATGAATTCCATATCTTAACATATACAAATAGAACCACTGATCTCTAATGCAAAATCCAACTCAACAGCATAATAAGCAAGCAACATCACATCTCCCACATAAACCAATTGAAACAACTACCATATAAGAGATTGAGTAAACTCCAATATAACACTAGCGTAGTCAGCATTACTCTTTCTATAATATCGATCTTATCATAGTTTATGATGAAGTTACTGCATTGCTTCTCAAGTCAAATAATACTAATTTCGTCACGTCCGCGCGTAAAAATGCTTTGTCTCGAAACAGTTGGCAATTGGTGACGTGGTGCCTCACTTTAAGGATTACATGTAACAGCCCTGAAGCGGTGTTTGACAAATTGAAATTGTGGCATGGCGGGATCATAAAGCACTTGATGGTGATGATGATGTGAACGCACGACGTGCTAAGCGCAGTATAGGTGTTGCGGTGGCGGTGAATGCTGCCACGTGTCGCCACCCAGCACCTGATTAAATCGATGGTTTATTTCTTGGCGTGATGATGTATGCTTCTATGAGCTGGATTAGTTAAGTGCATCAGCGAACGTGATGTGCGAGGCGTGCGAGTAAATTATTTGAGGGCCAATTTCCGTTTCCTAATCGCCACAAATACAATTAATGCCTTAATCAAGACGAACTTGCGATGATGTTCGCGATGCGCGTATTGTGGCCGACTGTAGATTAATAAGAGTAAATCAAGTCGGCGGGCGTAGATCGAACGTCGGGATAATCCTGACTAGCGTCTTCTTCCTTTGTACCTTTCGGGAAAACAATAATTGCGCGCGCGTCTCACGAAAACAAACACAGACGTGGCAGGATCGTACAAAGCGCCTAGAATATTTATGACGCATCAGTTTTCATAAATCCATCGTGCAGTGCGCGAACTTGTCTGTTGCGTGCGCGCAATTCTAAGGACTTTCCCGAGTTTCCCACACTCGTGCTTACTAGCTGGGGACTGCCTCGTGTTTTCGATTCGGACTTAGGTGTTTGTTTTTGATTAATTAAGGAAGTTTGCGCGTGGCATCCTCTTGCTGCGTCGTAATAGCGTTTTACTGTTTTCAATTTTTAACTTAACTAGATTTCCTCCGTGCGAGCAAGGAAGTATTAAAATGCTGCTGGCGCTGGCAATTTTGTCTCTGAATCTGAACTGATGCTAGGCTGACACTTAGCCGTTCTGGGGCACTAAATACTTTCTGATATGCAAGGTATACAGATCTTTCACTTAAAATATTAAATATTCCTTGGCACTTAGTCCAGTTCGTGACTGCGCGCAAGATACAGCGAGAAAGTTTCAATTAAAAACGGAAACACTTGATTATATCAAGTTCAATGAAAAAAAGGCCCGTTGGCTTGGTGTATAATGCCTTTGTCTACACAAGCAGCAAAATGATGCGAAAATGAACTGAGAAGTATTCTTTTCGACACGCCTTTGTTCTTGAAATTAATTTAAAAACGCGGAGGCAACTCAATTACCACACAATGACAGCAACTTTCCATCACTCCTACGCCAGTATCTGACGCTTTCAGTTTCTGCACCCAGCTCAGAACTGAATAAAGATATTTAGAGAGAATGTGTCTATTGATGATTTTTCCATTGTGTATGTTCGGCGTTATCTTTGGATTAGCATGCGCGGCGTCATGTTAATGCGTTTTCGCGGCGACGATATTATTGTCTGATGCCGCCACCCTTTGCAGCCGCTTTCTAGTGTGTAATTAAGTGGACGCGGCGAAGCGGCTAATGGTCTCCAGCTGGGATCTCAAAAGATTACCGACGGGATGCACACATAGCTGTAATATCCAGGCACATGCTTCACTGAAGGACGATCCTCGAAATATTCAATATCGTGCTAAAGGGCGATAGTTTCCATGGTCTTCTGAGTTGTGTGGTGTTAAGCAAGCACGTGCTAATAAATGGGCGCTTATCGAACTTAAAGCAAGACAATTAGTGCAAGATAATTTGCGCGTGTCAAGGTGCAGTAATTGCACCAACGAGGGAATTTACCGGCTGGGGAGAGACGCGAGCAAAAACAAAACTAGTTAAGAGGAAAGCAAATTGGACGACGGTGCGACATTTTTCGCAGGACGTCCAATGTCCAAGTTGATGATTGTTGGTGGGTATGCTGACGCTAGCCAGCGGTAATTTCCAATCAACTTACAAACTCGCAAATTTCCATTTTAGTTAATAACGTTCTGGTGAACAGAATTGACTGAACTAACCAGTATGGGAATGTAAACTGAATTCGGAACAACTGAAATCTTTCTCCGATATTTGAACCAAAACCAAATCTATTTTTTCACTGTAATTTGATTAGTTTTTAGTTATTTTTTTTGTCCTGCACTGTTTTTTTACACCACCATATATGTTACTCTTAGCACTAATTATTTTTTGTTCTTTTTTGTTTCATGTTTTTATTATTCATTTTAAAAGAGTTGGCAACGCTATCCAGTGAAGGTGAAATGGAGGTGGTTGGGGGGCGGCCGCCAGTCGGTCATGCCGACCGCGCCAACAACAATAACAATCAAACGAAGCCGTCCAAGAAGCAGGCGAAACTAATTCAGCAACAGCGCGAACGCCTCGCAAAGGACAACGTACATTTACATGGTAATTTTACATTCGCGCGGGGGTTTTTCTTCACGCGCCTGTTTGCACATCATTACGATGAAATTGTTACGGGCTTGTAAACAAGAAAAAAGGCATCGGTTGTCAACCTCACCTCTGCCGCTCGCACTGAGATGAGAGTAAGCAATTGATTCCAGTGCGCGAGCACACTGAATAGACAGTAATTACGAAATTATTTAATGACGGACCCTGGCGCCCCAAGCTCTGTTGCGTACTAGTCACCATTCGCCGTCTGTAGCAGGGCTTTATTAACACAATGTTTGTGTTATGTTTGTTTGCAGCGCTCTTTGCCGCCATAGAGCATGGACACATGGAGAAAGCCCGCACAATACTGGAGTCCACCGATGTGGACGTTAATTGGTAAGTGTTGCCTGCGTGTTGATCACTATTTCCATTTTAAATGCGGCGGCAGCGTGGACGAGCGGCTTAATGAAGCGATGCTCTATGAGTTATTGCCGGTAACGGCAGGGGCTATGTGTGGAGATGTCATCCTGTTGCCGCTGCCTTCATTATCGCGGAATTATCTATCAACTTGGTGTCATCTTACTGCTGAAAAATACATGTTTTTTCTCTGTTGCAGCCTCAACAGCGATGGACTGTCGGCCTTGGATGTTGCTGTGTTGAGCAACAACCGCTCGTTAGTCAAAATGTTGATAAATTTTGGTGCTAAGGAAAATAGTCAATGTAAGTTTAAGACTCCCGAACCATATTAACAAACGATGCAGTTTTATGCAGACTGTCAAGTTTAACGTTCCGGGAGTGTTCTTAATAGACGCATTTGATGGTCGTGATCAATTGAATTTCGCAGCGATGTAAATCTTCACATTCTGTGCGCTCCCAGCATAAAAGCGTGTAATTAGATATCTATTGTTTTTTTAAAATTAATTTGCTAACAAACTTTCCCTCGCAAAGTGAACTGATTAAAGACAGCAACAGCGCGCATCCGTTCGACCAACCTATATACGACGCTCGCAAGATAATTGTTTCGTAAATTTTATTCAATATTCAATGGCGATGTAAGAATGGAAGATTTGCATTTTCCATGCTGCGCTGTAGATGCCTACGAGCATGCGATTGCTTCTGTTTCATTTTGCCTTAATTTATTTTTTAATTCATCAATTAATCATCAACCTTGCAACGCATTGTTCATTGAGAATAGAATTTTATCTTACTGATAACTAGGATAAGGTCGGCTCTAAATCATTTCGAGCATGATTCGTTACGACGTTTAGCGGCCCCTTCAATATGTATTATAGGCTAATTTGTTTCTTCGGTGTGGTAGATGTGAACGCTGATAAGTTAGGCTCGCATTTGAAGCAGCTCCTCAGCGAAGCCGAATTGCGGCTGCAAGAATTCGGCGGACTTTTCGACGAGTGCACTGCTTCAGTGAACACACGAGCGTCATTCTCGAGTATAATGGGTAACGCCTATCCTTCTTCGGCAATGACAGGTACGGGTAGCAATATCTTTCTTTAACTGCCCCTTTAGCAATTCTATGCGAGGATGTTCATTTTCTAAACTCTATTGCAGGATGCGCGGGCGGTGATAACGAGAAGCAGGCGGTGGCTTGGAGTCGACGGTCTAAGACCCTAAAGCGCTTAGTGCTGGGCTTTAATCAGGCACGTCCTCCCGACCCACCGTCACTGGTCACTGTGGACATTACAGGCACCAATTCGGTTGCACTAAGACTGCAGGAACCCACCAATCATGACTCCCCCATCACGACCAAATTTAAAGGTATGTTCTTGAAAGTTTAAGTGTAATTATGTTATTCTAAGACGCTTGTAATTGTAGTGCAATGGTCAATTCGCGCCGATTTTAGTCCCATCACGGGCGAGGCGGAGATTTTGGACATGTCGAAGCCATCATGTTATATCGATCTAACGCAGGGACGACGATACTTTTTTCGGGCGTGTTGTGGTAATCTCAAGGGTTTTGGTGGATATTTAACTTCTACACCCGCTTCAGTAGTGCCGTCCACATGGCATGAAGTGGACGATCGGGAAGATCGTTTCCAGGGCAAAGTCAAGGCTTTGGATGCATTGATAGACGAGGTACGAAATGAACGACCCGGGTGCGAAATGCTGGAGAATCATGCGCCGCAGCGGCGTGGACAAAAGAAGAAGACTACCATCAAGCAACTGTTTACAGCAGCCAGCAAATTCCAGAAGCACCTGCGACGCGGAATTTACTTGGCTTGCATTCTGTACCACGAAGACAAAGTATTAGTTACAAACGAAGACTTTTTGCCTGTGATAGAAATAGACGAAACATTTCCTAGTTGTATAAATAACGATTTGCACTGGTTTTTGAAGGTGGCCTGCAATTGGGACGACTTAAAGTCCCTACGCACTGATATGGATCGGCATTCTTCGCCGGCGGTGCATTTGCGAACGAAACTACTTTCAGCTGCGCTGCAAATGCAGTCAGCATTATGCCTGCAGGATCTTGGCCAACTTTATTATAAACCAATAAGAGACAAACAAGGCACCGTTGTGCTAAGCACGATCAATTACATCAAGTCACCCAAAAATGTTTCTGTTCTCAACTCTCGCTGGCTACCAATGAGCAAATTGAAGAACAAATGTGTCCTAAGCGACGAACATAATATATTTGATCTCTTGATGGCGTCCATTCAGGAGCAAATTAACTACCATCAGGTATCCTCCTTGAAGCTGAATCGTGGTTTATATTTGGCATACTTGAAAATGCAGAGTTCTGTTGATCTCATCCAGGTTGTCGTATCAATGAAGAATCCGAATATGTTACCACATTGCAAAATACGCGATAATGCGCATGTGTCCGCAGAGGAATGGAGTTATCTGAAGAGTCAGAATCAATTAGAGAAAGTAGACCATGTCACCGAGCAACAACGAACATTCTTAGAACTTGTAACTAGTGCTGCAAAAAGATTATTTAATTACATGGATATCAGTTCGGAAGATGCAGTCACTCATAGACTATATGATTCAGAGATTGTTGATCTTACAGACGATGTGAGTTTTCTGGTGATATGTCCGTCGGCTGAGTTTTCTTGTTCGGTGCCGGGACAACGCGAGATTCTATTGCAACGGGGCGATTTACTCAGCTTACCCTTGCAAGTTTTTGAAATGATTCATTTAAATACGTATCACAGCAGCATTATTCAGCGATATAGTAGACTTAGTTGTGCTCTGGAGTTGGACGCGGCTGCAGCAAACCACTTGCACCGTGAAGCATTCAGTAATTCGGAAGTGGCTGCTGCAAAAGAAAAGGTCCAGAAGCTGCAAGAATTGCAAGGTAAATTAAATACGATGTGGCGTTGTGTAAGGTGGTTAATGGATGTGATTGCTTTTGCGAGGGACAAAACTGCGGAAGGTGTCCTGGTACGACATATTCTTGACCAGGGTAGTGCGAACGCTAGCCCAAAGTGTTCTCTGTTGCAAATTCCCCCAAAAAGTGTCAAAACAACACCTGGCAGAGGTAGTTGGCCGGGTCCAGCTTCTTCCGGACACCAGACATCACTGATGAGCAGTGAATTTAGTAAAAGCGAGCAACAACTTTGCAATAATTCCTGCAGCGACAACGAGGAATCGAGAAAGAACTCCGAGAGTTTTAACAGCGGCGAACTGTACAATGAATGTTTGGTACCATCGCGCAGTGAGGATATGCTCTTTGCCGTCCCCTCAATGTCTACCGCCAGTCCTCTGATTCACCGTCCAATATACACCGGCAGTCTGTTGAGCGTTAATACAATGAACACAGATAGCATGCATAGTTTGAGCTCAGAGAGCGAAAGCAATTTCTCCCAGCCCATTAATTCGAGCACACCAAATTCTCAACGTTATAGAAATAAAATCCCGCCATCGCGTAGTCTCACTAGTGTTAAGCAAAACTCAGGCGAGTGCGTTCGGGCAAGCAACGATAAACAAGTGCGCCGCAATCTCAACATGGAAGGTCTCTCTAAGAGCATGACGAACATATCGGAACAGGGTGCTTTCAAGGTGCCGCAGTTGCCGCAGATGCCTCCACCAGGGCATGGAAAAGAGATGGGACCAGGTATTTTACAGGTGTACGCAGCGTATGAAACTGGCCTGGCAAGTGGCACCAGTCTGAAGCTGCATGTGACTCCGAAGACCACAGCTCGCGAAGTAGTTGACCTGGTGGTAAAACAATTAAACATGGCTGTGGTATTGAAGGGCAAGGAAGGACCAATTTATGCCGCTGAGAAGTTTAAGAACTTTTGCTTGGTAGCGGTGATAGGAGCACGTGAGCGCTGTCTTCGAGATGATTTTCGCCCCTTGCAGTTGCAGAACCCTTGGAAGAAGGGCAGGTTGTATGTGCGCATGAAGCAGGATGTGTTGGCTGCTTTAGAGCATAGCACTAAACATTCCGCTATCATCTAAGCTTCACTCGGCATCCGTCATTTCCGATCTAGATGATTTCCTAGATGATTGGACCAAACTATTCTTGCCTGTAGACTAGTGAGCAATAATGCTCTACATCAAAATCGCCCAGAATCTCCGAGATGTTACTCGCAACTATCAATAGCTTGTATTATTAACGATATCCAGCAAACACCAATTTTAACGAATACGTATATTATTGAGAAGTACCTTTAGAGAAACAAATATCTTCTGAATCTTCACTCTATAGGGAAATGTTAGAACTTTAATGTTTAGTACAAACTGTTAAAACATGGGAAATTCCTGCGGGATATTATCAATCGTTACTCTGAGGGCTGCAAACTATTTCCTTTTTCATTGTACCGTGTATATTAATTTTGACAATGTTGCTGTATATTATTAACGCCTAGAAGATGATTTTGGTGTAAATATAAGTACGATGTGAATGTGATTCCTTAATTCCACTTTAATCTAATAGTTATCATGAAAACTATCGGAACTGAACCATTGAACGAAGAGAAAATATATCTATTTTAGGAAACGATATTAATGTTAGAAATGATGTTTAAAAATGAATTATTTATATAACTCTAACATGTTATTTTTAATTTTAATAAGAGACTTTTAAAGATATAATATTTAACAATAATGTACGCAACAATACTTATGATTTTGTAACTTGACGTTGGGTATCCGTAAACTAGTTGCAGACTGTTTGTAAAATGCACCATGTAAATGTTATTGTTGTGTTGCAGCAGACGATTACTTGTGCTACGTGTTATGATATCATTTAAATGACGTAAGAACGGCCATGCAAAGTAATTATTGTAAAGGATATTAAAATATACCGCAAATTACAAACAATTTTATTGTAAATTGTTTATTTCCTGATAATACCACTTTGCTGAGTTTTGATGTTTTTTATTTGAAATTTTATCAGCACTGCGGTGACAGTGACGGAGACGGTGGATTTTGTCTACCCTCGGCCCTGTATTTAATTTTTTTTTTGGTGTCACCTACTTTTTTAAATGCATGACGGGAATTGTTATCCCACCGATAGTGGGTGGATCGCATGAGTTATGAACTTTATTTTTCAGCATAGTGTTATCCAGTACATGAACTGAGCTTTCTTGCGCACTTGCATCACTGATGGCGGGATGTGCTTTTTTACCACCTTGATCTGTAAGTTCTAATCTTCTTCTTCGTCTTCCAAAAATAATTGAAATGTAAGTATAACAAACAGAAATAAATTTGCGATTACAGTTGATGATTGTGGAGGTGGCATAACATTTGTGTCAAACATGTAATCTGACTTAATTGGCTTTAATTACCTGGGTACTGGGATTGTTGAAGAGGTAGTGAGAAATTAATACCTACCCTTGTTATATAAAGATATTTGTAGAGGGAGGCAACAACTACATTTGCAAAATAGAGTAGTTCGATGTTCGATGGAATAGCAAGAGTTGAGACAAAGTATGTGATGGGGTTGGTTATTAAAAAAGTTGGCGGGGCTGTGTATTAAGAGAGATTATGTGTGAGAAGTGCGTCGAAGAGGTTGGACCTGTGCATGGGGACTGAGAACTCAGCAGCGGAATATTGCCTGACACAAAAAAGTGGGAGATTCAGAAGAGAAGATTAATGGTAAAGTTTGAGGAAAAAGTTGAATGGGGCAAGATTGGTGAAACAGGTATAGGCGGCGGCATGGAAACAAATTGTTCTTTAGAGTTGTTTCAATAACGGTCGCACATATTGCTTTCATATATATAATAACTCCATTGATGTTGTGGTTGCAAAATTGTACCAAGCGGGCAAACTATTAGGGATACAGTGATGGCAAGTATACAGTTTGATAGCCAAGAAATTGCTCTATTGCGGGCTGCCGTTAATTATTACTCACTTCATGTAGAACGTTAATGTCAAAGGCACGGTAAATATTGAAAATTTATGAACACGCGTTGGATATTGCACAGTAAAGATAAAATTTAATAAACAACAATGTATGTTGTTTTCAGAGGTACTCCCAAAGTTACCAAGGAGGACATCGTCCTGTTGCTATTGGGAATGCAGCAATTTTCAAGCAGTTCTTATTTCCAAAAAGAACTGCTTGAAAATGTACCCAGTTCGTAGGAAAATAACTTTTCTAAATATTATAAAAATTGTTATTAAAAAATGATTGTTTTGATTGAATTGTTATTGTTTACAATTCCAAAACCAATATAGATTAGAAGTTAATATCAAGCAACGGCAAGAACTGTAGTTGGCACAGTTTTGAAACCATGCTGTAGAAAATCGTTGTTTTGGGGCCGCAGTGATTATGCTAATTGTAATTTGCATCAGTAGATTATATAAATCAAAATTACTGCCTCGTGGGGGTGGCTCTTATGCCTTCCTGACATTCTCTTACTTATTTTTTACCATTTTCGGATTTTTCAAGTTCCACTCCCATATACTGTACACTGTAGAGGCTCTATTGGAATTTAGAATTTGAAAACTGACATCCAATTTGCTACACCAACTTACGTTCTTGGAAGAGAATCAAAAGTTCTTTTATTTTTAGTCATACTTTATGTAAGGTACCTACACAACAATTACACCAAGTACCAAACAATAACAATCATTGCAAGCAAATTGTAGTTTTAAAAAGACCTGATACAAACTTTTCGATTAATTAGAAATGCGCATTTATTAATTTACACTTATGCATACAAAGGAACTTAAATTATGGCATTAGAATATAGGTAAAAGTATACTTTATTTGTTTGTATCTTTAATTTCAATACAAATATTGCAGTAAAATGGTAAAATTTTTTGAAAAATTACCAACTTTGACTTCAATTTTAAAGCATTTCTTATTAAGCAAGAAGTATTTAATTGCTAATAGTATATTGAATAACTCTTTGGCCATCAAGAGTTGCATGTGTTCAAATAGTTGAGCTACCCAGCATTAATATATCCCTAGTTTTCCCACTGAAACCAGTATCCTAACACCTGTATTGCAAAAATTAGAAATTAAAGACAATTTATACTTAATACAGCTAAAACTAATTTACATCAATTGATAGAATGACTCTTCAACTACAAAATGATATTGGTAGCTTTTATTTACTTTAATAGATTTTTCAAATTATGAAATGTAATATAGAACATAAATATGTACTCTAAATACAGCTTACATGTGACACTGGTGAATGTGTCTCTGAAGGTGCAGTTAGCAAAAGAGAAGCAGGTTTTTCTTTTTAGAAAGCCCTGATTGATTATCATGGCATATGCTATCGTGCAAATAAAAGTGATAATGCCTATGTGAAAATGTAATGTGTGTGTATGTAAACTTTTTTGATGGCTTTTCTTTGTCGTTTCAAAACTCTGTATTCCAATTATCAATCTGTTTACAAATTGCTTTTACAGCTCTGTAGTGTTCTTTGGAAGCATGAAAGACCTTGCTAAAAATCCCCTACGGATTTATTTAGTCAAAAGGATTTTTGAAGTTGTTAATAGTGCTAGAATCTAGATTAAATATTTTTTATTTTTTTGTAATTATATTCCGTTTAAATTTTATTCCTGTTGCAAAAAATATATTTCTTACAATGTTTTTATAATACATCTGCTTATGGTGTCTTTCCCAAGTTTTGCAAGATTGCAAATGGTGCATAGTGGGTGCTCAATAGAATAACCGCTGTAATCATAGTTTCGTAGAGCAGTTTTCTAATTCATTCCTTGGTATTTACCATTTGCAGGCTTATTGATGGTCTAGGAAATTTTTCCGATGGTGCGTAATATCTGAGTTCGCCCACAATTGTTTTATAATTATTATAGATATTATATATCATAGATTGATTAATTCGTTATTACAGCTTTCATCATAAGCATATAATAAGTTATAACAATATATTGTATATAATAAATTTTACGATAAATGTACTTAGACGCGGTAATCCTGGAGGAGGTTCATTGTCTTCCATACACAGAGTTGTCACCTTCTTATAATTTTGTATATTATGCCAAGCCATGAATTTACTACCGTTTCTTTCTTCTGCTTTCTGAAAGGTATAATTCTTCTGATTACACTGCCAATGTCACATGTGACCATTTAGCCATGTTTCCTTTCAGTATCTATATGTTGAGATTTCTTTGTTTTGGAATTAGTATTTGAGTCTCCTGCAGCGTTTCGCTACGATCCTAATTCCTGGACGTTAACATCGGTACTATCCATGTTATTTAATTCCTGAAAGTTCAAGTTTAATTCTTTTGCTCTAGTTAAAATGCTAAATATTTATTTTTTAATCCTTTTTTATTACCTTTGCTTTTTTTACCGATGAGGTTTTATTTGGAAAGAAAGGTTTGCACCGGTTTCGTGAAATTAGAGATTCACTATTGTAATCGTCTGACACTATAAAAAATGATAGGTCATACCAGGGATTGTGACAATTATGAAAATCAGCCATTACCTGATTGTTGCGTTAATTTCAGTAAGCTCAAATAATGGATCTGCTTTCGCAAGTAATTGGAAGCGGAATTTCAAAATTCGCTGTGCTGATTATAACTTGATTAATTCACTATCACATCCACTGCTGGCATGCAAACGCACTGTAATCTATTGAAGAACTGAAAACCCACGGGGCCGTCAGTAACTAGATGTTGCACCTATAAGAATTTATAACGCCCGATCCAGTTCTATTACAGTTGGTAATTTGATTCATTCTTTATAGCATGATGGCGTTATAAACTGAATCTTTCCAGTTAAATAATTCAGTTTATTAAAAAAAAAATAGTCAAAATACTGTTTGGACAGTTATAAGTGTCTACTTTTACAATAAATAAACTCTAATTTTGCAAAATGTCACAATTTGAATTCATATCCGGTTTTGACTTCGTTTTGATAACAGTTGGCTTGGGGGTATACACACTTTTAAATCAGTGGGGGGGGGGGGGGGGGGGTGCGCATCGGGTACGCCCTACCACACACGCAAGCCAAAACAAACTTCTTCAAAAAAAAAAAGAGCCACGAAACA